>VWZG01008799.1:293810-448447 GCA_013396735.1 Grallaria varia | reverse complement strand
TTGAGTTTTTTGAGGAAGCTCCAAAAAAAAAAAAAAAAAAAAAAAAAAGCAAAGAAAACCAGTTTCAACTATTTCTACCTTGACTGAAGTGTAAAACTTGACATTTTCCTCTATCATGAAAGCTAAACATTTAATGGAAATATTTTTTTAAGTTGAGATTCATATATCCAAGTAGCCTCCTGCTATGTTAAAGGATACTTTGGAAAACACAAAGCTGGCACTCAAAAGCTGTGCTGGAGAGTTTAAAGGAACAACAGGAAAGTTTTCTTCACTGTTGTTGCCATTACTGAAAAAAAAATTCCCACAGTATAAGTTGTAAAATATACAGCTATATAAAATGCATCTATATTTTACATACAGATATGTGTGTATATTTTTCAAGGTAACTGTTTTACACAGCCAGTAAGCACAAAAATAGGGAAATTCAGGACCTAAAGCATCTTTTAATTGCAAATCCCAGGATTGTCCTCAGTTCCTTTTGTGTATTGTTTAGAGGAAAGGGCATTTACAAAAAAAAAAAGCCAAGACTGACCCAAATATTATATGGTAATTTTTTTCTCTCTCTCGTTGGCTATTTCAAAGTGTTTTTCAAATACAGGATGACACACTAATTGCTTACACTGAAAATTGCTTCTCAGTTCATAATTTTCCATTAGTATCTCTAAAAGAATTAACTTCCTTGTCTTATCATGGCAGGTCTGAGTGATTTCAACCCCTCTGATCTCATCAGCAAGCACTGCATTTCCTTATGGTCAAGAAAAGGTTCCCTACTCTTCTCCCCTTCATCAGGCCAAAATACCTTCTGTGATGGCTGTCTGTGTTCTGGGATGAAACCTGGTCTGGTGACCCGGTGGTACAAACTCTGTGCTGTCCTGGAGTTGTCCCTAAGCTAAAAAAACATAACATCTGGCATTTTTAAAAAGCCTGATGTTATCAAATAGTCTAGTGAATAAATTCTACCACATTTGTGGAAAAGTGACCTTCTAATTGAATATTATTTAATGTTATTGTAAATCAAATTGGGAATAAAGTTACTGCGCCTGAAATGTGACTGTGGAGTTTGCAAATCCTAAAGTCAAGCGAATTTATGTACGAGGAGTATCAACTACTTACAATGAACTAGGATGAAAAAAATTGTTGCTTGTGAACAAAAAGGTTGTTACAGTTCAAGAATTACATACCCTAATAAATATTCAATTGCCAAAAAAAGAAAAAAAAAAAAATATTTAAAAAATAACCAGCTATTGAAGGATTATTTGCCTGAATGATTGAGTGAATTTACCCTAGTTTTATTCATCCAAGAGTGGGTCTGGAAACAATAATTCAAACTTGCTAGGTTGGTTCTTCTTCCAGCTCAACATCTTCACAGTTGCATGACTGACAGGTAATTTTCCTGTTACAGTTAAAGCCTCACAGATTCCTGATAAGGATCTCTAGGATCAACTTTTTTCCTGCCAGAAAACTGTAATCAACTCTTATTTCACAGCACTCTGGATGAAAAATGAGACTAGTAAAGTCTAAAATTTGTATCAAGAGTACAACCCTGCCTTTTGTTAAAACTCTGCCTTCCAGAGAACTCCAGTCATATTAAAAAAGGAAACATATGCTTGCGTCTCAAACTAGCATTTACTTCGAAAAAAAATTACATTCTCAATTGTATTTAAAACACTGCAATGTATTTTCAAACTGCATTGACGTCTTTTCAGTGTCCACAGAAATATTTAGCTTGCATCTTTTCACCATTTTAGTAATGACTGAAGCCAGAGAAATTTCATACTCATATCAAAAGCAAAACCAGAGCAAGCCAAAAATCACCTAAGCAGTATGTTATATCTCTGATTGCACCACAGGACTCTCTTGAGTGTGCCTGTACCTCTGTTATAATAAACATCCTACCTGATGTGAGCCATGACATGCGTGCTGAGTCTTGGCAATAAGATACAACTTTTTGTCCACTTCTCCTACTCCCAGTCTCAAAAATAAATAAAGAAAATGCCCTAATTCAGCAAAATGGCTGAGACTGGGGAATGGATCTCATTCATGATTTACAGAAAAATACATGAGTTGCTAGAGAAAAATGTGTGAGGGTGTCCCCTTTACAAAGCAGATCTGGTTCATTCTGCAAAATATAAGAAAGGGTGGAAAACAGATGCTACCTCAGCTTGTAAGAAAGCAAGCTGGATGAGCTCTCTGAATGTTCATCTTCAAAGCATTCTTCCCTTCCTTCATATGTAAACTGGTTATATGGCAGATACAGAGGAGTAGACTTAGCTGATGGAGACTGAGAGGCCTCTGTCTGTGATGTGGAAGGACCTGGTTGCTGATTCTCATGCATTTTCACATCGCTGTGGTCTGTCACTTTGGATAAGATCCTATCAATGGTTTTGTAGTAAGGCCAGTCAGGTGCAACAGTTTCACTGTCAGTCATGCATTTTAGTTTCCTGTAAGAAAAGGCACACAACATTAAAGCTTGTTTTCCTCTAAAAGTACTTTTCATACAGATCTATCTCAAAACATTTTTTCTGGTCGCATTTAGGACTTGAACTGAATGCTTTTAATGAGAATAAAATTAGAAACTTTTTTTCTTTTAATCTCCAATGAAGCCTTTCAGGTTCTTTTCCTAGGTTTGACCTGTGATTAAAAGTTGCATGTAAACCCCAAATGAAATTCAATACAAATAATGAACATTACAACTTCTAATGTAAACAGGACAATGTTGGTGGTTGAATAATTTTTTTTTCCCCTTACAGAACACCAGACTAACCAATCTGTCAGCAGTCCCTGACAACTAGAGGACGAAACACACCACAGCCTTTACCAAACTGTGGGCAGCCCTGTCCTTCCATGATTTGATGAATGAATATTTATTTTCCATAATGAATACAAGTGGCTATAAATATACTTCATATCCTTTTCTAATATTCCCTAAAAGCTATGAATTGCCTTTGTAAACATCCTGGTAACAACCATGAGATGTAGATGTCTGTTCATTTGTTACAGAATAAAGATCAGTGTAGGCAGAAGCACAGAATTTCATTAATTTACAAAGAAGAAAAAAAGGCAAAACAAAACAAGCTGAAACAGTTAATAATGCATTAGAAATAACATGCACAAAAGCATTACAGTGAATGGACTATCAACCATGACCTTGTCTTTTTCACATGCATCTTACTATGAGATCTATTATTCGGTCCTCACAGAAATTTCATTGCTATCCCACTTGATACCCATTGTTATTCTATTTGCTTTTGCTGAGAAATATAAACCTGAGGTGTATGGATGAATTATACATCTCACAGAAGCTCCAGCTAGGGTCCCAAACTTTCTTTTCATTTGCCTTTCCCAGCTGGGATCTTGTTACTCTAAATCAAAACGCAGGAAGGGAACACAACAGGAAAGGCAAGACCAATGGCAAATGCTCCATTTACATAAACCAGATTTCATTCAAATTAACAAAAAGCTGAACCAAACCTGATTCTCACAGATAGCAAGAGGTTTTTATTTGCAGGGGAAAAAAAAGAAAGGATAAAAACTATTCCTGGACACCTGGCCCATCCCCTTGAAGCATTTCAGGTTTTGCCTTCTCAGAATCCATCCTGCCCACACTCGTCCTGCAAGGGATAGAATTAAATAACATGTAAACATGATAAAATGGTGCCAAACTTAAAAGTGAGAACTTGAAGTTCTTCCTCTTAAACAGCTCTCAGCCTAGAGTAAGGGGAAATCCACTAGTGAGAAAAGGAGGCAGAAAGATTTGCTTAGATTTTAAAGCCATTTAAGGATTCTTTTTTCCTCATCCTTGCAAGGTCTGATGAGCTTTTCCAGCTATTTAGAAATGCACATCATAGTCCTGCATAGCAAAGCCTCACAGCCATCCATACTTTTATGCCCTCTATGCATTCAAAATTTTAATTTCATACATGTTTCACAATCTACTGCTGCAATTTCATAGTCAGAGAATATCTAGCAAAACCTACAAATACATGCATATCCATCCAGCACAGCTAGAAAATAGCTAAATACAGGGCTTGATAACAATCATCAATTGATATTGATTATTTTTAGTTCAACTGTTTAGGCTATTTGCATGGGAAAAAAAACCCCAACATATCAATTAAACCACTATAAGCTACTAGCCAAGTCTACATGCCACATTTGTTTGCCTGTGTTGAAACCCAGAATGAGTTCAAGCTGTGGGATTTAAAACATTCCCATCCCCGTCTGCTGATTGCAGGGCACCACCGTGGTCAGCAACCACACCGGTGGGGTGGCAGAAAGCCCCACGTGAGCACATCTCAGCCGTGCCACTGCAAAGGTCACCAGCTGCATGTTGACTTTGTGGGACATGGTTTGACCTGTCCCAGTACAACACCCCTGCAAGTCCTACACTTGGAATGAGCCTCTAGGCAGTTTACAAGCCATTAACAATTACTCTCTGTGGCCAGAGATCCAGCCAGTTTTCCACCCAGCTGATAGTCTTTCCATTTGGAGTGTAATACCCCAGCTTGGATACAGCAATGACCTTGGAGACTGTGTCAAAAAGGTTTCTGCTGTCAAGCTGGACAACCCACTTTGCTCTACCCTCATCCACGGGTGTAGTCTTTTAATCACAGGAGGGAAGCAGGTCAGTCAGATTTGATTCGCTCCTCGCAAATCCATTCTGGCTATTTCCAGCCACCACCTTCTCCTTTACATGACTAGAAATCGCTTCCAAGACAGTTTGTTCTATGATATTCCTAGGAGTTGAAGGGAAGATGATAAACTTTTAATTCCTGTTCCTGCCTTTTTTTAAGATTCAACAGCCTTTCTCCAGTCCCCAGGGACCTCCCTCAAGCTCCACTAAACTTTCAGAGATGCTTCCTGACTCAGTCCTTTTCTATTACAGCTATTTCTGCTAACCCTGCTCCAGACACACTCGACTGAGACCCCTGGGCAGTGCGGGCTGAAATAAAGAAGATACTGAGAATCTCCAGCCTTATTATTGAATCTGCTTTCACTAAATCAGCCACCCTCGCGGTGATTTTCAGATCAAGCCCCGGTATCAATACAGGCTGGGGGATGAAGGGATTGAGAGCAGCCATACAGGGACAGACTTCGGAGTGCTGGTGGATGAGAGGCTGGACATGACCTGGGAATGTGCAATTGTAGCTCACAAAGCCAACCATTATCCTGGGCTGTGGCAAAAGCAGCATGGCCAGCAGGTCGAGGCAGGTGATTCTGTCCCTCTGCTGCCGTGAAACCCCACCTGGAGGACTACAAAAGTGATCAGAGGGCTGCAGCATCTCTGCCATGGCTGGGAGAGTTTGGGTTGTTCAGCCTGGAGAAGAGAAGGCTCCAGGAAGACTTTATTGTGGCCTTCCAGTACTTAAAGGGGGCATGTAAAAAGATGGGACAGGCTATTTAGCAGGGCCTGTTACAACAGGACAAGGGGTAATGGTTTTAAACTTTAAAAGGGTAGATTCAGACTAGATATAAGGAAAAAAGATTTTGTAAGGGTGGTGAGACACAGAAACAGGTTGCACATATGAACTGTGGATGCCCCATCCCTGGAAGGTTCAAGGCTGGTTTGATGGGGATTTGGGCAACCTAGTCTAGTGGAAGGTGCCCCTGCCCACGGCTCGGGGTTGGAACAAAATGGTCTTTAAAGGTCCTTTCCAACCCAAATTGTTCTATGATTCTATGGAAAGTTTTTGAGAGTAGATACTT
The DNA here is from genome assembly GCA_013396735.1 of Grallaria varia. Lineage (NCBI taxonomy): Eukaryota > Metazoa > Chordata > Aves > Passeriformes > Formicariidae > Grallaria > Grallaria varia. The sequence continues at coordinate 442,741 of VWZG01008799.1, read as the reverse complement.
TGCCTGAGTATGTCATTCACTACCTTGGGTGTTTTTGTTTGAGCTCAGCTGTGTACCCAGACCCCCTTTCTTGACAAAATTATGACGATTTTGAAGAAAGAGCTGTTGTTCATTATCTGTCCACAGAGCTGTAGAGTTGCAGCTATATAAACCCAGGTATTTCTCTGGCTGTCAGTGCACTGAATTGATACTAATTCTTCTGCTTCTGACTGCTTACCATAGCTCCGAGCTAAAGAAAAGGGATCACTACCAGGAGTTAGGCAAAAGAATTGAGTTAGCTTTAAAGCAGCACCCGCAGTAATAATCTACCTGAATGGAGTCTGGCTCCTACATACAGTAAAAGGATGAAACAGAGAGATGAGAAGATAAAGGGGAAGGGAGTGTCAGTCTCTTGGAAAAGAAGCAAAAACACTGCAGGTGGAGGTAAATAAGAACACTCACTGGAATAGCGGTGATGGTTTAGCTTTCTGGCAACAACAAACCAAATAACTAACTTCATAATATTAATATCAAGTTTCAGGGCTTACTGATTTTTAATTTTTTTTTTTTCTACAACTGCCAGAAGTCCAGAAAACCTAGTGAGACAGCTGGGAGTTTTTGCACAACCCTGGCAAAACTGAAGTCTAAGATTAATTTACTGCCGTCAGTCAGTAAACTCATCACAGCAATCTTGGTTGATTCCAAAAGAAACAAGTCGGGTTCTTTGCTTTTTATAATGAAACGTGAAGATGTTAAAAAGAAACAGTACAATATGAAGGTTGGCATCCAATAGTCCAGAAATGAGAGAGCAAGGTGAGCCAAACATTAGCACTTTGGGCAAATCACTGCCTGAGTGAGCAAGCCAAGCAGAAAAATTAGGTAAGAAACAGGAGTAAGCAAGAAAGTCAGCAGAGCTTGTGAAATAAATTCACACTGGGCTTATCTAGACCTGTTGCTGTTTCATGAGGCTCTATTAAAATCCAGCTGAGAGCAGAGACAACTGAGAACTCTATCCAAAAAATCAGGGAACAAAGTCAGATTTCCAGCAGACAAATATCTGAAGTATGTCAACCCAGTTAATTTGAAGGGTGGTTGCTTGTCTAATTCCAGAGAAGTGAATAAATTAATGGACTTTTGAGATCCTACTGCCAAAATGTTCCACTGAATGGACTGAAACAACTGTTGAGTCATTTATGCAGCCATTGACTTTTCTTCAGACTTTATTCTCTGCGCCTATTAATCCACTTTCTAAAATAAAATTATTATAATATTATGTTCTAAAGATTTTCTTAAAATCATTATTATTTAGTCAACAAAAAGCAGGCAACCTATAATTTGCCTCTTTTCTTAGGCTTTGCTCAAAACTGTATTGTTTTTTATTATTACTGCAGTGTTTGATATTAGTACTTGCCTCAAGGAATGGATACAAGATCCATCTCCTGGGGTTTCTAGGAAAAGCTTTCAATGGAAATAATAAATAGCAACTGCTCATGAACCAATGAATGGTGAGGAAAAGAAAGATGTATGAAAGTACAGTACTAAGTTGTGCATCTGCTATGAATTATTGAAATGAAGGAGAAAGATGGTAAAATATTCAAATTCAACTTTCTGCAGTACTTTGGCTACACTTACATTTCATCATTTGCTGTAACAGAGGTCAAATATTCCAGTTGCTTAAGGTCATAGAGTACAGCAACAGGTTACACAAGCAACAACATTTAATTGCTGTCATGTACACAAGAAAATAAAAAATTAGGCTTCTCTTTTATTCAAATCACGAGACTGATTCGAGTTTACCAATCATTAACATTAATTGACTGCGATTCAAATCAAAGAGCAACAGCTGCATCCTGTTTTCTGGGCTTTCAGGAGGGTGATGTTTTTGAAAATAATAAATTTGCATTCACACAGTTCTTATTTTTAAACATCAGAAGGAATCAGTCAGAACTGTGGACCACTGTGCAAGCTGTACAAACCCTGTTTCCTTTTCATAAGTCAGTGTCCATTGTGTCAGTGGCAATATTCTAACAGCAGATACAGTGAGATCAGCAAATCAGGGGTGACAGGACAGTGCCTGCTTTTAGAAGGACCAGTTACAGGTTCATATGAGCTGATAGCCCCAAGTTGGCTACACAGCAAAAGAATCTGGCACACAGTCTGTGTGATGCTAAACTGCAAGAGCTGGCATGCTAATCTCAGCAAAACTTCTGATGACCAGCATATCAGAAAGCTTAAGTTTGAATTCCAGGAAGCTTGACTCGGCCCTTCCTCCTTCCAAGATGGATAAATAGGGAGGTTCGCTCAGCTCACTGCACAGGTGTCTTTGAAATGGAACATTAAAAACCTTGTGGCTGATCTATCCACAGCAGATATTTCAGATTCTACAGCAATGCCTAAAAGCAGAATTTTACTCCAATGCACCTGCAAAAAATGTTTTCCTTCCACCTATGGTGCTGTGCAGTATTTTCCATCCAGTCCATTTCCACGGTGGATGAAATGGTCCCTTAATACACTGAGACTCCGGTAAGAATTACTTCAGGTCACAATATATTTTTCCCTGAATAGTTTCCTCCAAATGCACTTGGAGTACAGTAATGCAGAGGAATACAGGAACTGCTGCCAGATCAGCCCATCGTCTTGCTGCCTCACTTCTGACAAAGGTCAGCGCTAAATACTTCAAGAAAGATCCTGACAGACAGCTTTTGGGGGCACATTCACCCATAAAAACACGTGGTTACTTTTGCCATTGACAGCTAGTAATATCCTGAAACCCATTGTCTTTTATAACTCTACCTAATTGGAAGACAAACAACATCTGTATTTTTGTTTAATAAATCTAATCTTTAGTAAAAATAATAATAATAAAACAACCTGCTGCTCTCTTGGTGTCAATGATTTTCAGTGGTAATGAGTTCCACATGCTTATTATGCAGCGCAATACAAATTTATATGACTTTAACTAGTTTTACATTTCTTGCCTTGCAATTCCAATAAATAACTTCTTGTATTATGGCAAAAAAATATCTGCTTTACATTCTGAAAAATAGTAGTGTATATTTTTATGCACTTCTAAAACTCCTTTATATTTCTTTGCCTTCACAAACTTTCCCATTTCTCTTAATAAAGAAAGCTTTCCACATCTCAGCCTAACTGTGTTTTCTAAACATCCTCTCATTTTCTTGTCTCCTGGTTGAAATATAGGGCAGTCAGAAATAAACACAAGAATTTGAGTGGGAGATAATGAGATAAAGGAGATTTCTATATGGCATTTTAACACCTCAGGTGTGGAGGAATGGGATATGATCACCCTAAAATTGCATTTGTGATAGATGCTCACGTGCACCGAGCTACACCTGAGCTAACTATTTGGCAGCACAAAATCCCAAGTAGGATCCAAATGTACCCAGACCCAGGGTGAATCCTTGGGCTGGGAGCCAATTCTGAGCCTCCTGCCACTGTGTGCATGCAGGGAGTTGCATTAGCTGAGCAACTTCAGTAATTGTTAATAAGAAAGGCTCCTCCCCTACTTATGCATATGTTTGTCTGACTTTGACACCTTCTACACAATAACGAATGGCTTTCACTGAGCAGAATAAATAAAACAGTGTTTACTGAACTGCCTCTTAAAATGCCATGGGATCCTCAAACTGGAAAGCACCATTATAAACATGTTCACTCCGTTCTATTTAATTCCTTTTAAGTTTCAGATCATTCATATCCTTTTCAAGAGATGTCCCAGGATAAGACATGCCAGTGATAGCACTTTTAAAACTGAAGTTGGTTAAAAAGACTAGTAGAAATATTCAAGTACTGCTCTTCCTTTTTATATAAAAAATATACATACATATATGTAAATACACATACATTCATATAGGTATGTGCAGCAATTTGTAGGACAGACATTTTATGTTCCTTTATGAAATTGTGGTGCACAAATTATAATATGATCTGCTTAAATATTCTAATGCAGTTCATTTCTGACTGTTAAAGGAAGACTAGAGACTGCTCCATCTTTGCAGTGTTCTAAACAGCTGCCTGAAAAAGTAAAGGATCCTGAAGCGGTGGGAAGAGATAAGCACTCGGGTGCAGAACACCTCTCTAATTCCTGCTACTGGTGCTACGTTCTCCCGTCACACTTACTAACCCTACGTAATCATTACAAAGCAGTATCTCAAAATAGAGCGTTTTCCTGCTCTCGGGATCTTCTTTTCCAGTTTATGCCACAGTGCAGTGATGATGCCCAGAAACACAGGGAGGCAAAGCCTCTTCCTCAAGTGACCTGCAGGCATCAAACCATGCATTAAAACTCAGCTGCCTTACAGCAAAGCCAGCAGTCAGTGGCCACTCGCATCATTGACAGTTCCATCACCACGTTCCCTGTCCTCGCACAGCCCCAAAAAGTACCCAGAAAACCAGAAATTGTCAGTGATAGCTTTTGTTTGTCCCTGTCCTCTGTACCAGCTCACCTTGAACGCAAGGCACACAGGCATGTGAACAAACAATAAGAAGATGCGTTTCACATTCAAGGGTACAAAATGAAACAGCACTGTGACAGCACAAGGCAGTTTTCTAACTCTCCAAAATTAGCATCTCAATCAATAAGCAGGGAGCTGCAATGCACTGCAAAACAGAAAAGCACCGTGACAACATACAACAAAAGCAATCGTCGAAGTTCGCAGAAATAGAAGGATTTGTTTTTTAAGTGCAGTTTCTCACACACACGCAGAGTGCATGTATGCAAGTGATTTTATTTCTTCCCTTCCCCCAATGCAACTTTAAAGTAAAAATATTAATTAGGGGAAAAAAAAAAACAAGAGACTGTCTAATTGATGACAACACTGAAAATTTAGAACAAAGGCTGACAGAAATAACCTATTCCACTTGGCAATTACGGCACTTAAATATCGTGCAGTGTTGCTAGACACCTGTACAACCCCAGTGCCGCGAGATGTATTTCTCAGCAGGGAGGACTGCAGATTTAGCAGACTAAGCAAAAGCCTGGTAGCCAGCAACTCCCGACTTGCTGGGTGGATGCTGGGCAAAAATTTATCTGGCTTCCAGCTTTCTGCTCTACAGGCTGGGTGAAGAAAACTGCAAGGATTACAGCAGGGTTAGTAAAACATTTTGGAGACATTAGCGTCTGCTACAAAACACCAGGTTTAATATTATGGCAAATGATGTTAAACATTATGCTTGTGGATCACAGAAATGCAGAAGGACATTCAAAGTTAAGGGGTTTACAGGATTTTCCCTAGTTTTCTATTTGATGAGCAGCCTCTGCATTAAATACAGTAAGGGTGCCTTACAGAAAAGCGAGCAGTTTTAACATGGTTGCCTGCTGTAATAACCTTTTTTATTATTAATACGAGCTTTGAGGAGAGATTAAATAAAAGAGTCACATATTTGATTTCCTTGCATTACAAGCACACAGCTCAAATCACCACTCAGGATTTCCAGTGTGAGGCAGTTTGTGCCTCACAGAGATAAGAATTTAAAAAAAAAAAAAAAAAGGAGAGAGAGAAAAGACATGGAAATATTTCTGTTAAGTTCTAATTATTTTTCTCCCTGCAAAACAACAAATGCACAAATGCCTCGCATTTTCTGAAGCCAACTTCCCTCCTGCCTGCCTGCCTGTTCTTTCTCATCCCCTGGTAGACCCCTCCGCCCTCCCCCCGACTCCTCTGGAGCGGTATTGACGGGCCACATTGATTCTCTCTCTCTGCACATAGAATAGTTCTTTCACCGCTGCTGCTTATAATTATAGCAATGTGTGTCACTCCGTAATAAGACATTCAATTATTCTTGGCCCCGCGAAGTGTAACCCTTCAACTCACGGCACCAAAATCAGGCGCATCAACCCCCCCCCCTCCCAAAAATTATTTCCCTTCTAGTTGTTGTGTTGGGTTTTTTTAACTTCGCCTTGCAATGCCGATCCTCGGTGGCCACTTCAAACTGCAGGAGTTTCACTGCAAGCAACTGGCTGCCAAGCTAACACAATCAGCAAAGAGCAAAAAAAATAAAAAAATAAAAAAAATAAATCTCTTTTCCCCACTAACCACATTTCCATCCCTCTGCATCGTAACAACGCCAGCTCATTTTAAAGAAACAAAGTTGTCCCGGAGTTTGACATGAAATGGGGGGTAAAAATGAACAATGACGTAACAGCACTGGCAAGAGAGAATTTTAAAAGCGATACGAACAATCTTCAATCTTTTATCGACAGATTTCCTCTAGGAGACTTCTTTCTGAAAGGCAAAAATCACTGCGCCGTCCCTGCTAAAATCTCTTAAAATAAAAAGAATGAACTGAAGCTTACCTGTACTGGAATGTCATATTTGTAATTTTTATCTTTATTTCCTCTCCGTGGCGAATTTCTCCAGTCATTTCAAAGAGTTTGTTAGCCATTTTCTCATAAACTTTGGCATTCCTTTTAGTTTGTTTCAGCTCATCAAAAAATTCTTCCCAAACCAGCATTAAACCTCTCATTTCTGCATCAGTCCAGTTCCTGGCCCTCCTGTGCTTCTCAGTCTGAGAAGAGACAATGTAACTGGGAATTTCTGCTGCAGCCATTGCTGACTGACCTAAAAGGGTTTTAAAAGAGGACACTTAATATAGATGGAGTTTTTAGTTGAGGTTTTTTTGTAGTGCAAGACATGCATATGTGGAGAAAGAATTTGAATGACAACAGAACATATGAAACCTTTTTGCAACAGCTTGAAGCTTGAGTGCACAAAATGGGGCCTACATCTGACAGGCAGGAATTTAGTTAAAAGCTTTTAAACAGAGAAACGTCATTTTGATGTCACGTTTCCATAGCAACAGAGCAACTGCATAAGCTACAACAACAAAAACCTTTTAACTGAAAGCCAAAGAATCAGGACAAAGTTGACAGGCCATCAATATTAAAGCTTTTAAACACTTTAGGTTTAACACAAAAAAAAAAAAAAAAAAAAAAAAAAAGATCCATGCAGCCTTTGAGAAGCTACTTTTAAGTTTCTACTTCTTTTTCAGCTTTCCCTTACCTTTTAGGCAGACAATCTGCTGGCAGGGGGTCATGGTCGCCTGAACGAGCTTTTAAGTTGCGCCTTGACAGACTCTCTAGGAGGTTGCAAGGACTGAGGCCATGTACACAAAAAAAAAAAAAAAAAAAATACTTTTTTTTTTTTTTTTGCAAAGATATTCTGCAAAAAGAATCAGCCAGCTTTATGAAAACTATACATCTCTAAGCTAATAAATGTTTAAGCAGGCAGGCTCATTAAAAAGGAGCCTGCATCTGGGTTTTAGTACAAAATAGTATTTAAGTGTTTAAACATAGAGAGAAATGTATATAAAATTTCGGTATAGAGCCACTTTTTTTTCCCTGAGATGTTTTGCTGCTGATAAGCACACACTGCAGTCCTGTCAGTATGAATTTGCCTTTGTAGGTATGTATTACTGTATGTGTATTTTGTATTCCTAGTAATTTAGATGCTATTTATGCAGCCTGTGTTCTGCCTTAGGACTGCAGCAGAAGCATTTCACCTGCTTTATGGGCAACCTAAAAGGATTATTCAATGAGTTAAAAAAAGGCTGTGAGATGCTTAGAATTGTGAATAAATTGCTTTGCTGTAAAACAAGCATTTTGAGCTGGTTTTTATACAGGTCTAAATCCTGCCAGCAGTTATACCAGAGAAGCACCACTTATTCATTGTATTCAATCCAAGCAGTGGGCCAAATGCTGCCCCTCTCACACTCCTGCAATCTGACAATAATCTTTCACAAAAGAGTGAGATGCAGGAACTGCATTAATTCCAGCACTGCGAGCAGCTAAAGAGAAAGATGCTCATTTCCTACAGTCCCAATAGAATCCTGTTATGTAAATTATAAATAAAAAATCCACGGACCTTTCTTCTTATTATTTTTCTGTTTCAGCATATAACAGCAATAACGACCTCACTGCAGGGCATTTCCTGAAGATTAATGGCAGGCAGGGGTTAATGGCCTGAGGCTCACCCAGTCAGTCGTTAATCCCCAGGAAATGTTCTGCGCCTCAATCCTTAATGCTTAAGTATCCTATAAATTGTAAGTCTTCTCATAACCACATCCTTGATCTTAACAATAGTTTAAAAATGCACAGCTTGGTTTGCATCCTGGAGATGGCAAAGAGAGCACATAATGTTCCTAAAAGGTACACTAGTGACATTTGTAGTGTCATTGCCTTCTTTCTATTTTATTTATTCTGCTGTTTATTACAAGAGGCACAACAGCATACCATAGAACAAGGGGAGGGGGTGGGGGGTCACGTATACTGTACATAGGAACTTCCACTGATCCAACCCTGAGCATGTCTCTGAAATATACCTGCTGAGTCACTGCCTTCCTAAGGAAGGGGAAAAAAAAAAAGAGAGAGAGAGAAATAAAGAAAAAAATCCCCTAGCTTCCAAATAACTGCTTTTAACTACTAATATGACAGCCTAGCAACTATTACCTTTAAAAATGTGTAAATAGCAGCATATGTTGTGATGATGATCTTGCATGGTTTGTCTCTTGGGTGGCCAGCTGGGAGACATCACATGATCAGGGGACAGATGGTGGTCAGAAGAGGATCAGCTGATGACACATTCATTTTATTAATTTATTGTTTTGTTTTGAAATTCTCATCACTTAACCTTGGGCTCCAGGCAGCTCTGTTAATAAAACCGTGCCGAACCCAGCTGCCTGCAGTCATAACCAGTGGCTGGGGATCACCGGGACAAGTTTAAGGAAGCAACGCAGTGTCTGAGAGGAAAATGCCATTGCTCTGGGTCGGACGTGGGACCAATGCATGCTACTGCAAAGCCAGGCTTGCTTCTCAACCTTTCATCATCCAGCAGAGGTTTGTGTTTCTCCTCCAGACTTTAATCCACCAAGGTTCTGAAAATGCTGATTAACACTACTGAAACGCACAGCATGATACACACACATCGTAAAACCCCAGAGATACACACGGTCTCTGCTCTAAAGGTACCTTTAATCCAGTTTCAAGTGCAACAACCAGGACAGGGTGGGTGAAAACCTTTCCAGCTGCAACAAGTTCTTTCTGTTGCAGTCCACGACTGTTCCTTCCCCTCTCCATCCACATGTGCCTGGCATATGTGTGGCTGCTCCTCGTGCTCCACACTGGCCCCCAGACCCAAACCTGGCATCCTGCAGGAGGGGGGCAGTTGTTCCCCTGTGAAATTCACATCTCAACTTTTCTATACGCTGTTTCCCATTAGTGTACTTGACAGATTGATACAGTGGTATAGTGCTATTTAACATCTGTTAAGTAAAAGAAACGCTCTCTAATAATACCTCCCTTATTCCCCTCCTCTCAGCACCAGAAGGGAATCTAAGTTTCAAGGACTCAGGTTTTATTCCCTCCTCTGAGAAAGCCGTTGATAATAATTGTGGAGACCCCGCATGCCTCCTCTGCCTCACTGAAGCACATGTGCCAAGTGGTTGATAAAGTGACTGTTTTCCTACACAGAGCTGAAAGCAAGAGAAGTTTCTTTTACCCCCAAATAATCCCTGCAGTCTTCACTAGAGCCAGAGGAGAGGAAAGACACCTCTCCAGGCTGTGCCTCTCTCTGCTGGTGTTCTGCAGATCTGTGCAGCCCCCAGGAGTCACTAAGCCCTTGTCCTGGTCCCTGAGCTGGGACAAACAGCTAAGACAGGACCAGCAAATCTTTAGGGGAAGAGCAGCCCTGCAGCAGCAAGAGAGCTGTCCCTTCCCAAGATGGGGGCATTGGGAGGAGAAGCTCAATTGGCTCCCGGCTGCTTCTTGCCTCTCTCAAGCTAGAGACCAGACAAGATTCATCGTCTACCTCAAAGACTGAATAACTGAATAACTGCTGGCATGACATGCTGCCACTGCCAAACCGAAGGCACTGGTGTCCCTCATGAACTCCGGCCTGAGGTCTCTGCTGATGGCAGAGTCCCCCAGCACCAGCCTCCTCAAGACTGAGGAACAGTCTGGCACTGAGCATCCCACAACCAACTGAAGCTGTAACTGTTCTCATCAATAAAATAAGGATGTTAAGGTCTTGGAAACCACTGATACACAAAACACAGCTACTGAGTACACCTTTGTAGAGCACTTCCCTCTGTAGGAGAAAGCTGTTCTTCTCCACTCTCCTGCTCACCCCAGTCCCTCCTCGGATGAGCACTGCTTTGACAAGTCCAGAAGATGTTCTTATGAACAACCAGCCTCAGTGGGCTTGAGGGTCTCACTTGTGCCTTCCCTTTCAGTGCACACCTGCTCCTGCGAGCTAAGAGGAACATGAATGTAATGATCCTCTTGCAAATCTGTTCTTCATATCATCTGCCTAAACACCCTACCTTTTTTTGCAATCAGTATAAATCAGCTTGAATAACAGCTCTCACAGCTGTCACACCTTTCATGGTGATCTCTACAGATAACAGACCCCAAACAGGGTAGAAGGGTTTATGATTTGCAGATGTGGATCTAATGAAGTTCCCTATAAATGTTGTTATCACAGAGAGCTCTGACAACTCCATTAATCCTGATGTACCTGTTGACTGTACTTCAGGTGCTGTGTGCTAACTCACTGTGTGTACAGCCTTGAGCTTTGCAAGTGCGGGCTAATGTACGCCAAACGAAACTTCCTTTGGCCAAGTTTTTGGGAATGGTGTTTTCCTTTGTGTTCGCAGGGGAATAATGGCTCTAGTCAGTCAATCACCAGAGCCCAGCCCACAAACTGCGAGCCATCACACTGCGATTACTGAAGAGCATGTCCCATCCTGCTGAGGTGGTAGAAGTCAGACAGAAGCTTCCTGGCTAATCAGAATTTATTCCATCAGGGCACAAGAAATTTCTGGGGCTTCTCCTAAATGTACTTCCGTGTCTGAAACTCACACAGGAGCTGTCTACAGGGATGCTGACACACAGGTTGCTGCCTATTTGGATTTCAGAAATGGAAGTACATTAGCTTTGGTTCAGGAAAGCCTTGAGACTAATTGGCAGCAAACGCCCTTTTAGGCAGCGACTTGGAGTAGTGACACAGGGAAGAGGAGGTCCTCGCTGAAGAGTCACCAGAAGTTTGTGTCACCCCTTGAAGACACAGGTCCAACTCTAAAATACACAGGTATCTCAGTAGACCATTTTGTAATTCTTGATTACATAGCTGTTTTCACCCTTTTGTGTTTGGGGCAAGCTGTTGAAAGCAAGACTGTCCAAAGCTGGTCACTGCTCCTTGCAATCCTCCAGTCTGGCCCATCAGGATCATGACATGTGGGCAACAACAAATCTTGAAACTGGATAGTGACTGCAGAGCACGTGTTCATCCTCTGGGCATTTCAGTGCAGGCACACCCTGGTAACTCTGCTTAAAAGGGTGTAATAGCACGTATGTGTTTGTCTAAAAACAAAGCATTTGGAGTTTGCATTGCAGTGGGATACAAGGTTTTAGGTTCCAAAAAGCTGCACGTGTTGGGAGGCTGTCTCCTGCCCCACATTTTGCCATCCACGGGGCTAAAACACCCACTTTCTAAAGTCTTACTGAAAATGACGGGTTTTGTGTCTTTGATTGCTGCCCACTGCAATTTGCAAAGATGGTTAAACGCAATGCAGTATGGACAGACTGGGGAAGGAGACACTGGAGAGCAGACCTGAGGAAAGGGACCTGGGGCTCCTGGCCGATGGCAACAAGTCAGCAGTGCCCTGGCAGCCAGGAGGGCCAACCATGTCCTGGAGGGCATCAGGGAAAGCATCTCCAGCTGGTCGAGGGAGGGGATTGTCCTGCTCTGCTCTGCACTGGGGTGGCCTCACCTCGAGTCCTGCATCCAGTTTTGTGCACTACAATATAAGAAGAATATAAAGCTATTAGAGAACATCCAAAGGAGGGCAACAAGGATGGTGAAGGGTCTAGAGAAGCCATATGAGGAGCAGCTGAGGGCACTTGGTCTGTACAGCCTAAAGAAAAGGAGGCTGGGGGGAATCTTCACTGCAACCTTCAACATCCTCACAAGGGGAAGCAGAGGTATCAATCTCTTTGGTCTCATGACCAGAAACAGGACCAAAGGGAATGGTATGAAACTGCATGAGGGGAGGTTTAGGTTGGATATTAGAAAGAAGTTCTTCACTGAGAGGGTGGTTGGGCACTGGAACAGGTTCCTCATGGAAGTGGTCCCAGCACCAAGCCTGACAGAGTTCAAGAAGCATTTGGACAACTCTCTCAGGAGCATGGTGTGGTTCTTGGGGTGGTCCTGTGCAGAGACAGAAGCTGGACTTGATCTTTGTGGATCTCTTCCAACTCAGGACCCTCTATGATACTGTGATTCTCTATGAGAGAGGAAATGCTCTGAGACACTCTATGGGAGAAGAAATACTCTTCAACTACCTCTGAAAAGCTTGGTCAGAGAAGGTAGGCAGGGACAGGTGATCACAGAGGAGAAGCTGCCTTCTTTTCTCCTCCATTAAACCACCAGGTCCATGGTAGTGCTCAGGAGAGTGCTGAATATGGGGAGCTCACCCTGAGGCAGGGATGCACCTCACAGGCTTAGGAACTCCATTAAGGTCCATGCACCTTTCAGTCTGCCAGTCTCCTTGGGTGGTGGATTCATGTGGGTTTGTAAAGGCTCAGAGCCACAGAAGACCATAAGGCTGTGAGAACAGAGCCACCAGGTCAGTGTGGTAGAACTCCACGCAAACACAGCTCATGCTGTCCTAGGACCTGCAAGGGAAGTTTAACAATACAGCAGCATTTGTAAAGGAAGCCCAAAGCTGCCTGAACTGTAGGAGGTCCTATTACAAATACAGAACGAAAAAAAGATGATGATTCAGGCTGAGGAAGTACAGCAGGTGTGTTGAGGTACATAAGAGAAGGACAGTCTCTTTGTTCAGAGGGTCTGCAACTTAACTGGGACGTGCCACAAGGGAAACAAACAGGAGAGACCAGGAGGGACAAGTGACAGCAACACATTACTGAGCAAAGGACACGGCACGGCTGAGTAGCTTTTATGTATGTTTAAAACAAATAATACCTGCAAAGAAGTCTGACAACAGAAATGGGTGCTCTGGAAGAGGGGAAGGCATCCTGGCTGATGTGTGGCAGAGAAGATTTTGATATGATAACACTTAGAACAAAAAGAATAAGAAAAATAAACATTTCCACACAAAAGCCCTGCCACAGGGTTGTTGGAATGACAGGTTTCCCTGATAGTGCAGTGGGGCACTGGGCAGCCCAGGAGGACAGTAGTCCCAGAAGGACAGTAGTCCCAGAAGATGCAGGTGAACTGGAGAAAGCTGGAGAGGCTTTTTATTTCATTCTGCAAGACAACGTCCTGCTTGAATTTCACTGTAATCAGAACATTTCCCAAAAGCATTTTGATCTTGCTGAACTGGCAAATTCTGACCAAAAATATCTCCTTTGCCTATTTTAGTAGTAACCATGGAAGCCAGCTTTGCAGAGACATTCAGCTGGAGAGAGGATGGCGAGAGACAGCGAGGTGAATGCAGACAGGCTGGGAAATGAGGCTTCAGCAGTTTTTGTGGTCAGATCAGGAAGCGTTAGCAGGCAAGGGAGAGAGCTGGAATCGTGTGGGGTTTTAGGAGGAGTTTATGGACCGTAGGGAACCCAAAGAATTCACCGTTTGTGGAAACCAGGTATAGACTGGTATGTTGATAGTAATTAGATTAAAAATTACAATACTTGGTACTTTTTAAGTTTAGCAGAAACACAGACACTCACGCTACAGTCCCTAGTTTAGTATTTTGGGGAGGAAAAAAAAAATCCCTTGTGTCCAGAAGGTACAAATAATCACTGCCCAAACGTCTGGCACTTACAATATATGCAGGCAGGATGCCAAACTAGATGGACTTTCAGTCACACACAGTCCTAAATTTTCAGGCATACAGGGAGAGATGGACAGTATTCTTAAAAATTCAGTTATGTAGTATGGAAAGTGAAAGACATTAGTTCTACATGTGTCATACTCCCAATTCAATTAACAGCAAACAGAATTTCTGAGATTTTTCTTACTCCTACGAAAACATTTGCAGGTCCTTAGAATACAGAACAACCCTGCAGTACATATTATCAGACATGTTCCTTTTCTGGCAAGCAAGCAACAAACCATGTTACAACGAAAATCACTCTGTTCCCAATGAATGATTTCCCAAATCCCACTTGAAAGAAATTATTTTGGCCCTGCTTACTTACAGGGGTTAGTCAATAAGTCCTCTTGCCCATGTTTGGGTTTTAGCACATTTTAGCAAGCTACATGCTGAAAGGTGTCTAATTCACTAAAAACTGCTCCTAAAATGCTATGCAAATATTGCTCTCCCAGAAGTAAATTCCTCTAGAGAACCTGCTCCAAACAGTTCGCTTTAGACGTAAACCGTGAGCTAATCCAGTTTGGATTTGGGATGTGTCACAAAAGAAGAAAAATAATCCCTGTGGCGCAGAGTCTGCCCTGCGCCTTGTGCTGAGTGACGTTCCCGTGACTCAGCAGGGCAGGAGAAAAGAGCCACGTCACGAAAAACCAGATGACGACGGCAGCTGGTTTGACCAGCAAAGCTTCTGCCCCAGCAAGAATTAATGCTGCTGGTGTCACCCCTTGCTGGCAGCAGCGTAAGAGGGAGTGATATTTAAATAAATGCTTGGAGGAGGTTATTGATTCACTGATCCATTAGCCAGAAGCCATCCCCCCGGATTCCAGCGGAGGAGAGGGAGCCAAGCGCAGGGACCTTGGCACCGCTGCAGGACTCCAGCTAAGCGAGTTTTTGCAGCGTTGTGGAAGCAAGCATGAGAGTTGTGTCGAATAAATGGGTTCTAGCTTGCTGTTCTTCCAGAAAGAAGAGCAGCGTGGGCCCTTTTCCAGCAACCTCAGAGAAACTGCAGCGCAAGTTGCTGGCAGTTCCCTGCCAGAAGCCCAGGCTCGCTGCTCAGAGCGTGCTACTGGCTTGGCAGCGTGCTGCATCCACCTCACAGCTGTCTGCATGCCCACACGGTCTCGCCCTGACTCCCTGCCAAGGATGGCAACGGATGTGGGGATGCTGGACCAGCCCCTTGCCACAGGTGACCTCAACCTGCAGCCAAGCTCCAGGTGAGCCCGGCAACTACCGGGGAACACCTCGCACAGGCTCATCTCAGTGGGGGGACAGCGATGGAATTAGGTCCTGCTGCTCTGCTGTTTAACCAGCCACAGGCTTTGAAAATAAAAAGCATTAAAATTCAAAGATGTCTGCCAAGTCGAGAAAGGCAGGAGCTTCTCTGACTACCCTGCACTTCTGCTTGGAAACCCCCCACTACCCCCAGCTGCAGCCCTTTCACCCCACAAGGGTTCGCTCAGCTCTCCAGCCCCGTGGAGGAAAATTTAAAGATTTTAAGAAAATATTTCAGATAAAATATTTAGGGCACAGGAGATTTTCGTATCAGTTCATAAAAGATTCAAATACTAAAATGTAAATGGTGTTTTGGGTATTACTGCGAGGCAGCCTCAGGAATGGAAATTGAAGAACAGCCTTGCAGCCTATGAAGTTCAGACGGTACTCGTAAAAGCCTGGCTCATCTGAGAGCTGCCAAAAGGTCAGTAAAACCGAACTCCAGCACCCTCAAGCTATGATAGCTTATCTGCTCTAGGGGCTGCTAATGGAAGTTGAGAACATACAAGGGGCAGATACCCCTTCTGGGACAGGCTGCCAGCAATGCCATCCATCCCACGGCATCTGTGTCCTACGGGAAGCATACACAGCTTCCAAGGGACTGATCTCAAACTATCATGTAGCACTTTATTCCTGATGCCACGCTCAGGGTGTTTCAGGGAGCTGCTGACGGGGCTTGTGAAGTCCTGTATGGTCTGTGTTCGCAGACCCTTTGTACAGATGATCAAAATTCTTCAGCTACCACGACACTGAGTTGCAGCTCCAAGACAAACACAGAACTTCTGCATTAGCTCTCACATCTTATGATGGGCAGAAGGACACATCTCAACACAGAAAGGTTTAGTGCAATATGCCTGTAACATCGCTCCTTTTAACACAGTGGTTTGCAGTATTTGGGGTCTTGTGATCCCTCTTGTTTTAAAGATGTATAGTCTTGTTCCCTGGACATTCCAGGGACATCCAGGAGGAGTCACCTACCCCTCTCACATCCAAATGTGCCCCTCTAACCAGCCTTCTGCCTCAGGACCCAACATGCTTCGCTGCCTTCACCATAACCCTGTACTGCAATTGCTGCTATGTTTCTCCTTGACTCCTGGCTTCTCCCACCTGTTTTCCCTTCCCATTGTCTCTCTGCTGTTTATCAGACACAATTCTGCTCCAACCAATCACCAGACACCAAGGTTCAGTTTAAATTTCAGCCTCAGTGTTCTACTCTGATCCAGGCATTATCTTCTATTGTTACGGCTTATTTGATACTGTAAACCAGAGGACGTGCCTCGAGTACGTGTAGGTCTGCGCAGGGAAAAGCAGCATCACATGCTTCCCTATAAATACCCCTGCAATGTGGTTATTCATGGAACCACAGAACATCTCCGGTGGGAAAGGACCCATCAGGATCTTCAAGTTCAACTCCCTGCTGCTCACAGGAGTACTGAAACCATGTAACTAAGAGCATCCTCCAGATACTCCTTGAACTCTTAAAAGGCTTAAATGCCATGACCACTTCCCCAGGAGCCTGCTCCAGTGACTGACTGCCCTCTCAGAGAACAATTTCTTTCTAATGTCCAACCTGAACTTCCCCTGATGCAGATCTGGACGCAAGCAAAGCTAATACTACCAAAAGGAGTGACAGAGTACCTGCCACCACAAACTTCTCACCTGAGTCAATCAGGCAAGTACAATCAGCAAGATTAGTTTAAATTATGGATTAACTGGCCTCAGTTCGCCTGTGGCAGATTAGCAAGCATTCAAGTGACTTTTTTGGCAGAAAAGCCGCCTCTGGTAGGTCAGCACAGATTATTCTGAATAGCAACAAAACTGAAATGCTGACAGGCTGTGTTTTCAGTACTGCAGAACCCACCTATTTCCAGCCAAACTCCACACGGGGCGAGGTGTATACAGCTTAAATAAGAAACCTACCCCAGATATTTGAGGGGAGGAGTGCAGACCTGAGGTGTATGGAACCTAAAACCACACAGATGCAGAAGACATCCAGCATGAAGCTGCCTGAACAGAGTGTCTGAAGGGAGTCTGTCAGATGTGACTGGCAGTAGGGAATTCTTATTTTGTTCATCCCTTAACATTCAGTTGACAGATTTCTGCACAGCCAGAAGGACCACTTCTGGATCCCGATGTTCTAAGCAAGTCTTCAATTGCTCAGAAGGTTGGGATTCTTTAGCTAAAAAAAAACAGCTTTAATGGCTGTAGGACCAGAGACCTAAACAATGAAACAAGGAACCACCATCTGATTGCAGAGAAACGAGAACAACACATAGAAAATCAAGCCAGTTCACAGCGCAGTGTCTCCCCCTCTTTAATAGAAGTGGCCAGTGTTTTCCCTTCCCTGTGCAAACAGAAGGCAGTGGTACATTTCCCAGGAGAGGCACTCTTGGGCAACTGTTTATTAGAGACAATCAGTCAACTCTACTTGAAAACTCTGTCCTCTTCTCCCCCCACCTCACTCACCTTATTGTAAAATCAACTTCAAATGGCTTTAGATACTATTTTGCTGTGGATTTTAAGGAGCTCAACAGTCTGAGCCACAAACCTTCCCAACCAAGGGCAGAACAAGTCTGACTGCTTCCTGCCAGCATCTCACCAGCCACGCAGATGAGAACAACCCCCACGCTGTCTTCAATGCCTGGCAGCAAGATCCCAGTGGCTGAAGCCACTCAAGCAGACCAAAAATGCATCACAGGCAGCAGTCTAAAATATTCAATGCTAGCGTCATGGTTTTCTCCATTTGCAACCTCTTTCCTCCCTGCACACTGTCTTCGTGGTAACTGGACAGGCAGATTACATTAAAGCACATGACTACCTTGTCAAATGATTTCTCATCAAGTCTCAGCGGGAACTAATTGAAGATTAAACTAATCATTCTGTGAGTCCTCTTATGGAGTGTTTTATCTCTTTTTGTGAATACACTAAGGAGAACTTCAGTGAAGTGCTGTCCTGGCAGGACCACTGAACACACAAGCTGGAGTGACTGGACAACCCAACACACATCTGAGGAATGAGAACTTCAGACATCCTCTATAAATGGGACAAGACAAACCCTCATCCATTTCTTCTGGCTGTAAGAACACCAGCCTACCAAAATGGCAATAGCGTTTTCCAAAACATCATCCTGCCTCGCTGAAAACAAAGGAGCAAGTCTGACAAGAGCTGCTTGGTGTTGCAAGAAATATTCCTGATGGACTCTCTGATCTTCCCTGCCTCCTGAAATCTGCAGAATCCCACAACCAGCCGCTCTAACTTGTGCTGTTCCCTGCTTTAACCTGCTTCCACAATAGCCAAACTCTTTCATCAGCCGCTCTGTAGCTCCATCCCTGACCTCTGATCCACAGAGCTCCTCTCTGGGTATTGTAAACGGCTATCAGATAACCACAAGTGACATCCAGGCTCCCCCCCAGCCCCTGGGTAAAAGCTGGGCCGTGGCAGAGCCCCAGATGAAAAAATTAATGTACTTTTATTTTCTGCAGTGCCTTGCGGGGTTAAAGGAGTCATTTAACCAGAGATGAAAGCCAAAAGATAGGTCCAAAAAGCTTTTTTGTTTTGAAGCAACAGAAAACACCCCCTGCAATGGCAGAACCAGATGCTGTACTCAGTAATAAAATTCATGGTCCCAAAAACAGGATCATATATATTCTTACTAGTGTTTGCTTTGACAGAAATTTGCATTTTCAAGCCTCTTCTGATGTAAAGGCAGAAGAGAATCCTGAACACTGGTCACCACAGCTGTTGGAAATATTTTGGGAGTATTTTATACATATTACCGTGCTATATTCTACTCTGTCTCCCTGCGTTGTTTTTATCTTACAAATAAGAACTCCTTCAGGCAGGCATCACATGCAAGTTCCCATCTAAGCATTAAAATAATACAGGTGTGAGTTATCACTCAAAGTTTCTAGAATCACTCTCACTTTTAAAATAATATAGATGTTTCTCACTATTTTCAACAATATGGGAAAGCAAGATGAGCTTTGGTTTAGATTATTAATGTAATACAATTGCAGTGCACTCAGAAATGGTAAAAAAATCAACTCTCTTTCATTCCCAATTCCTCAATTCAGTACAAAACCACAGTAAAACAGTAAGCAAATCTTGTGAATAAGGTTTTCATTTACATTTGACAGAGAGCCAACATCTGTGTTGCTATTTTATTTATACACACACACACATATATACACACACACTTTATATACTTTTATATATGTACACATGCACAATATTTCACGTGGTTGCTTTCTAGCAGCAACTATTTCAGCACAAGTCTTGGAAGAGGAGAGGAAGGGACAGCTGAAGGAAGACCAGGCCATGGCCTCACCAGAAAGAGGTCTTCACATGCACATTAACCCCCATAAAGTGGAAGAGCATTGTCTTTTCTCTCCAAAAATCAAAAATGCTTTGCACATCCTTACAGACTCTGCACCATCTCAGGACAAATCCCATACTGCTAAAAATCAAAACCATGCTTGGATGCCAAAAGTTGTTCTTCTGTGTCCTGTAATGTTACATAAGAATCACCGAAAAGAAAAATTATTTTGTCCACCTTTAAGGATTATTCTCATCAGAGAATTGTGCATGTAAAAGCTTGGGGAGATGCTATGTCCAATATGGAGCTGCAAGAAAGCATGTCCCCCATGAGACACAAAAAGTTGCTGGACTCTCAAAACCATGAAAATAAAGTTAAAAGTTAACACATTTTAAAATACACCCCTTCCAGCCTGCTGACAAACATCTCTGAAATGGTCCAGTGGCACAGCACCCTCAGAGCCAGCGCATCAGAAGGAACCAAATGAGTTCAAGGACAAAGAACCGACCAGCCAAACCCTATGAAAACCCACCGAAAGTGGGTGTTACAGCACGGACTCCTCTGTCCACAAGGTTCAAACCTGTGAAACGACTGCCTACAAGGGACTGAAACGGTGACTGACTTGACCTCCTTTGGCCAAAGTGAAGACAACACAGCACTTCTCCACTCTTGGAAACTGCAGCCCTGAACCACTTGGCTCCACTCCCTTCCCTGACTTTTCAGAGGTGGAGCGGAAGGAAAGCACAGGCTCAGGGCACAAACCCACACCTTTGTATCTTTAAGGGGTTTATAGAGTGGAAGAAAAAGTTCAGTACCTGCTGTCCTAGGCACAGAGGATCCTCCATGAGCCTTAAAGTCAACGCAGGACTCCTCGCAGCAGATCACCGACCCAGAGCAGAACTTCGCATCTGGGGAGAGAGAGTTTGGCAGAAGAAGGCACCGTGTGGGGAGGGCAGTGAGGGGACATTTCATACCAGCCGAGGAGGAAGGGCAGCCGTGCTTAGCCACGGTTATCTTGTAAAGGTCAAGAGAGGTAGGGTTGATTTAGTTTTCAAACTCTAGTCTTTCAAACAGCACTGACAAATGTATTCCCCACGCTATACAGTCCCATCATAAATAACTTGAATCAGCCCACAGGCCTTCAACAATCTCATTCCTGTGTGCTGAAAGCTGCTCACTTTAAGCCTAAAGAATACGACACACATCTTACCACAGCCAGCAAAAGGTGTCTCTCTAAAGAGAAATTCCAGCCTCACCCAGGGTACCAGCGGGTATAATTTTCCCCAATTTTTCTCTCATCTGCCCAACGTTTCCATGAGCGAGTTAACACTCAATGCTCTGCCTGCTGCCCTTCAGAGGATCATAAATCCTTTTTTTAAAATATGGTGGGTCCTGGCGGTATTGTTATCTCTATTTTACACAAGGAGGAGCCAGAGACAAGCAAGGGGGGAAATTTCTAAAGCTTCTAAATGAGTGTGAAACTGAAGTAATTTTCAAAAGAGAATTGGACACTCCAGAGCTGAAGTCAACCTTGCACCTCCTTCAGTCACACCTCACCATGAAATGCATTCTCAATCCACTTTGGGCAAGGTCCTCAACGTCACACAGGTACCTGAAGAGCATCACAACAGGAAACAATCTCCAACTCCAAGATGCAGAGCTCAATCAGCCACAACTCCTCCCCTCCTCCAACCTAACAGTCCACGGGAATCCATTTTTATCACCAAAAGAAGGTATTTGGGTACCTCAAGTTCTTCTTCCTCCATGCTGACATCCAAACATTTTGGCCAAGCCAAACCTCTTAGCACTTATGCCCGTGAAGTCCCCTTGGGACTGGGAGGTTGTGAGCACGGCTAATGCTCCTCACCGTGGCTCTGGTGTCAGTGTGAGGGAGCAGCCGCTCCAACTTTCATTTAAAGACGTGGCTGGAGGAAGAGGGTGTGGTTGGGGTGGCACCGAAACAGCACCCGCCGCCAGGGCAAGGTGGTTGCAACCTCTCCCTGCGGAGAGAGGCACTGCGTTTGGACTCTGCCTCCAGGGCTGGTTTTGATTTTTATCCAGAGATGTTTTAATGCAAATTATACAGTAAGCAGCCTCGGGAATGCTGCCAGATGCCTGCTCCCCACCTCCCCTCAGGTAGGCCACAGTCAGGCTCCCACTTGCTTCTCCTCTCTGGCTCTGCGAATCCTTCTCCGCGCCATGGCACAACTTCAATAGGAAGGGCTGAGAGGTTGCCTACAGCCTGGGAAGGGACAGGTGCATTTGAATATCCCTTGGGAGGAGGACGCAAACCCAAGCTCGACCACTTCTGAGGGGAGTATTAAAACCATTAAGTTATTCTGTGAAAACCACCACACCGATCATTTGTATCTCAAGCAGCAAGTGCGAGGCTGCGAGCCGAGACCTCAGCAACAGGGGCAGGTTTGACTCACCCAGCCGGGTTTGGAGCTTGCAGAGTGTGGGAGCTGCCCGTGGGATGTGGCGTGAGAGCCGGCAGGGGCTGCAGGTGGGAAAAGGGTCTCCAGGAGTCTGAGCAGATACCAGGAGAGGTACTGGGGAGGGAACCAGATCCCACAAACAAGTCCTCTTGAAATCACCAGAGATACATCTGTTACCACCAGCTGAAGTCCTGACCATACTTTAGGGTTAAAATGTCAAACTAAAATCTCTTTTATCACCACCAAAGTGCTTTTGCCTTGAATTTTTAAGTGTTTGTTTATGCTGAGGTTAAAAACAGTGCAGGCTCCTTGACTCCTTCTCTGGGTCATAAAACTCTCTGTAGTCCAATAGGCCATAGAAAGTTTCTGAAGTCTTACAAGGACTGCATGCATAGTTATCTTCCTGCACCTTCTTCATCCTCGACCTAAAAGACTTTAGCTGCAAAAGTTTAACTAAAGGCATTTCTTAAAGGAATTTGTAGAGTAGCTGTTAGTCAATATGTTTTTATCACAGCCCAACATAATAAAGGAACGGCTAACTCTACATTTAATTGCCAGGAAAAAGTCTGTAACTAAAGAGCAAGTCCACACTTGTGTTTTTAAATACTGTGAGCCTGATTTTCTTCAAATTTGTTGTTTCTTCCAATTCTTTAAATATGCATTTGAAAGAAGCAGAAGGACAGGTAGCACTATTTGGAAGTTGCAAATAGGCCTTTTGAGAAAATAAGTACCTTTTAATCTCACTAAAACATACTAACCATAAAAATAGGATGTAAGAGGTAGCAAAGTGGCAGTTTTTGACAAAACAGAGGAGGCATCCACTTAAATAGGGATAACAGGGAAATATTTGTAATTCATTGTAGACAATTAGCAAGATGCACGCAAGAGCTCCAGAACTTGTTTCAGGTCCTTTCAGAAATAAAGTCTGACACGAGATTTTGATTTAGGTTTCAGACTCATCTTGGTGACATAGTCATTAGTTTATTCAACAGCATTAAAATTGAAGAGAAAGTGCCTCTAAAAACCTCCTCCCACAGAATAAGAAAGTGAGAGGTAAAATTCTGCATCATTCCACACGGATGAATTTTTAGACAGAATTTCCCACTCACCTTAACAAGGTGATAATTAAAAAATCTCTGCCAAGGAACGCAACCTCCTCACTGGACCCCCGCAGCTCTGAACACACCTGCTGCTGGAATCTGATGTCCTGTATCTGGAGCATCAGAAAGCATTTGGGAGACTTGCGGTAGGAAAAAGCACACCGTAGCACTGAGATTAAAGTCCTTGGAGTTCTTTTTTTTTATTATTATTATTATTATCCTGTGGAAAAAGGAGAGAGGAGCTTGCCTTTTGGTATATTTGAACATAAGGGTACCAACACAGCTTATCATCCTTCCAGCCAAGCACCTGATGGCTACAGAAGAAACACCACACAGCTCTGTCTCCACTGACTTCTTGAAACTGTTTTTTTTTCAGGTTTTACAATGGTATGGGAGCATTACAAAGTCCAGTGTTGCTTTTGTTATTTGGAGAGCAATGCTGGCCAGTCCCGCTTGCATTATCACACTATTTAATTAAACACCAAAAAATAAATTATACCACATGCCAACACAGAGCACCTCACCTCTTCTCTTCTGACACTTTCCTAGTCTCACAGTCAGAGACAGGCCAGAGCCTTCCCAGATCCTGTGGCTCCCAGAGAACCCTGCTAGGATGTGTGTATTGTGGGAGTAGAGGTGTAAAATGGTTAAGTGGATCACTGAAAGCATCTACCACTGCTTTGTCATGCATTTCAAGAACTTCACAGGCAAGAAAATAATGGGGATCAAGCAATGAAAATGAAGAATTATTTTTTTCTTTCACAGATTATATAAAAATTTTTGGCCCATTTAAAATAGACATCCTCAAGTAAAATTATATCTAGCTACAACGAGGCAGTAGTTTTGTTATGACCAAGTCACTGTTGCGCAGACTTAAATTTTACTATGGAAAAAAGGGGGTTCATTGGTATGGAATGGTTTCTCAAATAAAGTTATTTTGTAAGGAAAACTAATATAACAAAAGCAAAGAGCGCCTTTAACTATAGCTATATATGAGGGATTTTGTCAGCCTAGTTATTCTGCAACAGAACTAAATCATGAATTCCTCTGTCTCCATGATTAACTCATCTCTCTGAACAGTACAAGCAAAAAGTTGCTCCACACCTTCCCTCCTCTCATGAGGACTATGGGAAACAGCAGAGACATCAGAGACTTTATATGCTTACCTCTCCCCACAAGTCCCACAGATGCCAAATCCCTCAAAAATTTCACTTCCCTGGTGTCAAAACAACTATGAAAAAGGATTCTCACAAACATAAAAAGAGACAGGGAAAAGGGAAAACTGGGCAGCTTTTCAGGTGGATATGACAGGCACTTCGGATACAACAAGTAATTCAGATGTGACCCAAAAAAATAAATTAAAAAATAATAGTTTTAGAATCTAGCTCAGTTTTCAGGATGAATGACACTGCTGAAGGAGGGGAGAAAGACACAATAGGTGGTGTAACAAGAGTAGGACAGATGTCTACTGACCCGCAGGCGGAGCTGAACAAGCTCAACACATTCAAACCAGAGACCAGACAATTCTCTGGCAGCATTTGAGAAGCACATGAGAAAGCTGCATGCCGGGGTGCCAGCAGCAGGGGAGGTCTGGACATGGTGACCGTGGGTTCCTTTCCAAGCCTATGTTTAAATCTCTTGGCACAGAAGCCCTATGAAACCATCTATGAGTATTCTTGCAGCTTTTATGTGTACTATTTCTACTTCTACAGCATTCAAGACACAGTTATTGCACGGTGCGACACTTGGGCACATTGTGGATTTACACACAAATATCAAACCTTTTTTTAATTTTATTTTTTCTTTAAAGACTTTCATATCCTGTTTATCTTCTTGATCACTACTAGGGACTGAGCTGATATTTTCCAAGAGTTCCTCCAAATGACACCAAGATATTTTCCTGAATTGTTACATCTCTGTACATGGTTTTTTTCCCTTTATGCATTACTTTGCAGATGTCTAGATTAGGTGAGAAAATGGAGAATGTTCAGTCAGTTTAAATTTTAACTAGGTTGAAAATTTCTTATTGGTAAGTTTGTCAGCTCTCCTTTTTTCCCCCTGAATTATTAGCAGTTAATTTACCAGGCGAGATACCAATGGAGATTCTTGCAGCCTGGTGACTTCCTGCAACTGGAAAAAGGATGACTCAATCCCTACCCTCTATTTTATTACCTTTAACTAATTAAAACCATAACCAGTTCAAAATAGGAACAATTCCCTTTTATTTCTTAACTCTTAGGGGGTTTGATGACTATTGGTAAGGGACTCTGGAAGCACAGTTATAACTTACCAGCTGAATCATCTCTGCCCAAGGACTACTGGGCTTCAAAGTACACAGATGTATGACAGGACCCTTCTCCAAAATTTATCTTGACATTTACTCAATACATCATATTTACAAGTCTTCATTTTAGTTGCCATAAATTTGACCAAGGAAGACTCGATTTACCAGGTGCACACAGTCCTTTAAACATCAATTGCATTTGCCACCCTCAATTTGCCACATCAATTATTTAATCTGTATCAAAGGAAACCATTAATTCAAGAACTCCACATTTGGGACTCTTGGGTGGCTACCATGGCTACCACCTATTTTTATCAGTAGTATTATGCATGTTATCCAATTGTTCTAAACCTGTTCTGCTGACACTTCAGTTTAAAGCACACCTTTAGATACTTCCAGATACCAAAATGCTCCAGAACAGAGAGTTTCCCGAGATCCTTTATGATGAACAGCACAGCAAAGATTTATTTAGCCTTGCTGTAACAGCCCTGTGTACTTCGAGTGTTCTTATTACCCTGCAATTGCCTGTCAAGCTGCTGATGGACAGGCTTCCTACCCTTCATGTGTTTGAAGAGGCTTGCTCATTGTTTCTGTGAGTTTAGCAAGTTGCTCCTCAGAATTGATTTTACCTGCCTTGTTTAACTTGCCTGCATGCTCTTTTTTATTTTCTCTGTTCAAACATGAACTCCACTTTCTGAAAGATGTCTTTTTACTTCTAACATCATTCTGCTCTTCTGCTGAACAACACCAGCTTTTCAAAGAGTTCTCCTCAGTTCTCCTTTTGACAGAAGAGGATACATACTTCCTTGAGCTCTTATTTATGTCTTCTCAGCAGCTGCATGTCCTCTTCAAGTATCTTACGCTTTTAGCTGTTACTTTGAACAACAAAATTCATAGAATCATTCATATATTTATCTATTCCACCTCTGAGGGTTTTTTGTTTGCACAGGGACAAGAGAGAACTGAGTTTTTCATGGTCACTGCACATTGCTCTGGCTTAAAAACAGTGTTGTCTTTTCCCCCTTACATCAAATCACAGAATCATAGAACAATATTATGTTGTTTCACATTCCTTCGTTGCTTTCCCTGTCATCTCTCCCATCAAGGTCTTTCCTTCTCTGTTGTCTCCAACATCAGGGTCTTTCTCCTTTTCTCATCCTATGTTCAGTGTCTTCAGTATTTCTTATTTCCTTCTGCATTTACTTCCCTTGTACTTCGCTGAACGCCCTCTGGATAACAAGCATCTCAAACAAACACCAGTCTCTCCTCCAAATGAAATTTCTCCATTTGCCAAGACAAGAGCAGCCCATATTTCCTGTATTTCTAAAAGAGAGTTCTCACATTTCCTCAGCCAGCATTTTGATAAAGATTTTCCAGAGGGTTTCATGACCATGTTTCTATTTTTTTTTTTTTGCTTGTAATACTAATTAGAAACACAGTCAGCATTAATATCAACACTGCCACCTCCACACCTCCCCGAGATCAGAAATGTATTCCTCTAGCCTTATTTTCCTTTGTTTCCCACAAGAGCACTGAAGTTCCCTGGAAGGGCAGTTTCTTCACACCTCCAGGATAGTTTGGATGACAAGTCTAAGAAGATTAGCTTCTGTAATGTTTTCAAAAAACCACTGACAGGGTATCACTGGCACAGATGACTGATTTTCATCCAGGAGATTCTAGCATTGTTCCACTATCTCATGCATTTATTAGGATTTCATTTCCTTCTGGAGCCTCCAGGGAAATTTCATAATCAGCACACCTGGTATGTGTAGTATAAATAATTAAGGGGATGTCCTCTGTAACGATCTATGCAGAAAGGCTGTTCTGCTGTAAGAAATGGCCTGGATCACAGCCTTATTAGAAGGAAGAATTAGAGTTATAAGATCCTCTCCATTTTCAGACTCAAAAAAACTCATGAACATTTACTGAACCAAATGGAGTCAAGATTCTACCTGACTGAGGTAGAGGAACCCACTCAATCAGTATGTTTATGAGTTGTTTCAACATTATTCTTTCTACGCTGTCAGCATAAATGGTACTTTAACACCACTTTTCTATGCCACAATTTAATTTATTGCTTGCCTTAAGAAAAAAGATCATGACACCAATTTAGCTTATAATCACATCAAGAAAAATACTCAATGTGACAAATCTGGCAATAAGCCAGCACTGCACAAACTGGTTTGATGACAAAAATACTTAGGGCAGACCATGTTAAAGAGGACAGGGATCATGAGACGCTCTCAGTACGTGGTTTTATCTGCTCAGCAATTGCATGGACAGTGGCTGTTACAGCCCAAGCTCTGATGGTCTTTTGTGGTTTCCTTCCCCCCCCTCACCCCAAACACTAAGAGCAGTAAGTCCTTACAAAGTGGATGTTATCAGAAGAAGGAATTAATTTATTATCACAAATAAATAAAATAGCACCTCCCTTGCATTGCAGGACATGCAAATTCCTGTCTGATGGCCCACACTAACATGTTGGCAGCATCTCTGCTTTACCAATAGAACCCTTTGTTCTGAATTTTTCTTTCTGCAACCTTTGATCCGTCCCTTGTCTTAATCTGTACTTAATACTTATACTACAGATCCCTCACTGGAAATAATTTTTTTCTTTCCATAAACCCAAACTCAAGTTGTACTTTCAAGCTTCTAAAACAGTTTTATCATATTGTGTGCTTCACTTTATGCTGCCATCTGGAACAGAAGTACAGCACAGTAAATGACATATTTGTGATTTGGAATCCAGTTTTGTAGAAAAAAAAGGTTAAGCAGTTCATTTAAATATGTCTCTTTGATATGTAACTAAAATAGATTCAAACACTGAGACTTGCTCACCATTTTCCGACACATTAATTAGATATAGGCAGTCAAGTCAAGAAAATCAGCTTCTCATCAAGGACTGTATTCTAAAGTCTAAATTTTCTTGCAGCTAAAAAAATGCTAATTAACCATTTGTGATCAGACTATTAGACCGGACATGAACAGCACCAGACATATATGCAACAGTGTGTAAACATACTCCCACCCTTTCAACTGGCCCAGTCACCTCAGGTGCAGCTAAGCTTTTGTGCATCCTTCTAAAGCAGATTTGAAATACCTGTGACTAATTAAGTCTATTGCTATTAGTGTGAGCAGGCCATATTTAAATTCAATTTCTAATGGGTTATGACCCATAAGAGTTTTCATTACCAGAATTTCTCTCTTTAGAAAAGCACAATTGGGTTGATGGGGCACTTCCTTCCACTGAGATGTTGCTTTAGGGGAACTCTGCTTGGGTGGGAGGGTCCTCTAGAACCAGAGCCTTCAGTCACAGCATGATACAGCATCACAGGATTACAGCCGTTTCTCCCAAGACAAATAAAAAAGACTCATCTTTACCTTCTAACTTTGTTTGTCTTGGCAACATCAAGACTTTACCCCTCAGTTTAGAAAAAGAGAAGCAAGAAGTTACCAAGGCAGAAAGATCCAGGCATCCTATAATAAAATTCAGCGTTTGGATTCAGTGCAGCCCTTTTTTTATCCTGCCCAGAGCAGTAGGACACACAGGATCCGATGCCTTAAACCCACTTCAGAACACGCAGCAAAAAGTGGGTTTCAGTTTAGGAAGGGATAACAGGAGGGCTCTGGGCATGTCTGGAGTGAAAAGTGCACTAGTGAAGCTTCACAAGCTGAGCTGTATTTCCCCCCTCTTTGAGAACTAAACGCGTGATTTGAAAGCGCACAGAATAGTTTTCCATCCACGGCACACGCCCTTGACAATGTCAGGTACTTGGTGAAAGTCGCCTTTCCCCTCTGGATGCCCCACGCTGCTCTGGTGGGAGCCCATCCCATCCCACCCCATCCCCTGCTCCCCTGGGTCCCCTTCGCCTGCTGGGCGGGCTCACGGCCGTGGGAGCCCCTGACATCCATGCGCTGGGAGCAATCCCAAGCGGCGGCGACTGAGGGGTTAACGCAGCTCGCAGGCACGCGTGAAACCCTGTTAAGAGCGTTCCACAGACACGCCATCCTGAGCCAGCGGCCCAGCAGGAATGGCCAACCTGACACACTCTCTGATTTGAAAGCCGGGCAGCAACAGGACATTTTGGGGGGCGCTCACAAACCCTCCGAAACCCGCGGGCGTGGAAGACTATCCACTGTATGGACAGCTGCGTGGAAAAGTCCTGGAGAGCCGCTCACGCAGCGGTAGCGTGAAAGCTGCACTGTGCTTTAAGCAGGCTCCTTTCGAGTTCTACCACCTGCTTAAAAGGTAAAACATTTCCTCGTTCATTTTAAAAGCTGCAGCTCCGTCCCCTCTCTCCTAACATAAAGATGCCGTAAAGACACACACTTACGGGAGAATAAAGAACCCGCAGGTGTAAGTACCCCAGATATCGATCTCTACCAGGCTGGATAAACCAGAGCCTTAGCGGCCTCTCAGGAGTTTGCTGTAAAAGCAATTGGAACTGCAATTAACAACAGCACATCTTAGGATAGGCAAAGACTTCTAACTAGAAGCTAATTAGGAGGGCAAACACTGGAGCTTGTTAGCTGAGATGCTAATGAGAATTATACTTGAGTGGCAGCAGACTAGCTATTCAGAGTTAATTAGAAACCTCAGCTGATAGTATACTGCTCTTAAGAGCTTTCAAAACAAACAACTGGAAAAACTGTCCTGCAGCTAAGGATCCGGCATGCCATGTTGAGTAATTCATGGGCACAGGGAACAGCCAGAGGATTACACTCGGGCATCAGGGTAATTTATCAGCGTGTGCAAAAGGCAGAGAGGAGGATTTTAGGAGGGCCGTGCCCTCCTGGAGCTCCTGCAGTGGATCTGCCCCTGGGGAGCAGCCCCGATGCTGCGCTGCCCGCCGCCTGGCCAAAGCAGCATCGGGGGGGCTGCCACCTGCCCCAGGTATCCTCAGCACTCTCGAGCAGAGCGGGACAAGGCCCTGGGCTGGTTCAACAGCCCCGACAGCCTTCGTGTCCCAGCCCCAGCCTCTCCCACCCCGGCTCAGCCGCCAGAGCTGCTGGTGGCGGCTGAGCCGGGGCAAAGCCGCAGCTGTGTGCGATGGCTCTCGCCGTGCCTTTGCCTTCCCGGGGCACGGCGGCGGTTTCCTCTCTCCCTCTCTTTGTGCACTGAGGGGGCAAAGAGCAAATCGGGGCACTTCGAGGGGGGGGAAACCTGTTCAGTGTAACGTGGCCGCAGCGGGGATGGCGAAGCGTGGCCTTACCTGGGCTGAGTTGCATGGCTGATTGCTGCTCTGGGCAGAGCCAGGGAGGCAAAGCGGAGGGGCTGCCTGTTCAAATGTTTCCTCTGTGCCTGATTGGAAGCGCAGGAGCCAGTCAGGGGCAGGGGAGAGGCTGCTAAACTCAAAGTAGGTTGCTTGTTTCAGGAAAAGGTTGGATCCTGGAGGAGCTGCACAGTGGTTCGCAGCGCACACGAACCCCTTCGGTGTCACAGGCACAGGAATGCTCCCGAGGAGTCAGGGGGGTTTTCAGCTTCACCAAAGCTCTGTTTGCATTAAAACTTGCAGCAATCTAAGCAAAACGTAGTTTTGATTCTACTTATTGAAACCAATTGCAAATCCATGTGTGGATGCTCTTAAACAGATTCGGCTTTTCCAAAAGAAAAACCAGTGCAGTGCAGCTTTCAATTAAAGCGCGGAGGAGCACCCACGAACAGGTTTACACCAGTGTCATTGAATAGATTTCAAAGTTTAACTTTAGCTTAACTAAAGATTTCAAAGTTTAACTTAAAATAAATGTGACTTTTAATGCAGATGTGACCTGGCAGTCCGTGGCTGATGGCGTGTGAGGAAGTGGGGAACTTTGCATACTGAATCCTCCCTGGGAGAGTCCTGGGAGGGAAGAGGTGTGAATACCCCCTCCAACAAGCTCTTAAGTATCTGCAGGGGAAAACATGTGAAAGTACAAAAAATTAACTCTAGGCACTAACACTGGCAACTATAATCCATAAATCCATCTATTTCATAAAGGAAAAAAAAAATTCCTGGTGCATAAGCAGTATTCTGAAAAGACAAATTTACTTCACTGGAGTTTTGGGAGCCCTCTTCTTCACCTGATGTTTTTGAAGCAAGTGTCCTGGATTGCAGTTATTCAGGTTTTACAGGACTTGTAAATGCTGACTGAAGCTAGAGGCAAAATTCCCCCCACACCAAAGTGATGTAGTTCTGGGCTTGACCACCCTGCATCTCACTGGAGACCATCCCAGCCACATGCCTGGGCTCAGCAGACAGCAGTCCACTGGTGACCAGGATGTGATGGTGGGTTTGACAAAGCCATTTCACAAACCCCAACTCCCTGACAGGGCTGGAAGCATGGGCTGGGGATGCCCTCGCTCTAAAGCTTGCACAGCTGCTCTGGGTTTAGGGCAAAATGTAATAAACTGTTTGGCAACTCAAAGCAGGTGAAATAAAAGTAATAGAAGAGATTTAAATGCAAGTAACTTGTATTAGTGCTTCAGGGAAGATTTACTAGGGGGGAACTAAGGGTGTAGACAGTGGTACCTCTAGACAGTGCTAACAAACTGCTCTCCAGCTGGCACAGGTCCCAGACACAATCGAGCCAGCACGGCACAGCAATGAAAGGCAGCTGCTGTCCTCTCCTTCTCAGCTTATTCCCTCCACCCCTCATTGCTTCTGGTAGATTTTCCCAGTATCAAAGACTGCAGAAGCAACCTTCCCAGAGCTGCAGAAGCAAACTGGGGCAAGGCTTGAGGTGTTTCCAGGGTTTATATTGCTGACAGCAAGCAGGTACAGCCATAGGAACAGGTGGGCAGAGCTTGGATTTGGCCATAGACATGTCTGTGTCTGTCCTCCCTTTATGACCATCCCAGTGCCTGGGATGCTGATATCAGCATATCCTGTGGATGTTGCTGTGTCTGTCTCCAAGGAGTGCTGGACAGTAATTCCAGTGCCTGACAATAAAAAGTATGTGCCTGTAAAGTGACCATTAAAAGATCAGTTTAGCTGGCTGATCCTTTTCTCATAGTCATTTTTCTCTGCTTGAGCATATTGATGCTTAGCTTGCTTTGCAACAGCAGCAGTGGCTTCACTAACAGCAGTGTCACAGTCCTGTGTGTGCCTGTACTCTTAGGGCTGCAAACGTAACAAATGTACCCTGACCCCAAAGGCAGCCACAGCCCTAAAGCCAGGACCACAAGGATCCCATGGTGCTGGGGATGCCTTCATCCATCCCGAGGGCAAGTCAAGCTGTTCTATCCACTGCTGCATATTGGCTCATCAAACACAATCAATCTGTCACAGAACACAAGGGTCACATATTTCTGTGAAACAAAAGGTCCCTGAAAAAATGTGACTTTCACCAGATTGCCTTTGGTTATGCTCTTTTCTCAAACTCCCCTTCAATTTCACAAGCTCCTTATCAGGACTAACACCTCATGCCCAACAGGTGTTGGACAGCAGAGCTCTGCAGTTGCCACAGCACAAGTTAAGCCAGAGAAGCAATTCCCAACATAGCTCAGCATGCCAGTTTCTCTATCCTGCCCATCTCCCAGACAGGTATTTTGGTGAGCACCTTTAACGTGCTGTGCTGGCACGTCATTGTAATAATGTATTTTGGAAACTGCAGCTATCACTGGCTCATACGTATATACTGGTATGGCATTTTGTCCAATGCATATATGAGCAAGAGTCAAAGGTAGTATATATATATATATAGGGATGCCTACGGTGATAATCCAATGGTAGTGAAGCATTCTTTAGAGAAAGATACATATCAGAAACACTTCTAGCAGGGACCACAGACTGAAGTGCAGTACTTGCCCCACTGTGCACAGGACATGTTCCCTCAGCTCTGAGCGCTTCAGTTCCCAGGGCAGGGAGTTTTCTCACCAGATCTTTCAGCCTCTGTGAAAACTCTGGCTAAAAACTGAGTTCCCTGAGTACTTTATATGGCCTTGCTGAGCAATCTCATTGCCCCTCAGACACCCCAAATGCAGCAATCAGTTTTTCACCCATGGATTCAGGAGGGTGACAGTCTTTTGACATCCCAGAAAGCATGAGCTACAGACTCTGACTTTCCCAATTTGTTGTGTGTGCTTTTTCCCATCTTCCTTCTGCAGGGATAAACGCACAGCTGTAACCCTGAATTTTATCTATTTGCCTTCTCCTGACTGTGAATCCCTTCCAGTATTGCTAGCTTCACACTGGCTCATCTCCTGACTGTGAATCCCTTCCAGTATTGCTAACTTCACACTGGCTCACAAAGCATCCAGCTCCACATGAGCCCAATTTTCCTTTCAGGCTGATGATCTCCCACTGCAGCAGCATCAGCTCCCCCTGCCAAGGAGCCCTCCATGCCAGCCCTCCTCTCCTGGCCCACGCTGTACACCTGCAGCAAAATGACACAATCTGTTGCAGATTTTACCTCTTTTTCTCCCCCAGAACTAGACTGCTGCTCGGCTTGCATTGCAGCTCCCCAGGGAGCAGCGTTTTAGCTCTGCAGGACATACTACCCCAGGTCTCTCTCTTGTAATGGTTTTAATTTTTTATCATGCTCAGAGCACTGCCTGCTGCCTCTTAAGCTTTCATATGCACTGGGGAATTTCCTTTGCTTGGCAAATATTCGTGGATTTATCAAGGATTATGGTTGGGTTTTCTAATAATGGGGTTTCTAGTAATGCCTTGGAATTTACTTTTTCGCAGTCTGATCTCTCACAACTGACATAATGCCCAAAAATTGCAACATTGCACCTTTAATCTTAGATCACTCACCAGTCCTCTTTTTCTTCAGGGCAGAAAAGAGAGAGAAAAAAAGGTAGTATCAGGAGCAGAAGTCTCTTCTTTGTTGAAGCCTTTGGCCTCAGGTCAAGAAGGCTTTTCATGGGAAAGCCCTGCTGTTCCCTGGAGAACTTGCATAAAACCCCATTCTCTGCTGCTGCCTTCACCCCCATGCCCTCTGAAGGCAGTGTCTGTATCTCAGTTTTCCTGTGCTGCTTCTTTCCCTCTGCACTTATTTTTCAGTAATCAAGTACAGCTATGGTATCCTGTGGGTGGTGACAAAAGAAACTACTGAATCCATGATGCTGTTTTCACTGTTCTGTGAATTATTTGGATCTGTTTTGTTTGGCTATGTATTATTAAAACAATTTGGCCACAGTTTACTTTGGGTCGGTTTCTACTTTAACTTCCATTAAGCAAGCCTGTATTTTCTGCATGGCCTGCAATTCCAGCATGCTGGATTTCCACAACACCCTGTATGGCATTCAATTTTCACTTGGCTTGGCCTCCTGCAAGTTTCACTTCTCTCATATCAAGTTGGGGAAGTCTCTGTATGTCCACATGTTCATCGCTGTATCACTGTTGATGATCTGCTCTTCACTAAAGGCTTTTGCTGCTTTGCACTGGTCATACCTGTACAATCTCATTCTCCAAGTCACCACTTGTATCCCAGCACAGTGCTTTGCATCTCCCTGCATTGCCCTTGTCCACTAACTTTACCCGTTGCATTTTACTTCCTCCTCTTGGCATCTTTGCATCTTGCCTTTGCACAAACTTAAGATCACTTTTCAAAGCACTTTTCATTATGTCTCTGAGCTACCTCATAAATTTTCTTTGCTTGCATACTTCTTTTCCAGAAGTTTTACATATGTCCTGCTGGCTGTGGGAGATGGACAGGAGACACTACGTGTTACGTTCTGGGCAGAAGAAAGTTTACCATTCCCATGCCCCATCAAACATCTGCATTAGAACAATGCTGGGGCAGAACTAACATATCCTGTTCCTCACTAGAACTTCTTATCCTGGGCTTGATACTACAAGGAGGGCAGCACTGGCAGTGATCACTGGGCTCACATCTGCCCAGGCTATGCTTGTACAAACACCATCAGCAAGGATCAGTGGCAATAGTGAGCTAACAACAAGTTCAAGCACTCTCCAGCAATTTTGCTCAAGTTTTTATTCCCATTAATCACTGCTGAATTCATCTTTGAAGATTTGTGAACATCAGCCATCTTACACAGCTTGACCATTTAACCCCTGTTTTTCCCAATTCTTGGTAACACTTGTCACTACTTTTACTATCAAACCTCATTAGAGGATTTTTTTTCCCCTTCATTTTTCAAAACCAGGATTTTCCCTTAGCTTGGCAACTCTGTTCCTGTTCCCATACTAATCCTGCTAGGGAATGTGCTTTGTTCCTTGCCCTTAACAACATATCTACTCTTTTTTTTTTTTGCATTTCCCTTGTCTGCATGCCTGGCAGTTCTGTAGCTCCTCCTGTGAGATGGATAAAGCCCAGTTTCTGCCCCCATTTCTTTTTCTACAAGTCCAGCTGTGGCAGAAAGCCCAGAAGCCTTCACTGTGCCTTCCATGTACAAAGCAATTCTGAATTTCTGGTTGTACCCACCAGTCACAGCCAGCTCACGTTTGCCATTGGGTGCAAGCACAAGAAGGTACCTGCTCCAGAACAACAACCTGGTTTTATTCCTTTGAGTGGAGGCCATCTCTATCCACATGGAAGACAAGAAGGTGACCTGGAGTAATCTGCGTGGATTCACTAAAGGTAAATCAGGCTTGACCAACGTGACTGTCTGTTGCAATGAAACAACTGCCTGGATGGATGAGGGGAGAGCAGTGGATATTGTCTAAATCAGCTTCTGCAAGGCTTTCAATGCTGTGTCTCACAGCATCCTCATAGGCAAATTAAGGAGGTGTGGGCTGGATTGGACAGTGAGGTGGATTGAGAACTGGCTGAACAGCAGATCTCAGAGGGTCATGGTCAGTGGCATGGGGTCTGTTTGGAGGCCAGTCACTATTGATGTCCCCCAGGGTTCAATAGTGGGCCCAGTGTTGTTTACCTTATTCATCAATGACAGGGATGAAGGGGGCAGATGCCTCCTCAGAAAGTTTGGGACACAAGCTGGGAGGAGCAGCCAATACCCCAGAGGGCTCTGCAGCCCTTCAGAGGGACCTGGACAGGCCGGAGAGAAGGGCAGAGCAGAACTGTCTGAAATTCAACAAGGGCAAAGGCAGGGGCCTGTGCCAGGGGAAGAACAACCCTGGGCACCAGGCCAGGTTGGGATCTGACCTGCCGGGAAGCAGCTCTGCAGAGAAGGACCTGGGGGTCCTGGGGGACAACAAGCTGTCCATGAGCCAGCAGTGACCTTATGTCAAGAATGGCAGTGGTATCCTGGGGTGCATTAGGAAGAGCATTGCTGGAAGGTTGAGGGAGGTCATCCTGCCCCTCTACTCAGCCCTAGTGAGGCCACCCCTGGAATGCTGTGTCCAGTCCTGGCCTCCTCAGTAAGAGACATGGAGCTCCTGGAGTGTGTCCAGCAAAGGGTTATGAAGATAATCAGGGGACTGAAGCATCTCTATTATGAGGAAAGACTGAGGAGCAGGGCCTGTTCAGCCTCCAGAAGAGACTGAGAGGGGACCTCATCAATGTCTGTAAGTATCTGAAGGGAGAGTGTCAAGAGGATGGAGCCAGGCTCTGCAGAGGGAGTGCCAAGCAATAGGACAAGAGGAAAGGAGCAGAAACGGATGCACAGGAAGTTCCACCTGAATATGAGGAAGGACTTTACTGTGGAGGTGACCGAGCACTGGAACAGATTGTCCAGAGAAATTGTAGAGTCTCCCTCACTGGAGACATTCAAGAACTGTCTGGATGCAATTCTGTGCCATGTGCTCTGGGATGACCCTGCTTGAGCACAGAGGTTGAATCAGATGACCCACTGTGGTCCCTTCCAATCTGAACCCTTCTGTGAGACTCCTCAACCATGTCCTGAGAGTTGTCCCTCTCCAGTATACAATCCTGTTGCAGCACTCCCTGTTGTAAGTATTGTTATAAACCACCTACCTTTTGCCTGTAAAATACCACATATGGCAAAAATCCCCACTGAAGTACGTACACGAGTATTCCCCAGAATGAAAGGCTCTGTATGCATTTAATAATGAAATGTGCATTTCATGTTTAAACTCAGATGAAAGGACAGATATCAGCAACTGGAAACAGCTTGGATATTGCAGCTTCAGCCTGTTAAGACTGTTTTCTCCCTACTTTTCTAAATATGTCAATTTTCAAAATAAAAATATTTCATAAGGACTTTTATAAGTGGGAGAGCTTTTATGTCCCATCTGAAAGGGCTCCTTGAAACAGATTTAAAAAAGAAAACATCAAGGAAAACATTAGGACTGTACCTCACTCTTTCATCAGTATATATAGTTCATAATGCACATCAGGTGCCACAGGAACTGCTGTTAAAGGTTAAAGCAAGGTCCTTATGAAAGGGACAATTACTCTCTAGTGACAGATAAGGAGAAGAAAGTCAAAGCTAAACTGTGTGAGTGGAAAGGCAGGAGTGCTCAAAGTTAACTGGAAAAGCTACAAAAGCCTTTACCTCGGGAAGAGACCATTTCAGCACCCGGCTGTGAATTCAGGTTTTAATCTGCCACCAATAGCCCCCGACAGGCTCTGCCTCCCCAGGCCTGAAAGGCAGTGGCTGTGCTGGCCCACATGAGCCCCTGCATGGAGCAGAACCTCTCCTGGGATGGGAACTCCATGGTGGACACCGTGGGGAGCAGTGGGACATAGTGCCCACAGCTCCACTGAGGGGCCATGCTGGCACTCTGATGGGTGATGGGTTTCATTTCAAGTTACTATGAAAAAAGCCTGGTTTCAGTATTCTTGTCAAGTACTAAAAGCATGTTTTTGAAAGGGAAATGAAAACCAAAGCTCATGTCCAATAGCACCAAATTTGATGCAGAAGGGATGACTCTGCAAAATCATTCAAACATCACTTTGTTTAGAGTTGACATGAAAACATACCCCAATTTGCACTACAGTTGGTTTCTGGAAGCTTTTTACAGATCCAAAGTTCTCACATGATGGAAAACTAGAGGAAAAAGGTGTCTCCTTGCATTTTCCAGGGGCACTGAGTCAGCACACATGTGAAGGCTTATACTGCCTTCTGGTTCCTTGATACCTTTTGGATTGAGACAAAGAGCAAAACTTCCAACTTAGGCAACAATCTAGGGGTAGTCATAGACATTTATGTATTTTCCTTTATGCAAGTTCCAGAAAAATCCCCTTTCACTAATGCTGTTGCCTCACACTGTTCTTTGCCCATAATAAAAATGGCACATCTAGATGTGCCAGAAAACATCCCCTCCTAGAACCAGCCTCTCACAGCAAGCAGCCTAACATTTTTCTCTAGACAATAAGCTAAAACAGGAGGGAAAAGAAGTTTTACATCTATGGAGAAGTGTTCTAGTAGGTACAGCTCCATGTTGATTAGTTGGGTGATTATCCTGCCCTCTCCTCCTCCCAAAGCTGAACTGGCCAAATTTAAGTTCAACTCCACATATGTGAATTATGTATATGGACAACGTTCAGCAAGTGGATTGTAGTCGCTCAGGGAATAATCCAGGGGTTAATACCATGCCGGGCTGTAGCAGGATGTTCTGCCTACAGTGGGGGCAGAACAACTCAAACAACACCCTATTTCCAAAGCTGTCAGTGGTGAATAGAGAAGGGGTTCTCATGCTGCTTTTGGTGCTGGAAGAATGCTTAAACCTGCTGTGCTCATCCACCCTGAAGTTCAACATGCCAGGGAAGAACTGTGTCTCCTGAACACAACAGGCACCGGTGAGGAGGTGGCAGAGAAAGGAACTGATAAAGGAACCAAAAGGTGATACTACTGATAACTTATCTGAAGATGCTGGGCTGACACAGAAGGCCTGGAGATATATGACCCACAATGATCCTTAATCCTGTGGGACAAGTTGCACAGATTCCATTACACCTATAAAATCCTTTAGACATAAAGCATTGACTAAATCTGGGACTAGGATTGGATCCAGCCACAGAAGGAGTTTAGAAAGCACAGGGGTCCCTTCTGCACCTCATGACTCAGCGGGAGGGCTTCTTTAATAAACTTTGTCTGAAGCTCCCATTCTGCCCAGGACACCAGGTATCTTCATTAGTGACCACCACAATGGGGCAAGTTTGCAGAGAATGCAAAACTGGGAATGACAGATGGAATTCAACACTGGAATTTGCTAAAGTTGTGCACCTGAGGAGATGCTCCAGTATATGCTGGGGGCTGACTGGCCAGAGAGCAGTTTTGCAGAAGGAGACCCAGGGTCATGGTGGGCAAATGAAAGATGAGCCATCAACCAGCTCTAATTGACCTGCACACTGAGGGGAGAGCAAAGAGACAGCACTGCGCGGATAAAGCAAACACTGCAGGACTGGATGCACATCGGGCTGAGATAGAACAGCTCAAGGATTGGAAGAGACCAAATCATACCACAGAAATAAGAAACTGTCCATTACCCCAAAAGCATTTTGGGCAGAAGCCACTCTCTTTCTATCAAAACCCTTTTCCTAATGATTTCCCTGACAGGACTGCTGAGAACTACCCAGCATTTAAAAATGTGCCATACCAAGTTTTTACAACCAACCTCCAGTCAACCTTTTTTAATTTTTTAAAGCTTTCTATCAAGAGGTCAGTTTACAAAACCAAAACCAACCAGTGTCTGATAAACCTTAATGTTGCATATGAAAACCGGTACATCACAACTGTGTAACTTGTAATCAACATCGTTTCAGAGAAGTAACTTTCTGCAATGTGATCAAGAAACCAAATAAAGCAAGAATATTACCTGTAAAAATTCAAAACGTCAGACTGTCACTAGAGAAAAATGCAGTGACATGAGGAGATGCAACCGTAACTAGAAAAAGCAGAAAAACTTAGGTTTTTTTGATTTTCAGGAGAGGGAAAAAAAAAAGGCACATTTGCTTTCCTCAACTAGATAAAAGGCACCAGTATACAAAGAAGAAAGATAGTTCTGGCTGGTTCTGGAATAGTAATTTACAGAGAAAATTGCAGTTCAAAGAACAAATAAAGTATTTATTCTCTTTATAATCAAATATAAAGGAACACTCAAGTAAAGTCTAATTATAAAGCTAAAACACACTACTAAGAAGCAATTTCAAGTTCTGCAAGCTTCCCTCATCTTGCCATCACAGCTCACTAAAAATGTGTTTCCTTTCCTTGCAGCTCTATAAACACCCATGGAGCAAGAGAAAACTAAACACAAAAGCTGGAAGCAGCCTAAAAAAATGCCCTCAAATCTTTAACAACAGGAACCATTCACATTTACAGACATATTGTGGTGAAGGTGAAGAATGAGAAGATGGTGTTTCCTGTCACTGCTTTGGCCCTGGGCTGTTCTTTGTGTCCACAGCACACGAAGCCATTTCCCGCCCTCCCTTCAGCTCTCAGTCCCTCTCTAAAAACTGTCTGTCTGGCTCTGTCCTGCAATGACCTTAAAGTGTCACAGTGCCTCTCTGTCCTTGGGTGCAGCACAGCTCTTTGGTCTCAAGGGAGAAGATAACCTCTTCCAGGCCCACTGACTGCCTGGTCCTTGATATACCATATAGCCAGATGATGGTTGCACGGAGAAAAAGTAATGATCTGCAACAGACAGCAACAAACCATCCAATTGCTTGTGGTTGGGAATATTTTTTTTTAAACAAACATGGATACTTTTCCCTGTCCATAACCGGCCATCAGCAGACAAAAGGTCCTTTACTCATATACGGTACACACCAGGTTGGTACACAAATTCTATCATTCCATCCTGCATCACATCCTGGAGCTTTAGAGCATAAAAGCACAGGAAAAAAAGTGTGTGGGGAGACTCCAGCTGGCTCTGGGGTCTCTGTGGAATAGTTGGACTATGCTAGGAACCTTCTGCACACGTCAGGGTGATATGCACGGAAGGATTAGTTGTAACACCTGGAACAGATATCCG
Organism: Grallaria varia; assembly: GCA_013396735.1. Lineage (NCBI taxonomy): Eukaryota > Metazoa > Chordata > Aves > Passeriformes > Formicariidae > Grallaria > Grallaria varia. Next base: position 401,717 of record VWZG01008799.1, on the reverse strand, counting down.
GTTCCTAAAGTGATGAGTAATGTTTTCTGACATGAGCGGTTTGTGTGTCCAATTAGGAATTATTTATGTATAGAGAAACCAATGGTCCTTGGACATCTGTCCAGACTCAGGTCTATAAGAATCGCAGCCTCTGATACCACATATACTTACTCTCTCTCATACACACACTCTCTCTCTTTCACACATTGCATTATTCCACCAATGCAATAAAGTTCCTGTCCTATTTTTGGAACATTACGATGTCGTTTCTTTGACCTGCCTCTAACTTAACAACGACAAAAAAGCATATGTCAGACAACTCTCATCACTACCTCTTTTTGGGTCCTGCTAAAATGTCAACTCTTGATTATTTTCTTTTGAATGAATGTGCATCTCATGACAGGCTTTGAAACTCTCTTCAAAATATGTAATTTAGGGCTAAATTCTTGCTTGTGCTCCTCAGCTCCCAAAGTTATCCTGTCTACATGAGATTTTATACCCAGTAAAACTTATGACTGAGTACACATGAAACAATGAATTTGATCTCCTGTTCTGAATTTTGTTCATGTAATTAAGCTACACAGAACAATGCAGTTTAATCATTGTTAGTTTGGGACTGGCATTTATGTTTCTTCTAGAGTTAATTCAGTCTAACCGAGAACAAAAGCAGCACAGACAAAGGAGACCCAGACCTCACAAAGAAGTTAATAATTAATAACCACTTTGACGATATTTAACCCATCAGCAAAAACGCAAAAGAACTTTAAGCACTGTAAGTCTCACTGCAACAAACCGAGTCCCTGAGACTTTCACCAGCACAGATGGTGCAGCAATCTTTTCAAGTGTAACACGATAACTCAACATGACTTCTTACAGCACTCCATCATCACCTCTAAAGTCATCACTATTTTCAAAAAGGTATAATATGCAGTTTGGATTTTTCTGGATCTAAGAAACATAGGTTTCCTTAATCCTGTCTTCTGAGACAACTCAACTTGAATCAGACCAAGTCTGAGAGTATCCCTGCGTGGGAAAGATTCAGCAAACCCCACAGCAGGCCAGGGGCAGACTTGAAAGATTAACCTGTCAGAATAATACAAGCCTCTGTTTTACCATTGATAATGTAACTTGGTCCCAGATAATGCTTTCTGAAGCAGCAGTTCTGTTATGTCAGTGCTGCCTGCATGTTTCCCAGCTGCCAGATCATGTTTCTCACATTTTTCAGTATTATCAAATCACACTGAGTGGAAACAGGTATTATCCACAAGCTCATATTTAAGTAACTCTGCAGTATATAAACATGTTGCTTCAGTGAGCATAGATAGAACCACAAAAGCAATAAGGCAGCAGAAGTACAGACGGAAATATCGTTTGTGAAAGCATTTGATTTTGGTACTGATGAAGATAAACACCTCAACAATATTCTTAGATCGTTACCTTAAATACTAAAAAATTGCAGATTTATTCAGCCCCTTTCTTAAGATTCACTTCTTCAGGTCCCCCACTTAATTCATAAACTCCAGGTACTTTGGATCACTCAGTCTTACCCTCTGTTACTTACTCATATACCAATCTATTGATGAGCTGAAACTTTCATTTTAAAGCATTTGCCAGGTGAAATATTTACTCTAAGAGCCAGGGTAGGAGAAGGGATGAGCCAGGGTAGGAGGACAGAAGGTAGGAGGAGAAAGAATGAGCTTAAGCCACATTACCAAGAGATGTAAGGATCAGAAGCCTCGATAGCACTTAAAAATACCTCCCAGCTCTGCAGTATCCAGTGTTCATTTAAACCAGTGTTAGTTTGAAGCAGTTATGAAGGCAAAGAAAAATGACTATGAACAAAGTATAATTAAAAGAGTATCTGCCCAAACTTGCCTGAAACAAAAGTTAAACAATGAATTGCATTATTTTCATAGATGTTAAATCAAATGCCAAAGATGGTATTTGAAACGTCAACATTAACAAGACATACCAAGAAAAGTTACCAAAGCAATACACTTGCATTTCCATCAGACCACAGGACAGATGCTTCAATCCTACAGCCATTTAAGAACGAGATAGAGATAAAAACACACTTTGTGCCTCTTCCTCAAGGAGAAAAAGGAGTAGAGAGGACTGAGATTCTCATTTGGAGATGTTATTTCAACACTGATTTGTAGCTTTACAGTGCATGTAATTCCAGATGAGCTAGATTAGCAAAACCATTATATTTAAATGGTCTGACTTAACCTGGCTCACAGCTCTGTAGGCATCTGGTGCCTGGTCAAACCCAGCCCTCAGGGATGCATTTTGCTTGGAGCCCAAACACTGTGGTCTGGCTGAAAGAACTCCAAAATGTAAATAATGAGGTAAAACAATCAGGTTGCGCTCAATCAAAATCTACCCATGACATTTGCAGTTTGAAGGATATGAAAACAGCACCTGGGGTAAGGATTGCTCTGCCATGCTTGGATGTGTACACCATGGGAAAGATCAGAAACAAAATCAAGGCAGAATTACAGCTGCAACAGAAGAATAGGAGGTTTGGCTCAGAAGATACCATTCTATATATTGCATAAACTTTTTCATGTTCCTACTTCCAACTTTTTAACAAACCTACAGGTTACATATCTTTTCATCTCTTCAAACAGTTATGCAAAACTTATGGTATAATTACATATAGTTCTACAAGCAATCAAGGCTTTTTGTCTTGTAACTGGGGTGGAGTTGTGCCAATTCCCAAATGATGGCTGCAATACTCTTACAGCTGCACTGACTAAAAAGAAGGAAAAAAGTCCAACACCTATACAGGACAGGAGAGGCGGTGGGGAAAGCAGAAAAGTTAAGAGTAAATTAAAGAGTTCTAGTCTACTAAGTGCAATGCTTCATCTCCCTGTGCCTGGCAATTCATTTTGAGGGATAGTATTTCCAGAAATGAAATGGGTATTCTTCTCTGAGTGACAAAAAGATGCAGACTTTATTATTTAAACAAGCCTTCAACTCTGAAGACAAAGAAACTTACCCCAGCACAGTTCTGTTCCTCGGCTCCACCGCTAAAACTAAAAGGTGAGAAGAGTGGCTGATCATTCGCTACTAACGCCGACGAGGAAACACAAGATGCAAAAAAGTCATTTTGACTAAGGACAAAACCTGCACGTGCCTTTGTACATTAAGCTACTACTTTAAACCTTATGCCAGAGTTTCCAGAGAACAGCCAAGTGCTGCAAAGTTAATCAAAACAAGATGTTCCTGAGCAGTTGAGTATTGCAAGAGATCCTCCACTGTGTTCAGCAGCAGGACCACCCAGAAACGTCTTTTAAGATGCAGCCTAACAGCTGGGAAACCAAGCTTCGGCAAGTTAAACCATTCCTTCTCCTGTGTAACATTATCCCTCCCCAGGACTGCTGCAGATAAATACACTCATTCACAAATACAGCTGTACACTTAAATTTTGACTTTTCTGATCTCAGCTAGAATCCTAGAGAAGTTTTGGCAAGCATGACTATTAGACAAAATTAAAAGCTCAACTGTGATAGTTCTTGGTTAATTGCAAAGAGCATAAAGTGATTGTGAAGTGCACCTACATTTGCAGAGAATTCAAGTATTTTTGGATATCTTAATACTTCTTACTTGATAGTTGCTGAAAAGAGGAGACACTGGGGAAAAAACTCTAGCAAGAATGCATCAAGACCTTTTTTTTTTTTAAATAACCAGAGAAAAATCACTTACAGTAATAGTTATATTTTATTTTTTCTTTTAGTTTCAATGTGCAGTATTTTCAGCATTTTTTTTTAAACATACATCTAAAATTATATGCTTTCCTTTTCCTTTGAGTACAATTTCTTTTCAGGCTGGGGCTCCAAGCTTCTGCTCATCATTGCCCTCAAACTATACACCACCACAGGGTGCATTACCTTATCCTTGTCAAGTTTGTCCAACTTGCTGGTGTGTATACACGGACTGATGGGAATGATAAGCTCACACAAAATGCACATGACAAAAACCAGCACATGCTTCACAAATGCTCTACAGCATTTATACCCAGTTACTTGAACACAGCTAAAACTCGATATGCAACAGAAGCTCTCCTGGGTATGACTGTGGGATTCTCAAGATTTTTTAATGGATACTTAGGTAGCATGCACAGAGTTCACCCGAAATCTTAGTACTAGGTAAAATTAACATAATTAATTTCCCCAAAATTTTGCTACGTTGCTTACTCTAGTTTTTACAGCAGCTTGTTTTCACTTTAAAATACTTAAACTACCTAAAAACTAGCAAAGTACTTTGCTCTCATAACTTTCATCAATTGTATCCCTATAACCAAAATTGCTTTAAAAGAGCAAAGCCCCTACCATTGTCATTTTGCTGATTTCTACCCTTAGTAGAAAGTTTTGTTGGGATTGTACATAGAAAAATTCTGATCTATGCAATGAACTTACTCAATCAGTTCTCCATCTGCTCCCACCCCATCCCTTCAACCACCGGGTACGATTCTGAATGACTGAATTTAATTAAACTGCTTATTGCTGTATTTATTGCTCATCATACCCTAAAATTTTCTTTATTTAGGAAGCATGAATGCTTAGCCCTGACAGCTCCACAAAATCATATGACAAATGAGGTCTGCTGCTCTTGGAGAACTGTCTTTGCAGTGTTTTTGACACAACCTCCTTATCTGCTATATAGTTAACAGCCACTGAAAAAGGGGAATGGTGAGACAGAATGCTCTTAAGGCAAACCTACTAAATATCAAATTACTTTTAACCCAAAAGGTTCCAGTTGGTTCCCCCCTTTGTTTGTTCTAAACCTAATCACTCATTACTCAGTGCTTTCGGAATGCTGCTGGTGGTTAAGAAACAAGAAATGTCTTGGTGCTGAGAAGGCATTCCTACCAAAGCAAAAGTAACACAATCATTTACTAGATGCTTTAGGCAAGAACTGACATCTGAGTACACACTTTAGAGAAGATTTAAATAAACTCACATTCAGTTTCAACTGGAAAAGAACATAAATAGTGAAGAAAATACTTTGAATCCTGCAAATAAGAACTGGTTTACAATGGCTTGTAGTTTCCAGCTCCTCACTCTTGCGCTCAGTGCAAGGGAGGGGTCATGCTGAAATGAAACACAAATCAAACTTTATGTAATGGGCCAGTGGGTAGCTGGCACAAAAACTATTGATAACAAGTTGGCTGGCGTATGGTGCTCTTAGAGGAGGGCCACGTTATACGTTTAGTAAAATAGGTTCTTTGACAACTGAATTGTAAATGAAGTTTTAAACATTAATCTGTCTCCAGTATGCTCCCACTCCTACCATACCTCTCATCTTGTAACGCTGCAAAAAAGCCAGTTTCACTGCAAAGCACATTAAAGATGCTGTTCGCTTTGTTTAGTCAGGACACCAAATATATGTCTTAAGCCCAAACACACTTCTACCCTCAATGGGCTGTTCTCAATATAAAAATGAACAGCCTGATTTTCAGAATTAGCTTTCTGTCTACAGCAAGTTAAAAACATTCTGTGAAATAAAATCTTGTGTTAAGTCATCCTCAAGGGACCAGCAATATTTTCTTTAAATCCAGCATTGGTAACTTTTTGTGGCCACTGTGCTGCTGCTACTGCCCCTATCACACACCTCTTGGCTTGTGTCACTAAAAGTAGACAGGGGTGATTTTGAGTAGGATTTCACTCTGAAAGAAATGTGTGTGTGGCAAGTAGGAAGCAGACTGGGAAGGGTGCTGCAGTTAAATGTGGAACTGAAGCACTACCAGAGTGTGTTTGCACCCTGGGAAGACCCTTAAGCTACGTTCCCTTCAGGTCCCAGAGAACTTCCTAAGAGGAGGTGCCCCTCTTTAGACACTTAGGACATGTTATAGGAGGTGTAGATACTAAGACAAATCTCCAAGAGAGGTTAAAACAGATGAAGTCATTACTACCAGTGAATCTGTGTGAGGTTAGAACTGACTGCATCAGCTAGAGCTTGTCTTGAAACAGGTAATGCAAATATTTTCTCTAAGGCTGGCAAGGGGCATTTGAGGAAAGGGAGCCTGCAACATCTAATGTTTTTCATCCAGCCATGCTGACATCAGTGTATTTTTTCAGTGGTTGGAAAGATTCTATGGCAAGTCCTCATCTGGTTTGGAAGTTTCATAAAGGGTCTGGCTCCCTGATCCCAAGGTAAAGTAACCAGCTAGGCTGTGTTAATCATGAGGAGCTTAAAATTAGGAAGAATTTAACAGTTTCATAACACAACACGTACTGTTATATGGTGATAATATGACTAACTGGATGCTTAAAAAATATATTAAAATCTATTTTAAATTTTGGAAAATAGCTTACAAAAATATCTTCACTTAAACTATATCTCTTACAAAAACTGACTGGTGTGTGGGTATACAGTACAAAACGATTATTGGTGGTTACAAAAGGGAAGAGTGATCTATACTACCCCTTAATGAAATCACAGGGCATTATATCTCACTGCCTGGAATTAGACTTTTATCAGAATTAAGATAATTTGCAATATAACACAAAAACTTCCAAACAGTATCTATTCTATTAAACCTTTTCCTGAAATCCTGTTCAGTTTCTTTTAAAAATCACCACAGTGCTGTGGCCCAAGAAAGAAGAGTACCCCAACTAAGGGCAGAAATAATTGCTCTAGATAGTAAGTTCTGTAGAGAGCTAAATACAGCAACATCTACAGTTGTTTCTACTGCCCACACTATCAATTTCCTCTACCAGTCTCTAAAAGGAAGTGGCACCAGCGGACAATTCCTTTGTAATCAATTTATGGGCAGAAGCAACAATTTTTGGTCTAGATTGGAATTAGTTTAAATACATGGGTTTAATAAATACAAATATACACATCTGTATACATTAAATGTTGTCACGTGTATAATTTCAACATATACATTATATACAGAAATACATACAGTACATGCTCCTCCTGACAACACTATCTCATTTTTCCAAGTGTCACCAAAAGGTGTGATAAGAAAATGAAGAGGTTAAATGCAGGATCTGACTGAAAACCAAGGTATGAAAGACTTATAACAAATACAACTAAAGACAAATGCTGTGCTAGATTTCCTCATGTAAAGCTTAGGAATCAATGGCGTTCCCTGGGTGGTGAGTAAAAGCTAAATCTGGCCCTGTGCAGTGTCCTGAAATTCATGGATATTTGTACCGTTTGTGTCTAAAGCATTATGTATACAACAGGTAATAAAAGAGGTTGTGTAGTCTAACACTTCAGCCAGTCCCCAAGTAGGCAATACAGCAGCAGCCTTCTGGTTATGAACTGCCACCATAAACTTGGTTACATGAGGCTGGTTTGAACCCTGGTGACTCCATGGTCTCAGTTAGGAAAGGTCAAACAGTTGCTGACTACTGGGGAGCTTTGCACCATTTTGTCTCTTAAAATGCCATGCAGCAAATAAGAGCAGTTTCTTAAGTATCTAAAGTTTGATCCAGAGTAACTAGTCCTCTCTTTTACCATTATGTCTCAAAATAAAAGAATTCAGTAAAGTGGATCACAACAATGCCTCCTTAGTACAGTTTCTCAAGACAAATTAATATTCCAGTTTTAAAGCACTTTAAGAAAAAGTGAGATGCAAAACAAGATGTAATCTGTACATTACGATGGATTTCCAAAAGGAACATGAATTCAAGCACAAGAAAAAAAAATGAGGACAATACAGATGTCAAGACATTCAGTAGCATGGCTTCTGTTCATCTCCATTTACAGCACAGCTCATGCACCACACATCTTACAATTTTACATACTGTACATAATATAGAAATATTTAAGTTAAAATTTCTTTCACTGATATACCGTACTCAAATTTTAAATCCTGAGAAGAAAAAAGAAAAATGCGTGGTTACGTATGTGCACTATTATCTCTGATATCACCAACACATACACCACTGGATTTCAGAAAGTCCAGAGAGAAAAATCACATGCTGGAAGTCTAAATCATAAAAGCCATTTTTTCTTTTCCTTGTTCGGGAGAGACATCAGGAAACAATTTCTACTCTGTACTACACAACGGTATCTACAGGTACATAAAACTATGAAGTTGGCTAATGACTGCAGCAGTAACAGTCTGTCAGTGTCTTACTGGTGGCACCACAGTGGCTTCAGCTGAGCACTGGGAAGAGGAGGAACCCCAGTGACCTTGCATGTGGTACTTGCTTGTATTCACAGCTACTATTTGTGCCTCAGGTTAGTCCCAAAGACCACTTGAAAAACACTGACATACTTCTTTCCACTCACAGGTGCCTGGTGTCAATGAGAACTACACTAGACTTCTCAGGTGCTTCCCAGTGCTGCAGAGCACTTGTCCATGCGTGCTGGAAGTAAAACTGACAGGTCCATATTTATCACAAATGCAATCCCAGATATTTTCTCAACCTTGCATTCCCCATAATTGATATTCCAACACTAGTCATGCAGTTCCACTACACATCGGGATGTTCAACATGCTGTGACCTTGTGGACATTTTGCAAACAAGTTAGTAGGCGATGATATGGCGTTCCTGGAGATGCCACCACCTCAAACACCGACTGAAAGGCCCTCCGATCTAATTCTTCATCTATCTGATGTCGGTAGAAGTCTATGGCCACCAAACAGAAGATGTTAACATCCACTTGCTCTGATTTTCCCATTCTGCTGATAATATGTGGAAGACTGAAATGTAAGTTAAGGTCATAATAGGACAGAAATTGCTCAGCTTTTGGTATAGCAGTTTTAAACACTGTTATCCAATAAAACGGTTTATTTTTGAGTTCACCAACAATGTTCAAGTGCAAAATACTGTCATCTAGCAATTCAATTACATAAATCCTACTTCTTCATTAACATCATTCAATTTCTAATCCCCAGAAATTCATTTCAATCTAGCAGCAGTTCTCTTTATCCATTGGAGCAAACAATGCAATCAGCAACTGCTGAGAGTCGAAGAGCACTGCTGAGACTGAGAGTCATTAGAAGTTCCAAACATGACAAATGGCCACTTTTTCATCTGGTCACGAAAGGCAACAGTTATTTTTCTGTTTGCTTGAGGGGTTTGTTTGTTTTTAAATAAACCCAGCACTAATACTACCTATGTATGTCTTTTTGCTGTTCCAATTTATTTTGGCCAATGCCATTCCATTGCCACAGCTCACTATTCCTGCAGTGCACAGGCAGGAGGACATTTGCAAAACACAGTTTGTAGGTAGAGAATAATTTTCTTGAGTTTGAGTTTTTTGACTTTTTTTTTTTTTTTTTGAATATATTTTGTCTTGCAGAAGGAATATAAAGCGAAACTTTCAAAGGTCACAGCAGAGCTATCTTGGTAAAGCTTTTAAAAAGTCCTTCAAAGTAAGGACTTTCCCAATCATCTTACATAGTCAGAGGGAACAGATCTTAAAGGAGCAATTTTAGATAACTTTGTTGCCCTGATGTCTTCAGAAGTTCTCTTTTTTCCCCTCATACCTGAGGTACCAACAGCACAAAGCAATATAAACCACTACTAACTGCAGTAAAATTGCCTTTTTTGTGTTAAACTTGTACTCTTTCTCTTTCAAGGGTATCAATGTGCTTTACAGAATCACTATAATTACCCTGAAATGGCACACTTTCAGTCCTTTTTTAGGATACATTGCTGAAATCCATTGACTGGTGGAAGCACTGACAAAAAAACAGGAAAGGCTCCACATTGCCATTGCCACGGGTGTCCTTTGTGTGAAATTAGAGAGAGACAGCATCACCCAGTCACGGACCATTGAAGACTGTCCAGTGCTATGTAGTGTCTGGAATACCTGCAAAAATGATGCACACAGGAATAAAGGCAAGGGAAAAAGCTCAGCTTCTCTTGTAAAGTTTCTCTCCAGTTACAAAGCTCTGAGGTTTGCAAACTGGATTCCTGGAGACAACTCTGAGTCTAAAGAATTAGTGAACTGTATTCACAACATATGTGCCAAACTGAAGTTATCAGAGAGAAATGCAAGACTTGTCTGGTGCCTGTTCTTATAGATGAAATGTGGTGTACACATGCACTCTCCAGTGATGCACAAGTACAGCAGGTGCTGAAGAGCAAAACACAGAGGCCCAACCGAGCCCACAGGGGTTTCACTGTTGGGTTCAAAAGGTCAGATGACCTGGGATGGCTCCCTGATATCTACAGCCCGATCAGAAATATTAATTATTTTTTTTTCATTATCAGTAATTGAACTGTATTGCTGTGAGCTTTGGCTTCCAGGTGACATGGTGAGTCTAGGCCTCTATGTTGCCTGGAAGAAAAACGTCACAGCAGCACAGCTCAGTCCCTGAAACTGGTTTGTTAGATTTAATTAACAACATTGGTATTTGCCCCTTAGAGCTGGCAGTTATTCAGAAATCTTCTAAAACATTTAGGAAGAAAAATAAATGTATCAATACTACCTTATAAACCACTGTTGCCATGAATTGTGGGTATGGCTGCTGATTGGATAGAAATTCTCCAATAACTTTATTCATTACATCTTGTGGGGGAAAAAAATCATCCAGGAATTGTGGAAGGATCCGAGCCACTACTCTAGCTTCAAAAGGAAATCCCTTCCTGATCCTGAAAATAATAAAAAGAAAATATTTCATGATTGAAATTCCAGTACATATTCTGTTCCAGTTTAACTGGCAAGAGAAAGAACATTTTACTTTTATCTCTAGATAGGCAAGTTCTCAACACTGATGGGTCCAAATCTTCATGTAATCTTAGTAACAGACCCATAGAGGTCTATCAAAGCTGTCAGAAGTTGTCACAGGTATGTCCTTCCCCCTATACTCCTCCTTTTTTTTTTTTATTTCAAATAGGCACATTCTTTGAAGGTCTGGAATTGCATCAGAGGTGAGACTTACCAATAGGAATGATGAAAAAACTAAACAAGAACAAAAAGGACAGGGAGATCACTACTCCCAGCTAAGAAAGAAAACACTATTTGTAAGCAGAATGCTAATTTCCACTCATAACATCTTTGCATTTTTTACTTAAGATCAGAGTAACCAATACACCAAGCAAGAAAAGCAAGTTGTGCTGCTCTGTAAAGAGGGGAAAAGATACTCCAACTTACAGACAATTTTGCTTAAATAACACTGATTGGAAAGTCTTTCTAACAAAGGCTGCATCTGTTGAGCTGTCAAGATTAAGTTACCATCATGTGATGCTTCCCTGCAAAAGTTAGTTTCTGCTTGTAGTATGCACATTTGTTCTGCTAACTCTTCAGAGTGATATTTTCAAAAGCACTCAAGCACCGCTCTAGTTCTGTCCTCACTGAGTGCAGAAGTAAAACCCTCATCCAGTTTTATGGAAAAACCACTGAACACTTTAAAAAATGTAAACCACTACCCACAAACTACTACACGAAATCTAACATGCTATACTCACTTAGGACAGCTTGAGATTGTCAGATCAAAACAGGGGGTTTGAAATATTTCCGTTAATGAGTTCCATGTGAATACAGAAGTTTTACTGTACCCTTCCACTGCAATTACTTAACAGTCTTGGAAAGAGCAACCTTTGGGTGGGGGAAGGGGGGGAAAAAAATTCTAAACTCTTAGGGTGGTATGAAAGATTATTTCATGTAAACTGGATTTATATCCTTGATTATGTAGAAGACACCCTGAAAAGCACTTAAGAGTTTGACCTGAAGGGAGCTGGAAATACGTTTACGAAGTATTATGGTTTGTGCAACACACAGTATCAGTTAGGACATGTCTGTTTTTCATTTACATTCCGGTACATTTGTGCTGCCTTCAGCAAATCCATCAGTGTTACTGTGTATGCTAGGAGTGTAACTGTTAAGCAATAGTAAGTAGAGAAACATCATTAATTTACTATGAGAAATGTCAAATAGAGAAGTGACCACACAGTATTGAACAGAATCATTTCCCTCCCAGCGCCCCATTTACACGTTTTATCCTCTTACCTATCAAAAAGGACAGACACTCGTTCCATAGCCACGATCACAGATTCACTGTCAGGAGCACCAAGATTTGCATCTGTGATACGACTGGGGCTGATTTTTTCCTTTCCTAAACCAAAATAATTTGTTACAAGTTCACCACAAATGTTAAAATAAAAGTGTTTTACTCTTGGTAACAATAAATTAAGAAAATAAGCACTGTTAGTAAGCCAGTCTCTCAGCACAAAGGTATGAAGGAGTGAATACCTGTGTACATGCAAGTCAGCATCAATCCAAGGGCTGCCATTGCTCGGTGGGGGCTCTGCACATTCACCCTGTCAACACTCAGTTTAACCAGTGATTCGCTATCCAGCCTGGAAAGTTGCTCTGAAAGGAGGAGTCGTTCTAATCCTCTCAGGACACAGTGATAAATAATGGATGGTGTTGATTCTTCACTTCCAGACACCATGACTCCACACATCTGAAATAAAGCAAAGAGACAACTACTTGTTTTTGAGGTATATGTAGGTCTTCTTCTAGTACCATACCACTGCACTAGTATGGAATGAAAAACTGATGAAGCTAAACCCAAAAGCATACCTACACCACAAAAAATTAAGTGTTAAAGACAACCACGTGGTGATCCCAGGTGATGTGACCTGTGGTTGGAGGCATCACAACATACCTGGATGATTCCTGCAGAGAATTCAGGCCCTACATCAAGTGGGTAATTCTCGATCAAATAGAAAGCAGTTGCACACATTACCAAGATGTGCTGTTGGTTATGGATATTCACACAACTGTAAATAAGCAAAAACATCAGTGGTCACATCAAATTTGCCTAGGTCACAAATAGAGACACTATGAACAATTCTCAGAATCACAAAGTATTTCTGCACATGGAATTTGTGCAATTTTTAAATTCCCAAGAAGATGTCGTAAAAGAACATAGCTTAACATGAAAATCCAGTGCAACGCAAGAAATTGTCAGGTAATATAATCAAAAGTTATCATTGCCTGACTTGTTTAGGAGAAATAAATTTCGTTACTGATCCTGCGAGTCTTCTTCAATGACTATGCCTTTTGACAGAAAAAGGAGGCTTAAGGAACACAATTTACCCAAGAGACAAAAGCCTGAACTATCAGTTTTCTCACCCTCAAGTATCATTTTGCTCTCTCAATAAATGTAAAATGGGATGGTATTTTCAATGAAAATGCCAAAATCTGCTTGATACAAGATATACTGACAACCAAAACAACAGAGAGCCCTTTTCTTCACACAAACATGCAACAGTTTGGAACCCGGGGGGAAGTGGGAACGAGTCTTACTGTGCTACTCCTCTCAAATTGGAGAGCAGATACTCGCTGATAATTGGAATAAGTTGCTTTGCTGTCTCATCAAGCAAGTCACACTCAAGGATATAAAGAATTCCATGCAGAGCTCCAATCCGACTTGGCATGTGGGTGCTTCTTAGTGTTGATTCCAGCAGTCGACTTACTGGCTCAGCCACAGCTTTATCCTAATACATCCAACAAGAGTATGCATTAGGAGTCAACACTGCTAAAAAATACTGGCAAGTCCTGTCATTTGGAAACACTTGGAAAAAACTAAAGAGCAAAAAATAGGGCATGAACCAGAGCCTGGCTTAAAACTATTTTGAATCAAATGTCACAAGACTAATGCAATCAGATAAGAGATGATTTGCAGATTAACTAGTCAATGGATGTCATTTTGTGAGCAGTTTCTTGATCACTGCCAGGGATGGTGACTCCACCGCTTGAGTTGCAACACTTGACAACCTTTTCCGTGACAAAATTCTTCTTAGCAGCCAATCTAAACCTCCCCTGGCACAACCTGAGGCCATCTCCTCTTGTCCTGTAACTAGCTGCCCGGGAAAGGCTGACCCCCAGCTTGCTATAACCTTTCTGGAAGTTGCAGAGAGCAGCATGGTCTCCCCTGAGCCTCCTTAGGCTCCATCCTTAGGGACATGGTATAGCGATGGACTCTGCAGTGTTAACAGTTGGACTCAATGACCTTAAGGGTTTTTTTCCAACCTAAATGATTCTGCAAGTCTATGTTTAGCATTCAAACGTCAAGCTAGTATCAGATACTTCACTCCTTGTTACTGAAGTACAACAACTTACTGGAATATGCAAAATCTATTCTAAACTGTTAGTTTTGAAAAGTCTTTTTCTTGCAATCTAAGTATTTAGTAGAAATTATTTGCTTTGCCTTGTCCCTGTATTCATGAATTATCTAAGATACAGGCTGGTTTTACAGTGTGTGCTCTCTAGTTGCTATTTTTTTAAACTTTTTTAGTGGATTTTCTACATAACTGAGCACAGGACAACAAGTAACTTCTGATGTAATCAACATTTCTTTTTACTCCCACTAAGCTGTTACATTCAGCTGTTTGCTTGTGAGAAGGTGTTATTAGTTCACTGAGTGGGAAATTACAGCCTAGTCAGAATAAGCTGATCTCTAAAACTGTTTCTGTATGTTTGCCATCACTTTCACAGCCTTCCCTTGAGCAGTTGCTGCTACAATAGCTACTGAAAGCCCTACCGCAGAAGTCTTTCAAAACTTCTCTTATCACTATTACCCATATAGCTTTATATTAGTCTCAGAGTTTGTAGAAATGCTAACTTATTCCAAAAGAATTAGTAATTTTTTCCTAAATAATTCCACTCTGAAATGTCCATTGGAAGGTACTTCTGATCTACATGTTCAAAGACAGAACGATGCAATGTGGTGAAAAGCAAAAGAAAGAAAAGGGATATCTGACTATCTGGCTACGTATTCATGAAATGCACTGTCCCAGCCCCCCACGAGATTGCAGCCATTCACCTGCAATACAAATCTAGCAAAAGCTCTTCCGCAAGTCCTCATATCTGGCCTGAAATGCAATACATAAGGAGTCCAGGGCAACAGCAACATTGAACTGAGTACGACACTAAAAAGCAAATTAAATTATGCTCAAACCTCAACAAAATCTCAAGTCAAACCACTTTTCTGTCTGAATACGGGACAACCGGAGGTGATGTTTGCAACCCCTGAAAGCCCAGAATCATTACCTTATTACTTCTTACAGCCATGCAGATCAGCTAAGGGGTATTCTTAGAGACAAATCACTCTGCAAGTACACCAGACTTTGCAGCAGAAGCTAAGGATGAGTTAACCTAGACACTCAGGAAATTGCAAAAAATTTTCATGAGAATTTCTTACCATTCCAAGAACAGCAGCAGCTTTACAAGTAGCCGGTATCAAATACTGTACAAGAATCTCATCTTCTGATGGATGCACCTTTCGCAACTCTGTCAGTGTTGTATACATCATCTCAAACTGATTCCTTTCTGTAAACAAGTCTGATACTGCCAGAAGCTGTACAGAAATTAGAATTGAATATAAAAAAAAAAATTAGAACACAGCCAAAAACTGACTATCCCTTCTGTTATAATTGTGAGGAAAAGATTCCCTGATTTATCTACAAAATGTATAAATATTTACTCAAGTGTCGGAAATAACTACTAACTATTGTTGTCCAGAATTAATTCCACCATTCATCTTTTGGACAACAATTACCTCCAAATGGTCCCTTTTTTTCTAAAAGGTTTACAAAATCAAATTCACTAAGCAATTCTGGAAAATGAACAAACATTGCCATTTACAATGTACTAAACCACTCCAAAACATACAACACATACTTTCTTGCAAGGATGGTTTCATTTTAAGTCTTTTATGACAGTGAATAATAGCTATCAAGACACATTCCACACCTGTGTTCTTTAGTTTTGCTTCTATTCTTCAACAGTCAATTTAATTCTGTAATACACTATTGTTTCATATTCATTTTCTCACAAAGGGACAGGATAAGCAAATCTTGTTTAAGCAAGCAGTCAAGTAAAATGCCAACTATCATTAAGTAATGATAAAGTATTTGTAAAGCAGCAGGAGAATATGCAATCCAGATGCTTATAGAGCTGAAATCAGTATCATGTTGTAGTTGCTCCAGTTATATTTCTGCACTGCCCATACAACAGCACTGCCAGGAAAATTCAGTGTGTTTCATACATTAAAAGATGCTCTGAAAAAGCTGCTTAGTTCTGAATACTTGGTAACATATACTCAATTATGACTCTGAATAATAATGTAGACTTACTGATCGCACCACTTCACTGATCAAAATGACTGGTGTTCTCTTGCTGGGGTTGGATGGCAATATCCACTGACTATACAGTTCAAGCAAGAACTGAGAACAAGAATGTATATCTACACCAGCCCGATGTTTCCTGCAAGGCACAATAAACAGGTGTTAAAATGGCTATTCTTAAGCCCTACTAAAATATTTGATTTGCAATTATAATACAGTTATTTACCAGCATCCAATTTATAAACCCAGCTTATTGAACTCAACATGAAGAGACAAAAGCTTATCAGTAAGTCAAAGGAAAGAAAAGGAAAAGGAAAAAGGAAAAAGAAAAAATAAGACACCTGGTGTTTATAGGAGAAATTGGTGGTGAGGAAGGAGCAGGTACATCATTCTCATCTTCTTCATCCTCACCCCACTCTTCTTCTCTCAATGGCGTGATATTATTTCCCAACCATATGGAGTGTATGGAGACCTTGCAAGACACACAAAAGAGGAAAAAAAATAGCAAAGAAGCACATTTAACACTCCCATAATCAGACTAGAAAAGTCTTAGAAGCCCAGTACATTTTTCACTTAAACGATAGGCAACAGTCTCTTGCTGAGAGGAGACACCCAGTTGTGATCTACCCTGCATCACTCAGAGCTTTTAGTTTCTATTTGACGTTAAGCAATTCTTCTGAACCAATTTTTCAGAAGCTGGAAGAAATATAATGAAAGTCAAGTTCAAAGTTGAGCTTTTAACAGACCTGTCCCAGTTTATAATCCATGTCTCCTATTTCTCGTTCAGTATTGATCTGCAGTAAGAGTTTTTCATGGCTGATAAGAGCACCTATAAAAAACCCACAAGATTAATGTTCTTTAAAATGCATAAAAAAGCAGATGTGAAAATGGCTTCATTTCCCGCAAACTGGATTTCAAGTAAGTTTTCCTAAGAGTATCTTTTCCACTTTTTATATGCAAAAGAAATTCACTCTCCCATTCCCTCCCTGCCCAAAAGCACTTACCTGTAGTAGCAGGAGAAAGTGATGGAACAGGGTCCCAAGCTTGGTATAAGTGATGAGTAGCAATATTATCTCTTTTGGATACCATTGCTTGGATTTCCTGTTCAACAATTCCCCTGATAACACTTAGCTTTCTCCCAAACCTGAAAACCCAACAGAAATCAATTTAAGCAGATTTTTCCTTCACAGTTTTGGGCAAGTTTGACTGGCTTACTCTGCAATGTTAAGTGTCTGTGCTTATTTTGATTATCAGGGATGTTAAAACTCAAAAATGTTCAGAAATACATTCTGCACACTGTTTACTAGACTTGTAAAAAGACTTTTTGAGACAGTCTTTTAACTCAGCAGGTTCATGATGCTAAGTCCATGCAACTTCTACATAAAAAGATCCATCTATGCATACTCTTGCTTAGAAAATACAGTATACGTATTTTTGCCACAGCTTGACTAAGCAGTTGTATTTATGCATTAATCACAAGTTTTATGCGTTTGAAAACAAGTGAAAAAATACCTTGTGTCCAGAGCTTTTAAAGCTTTGTTGCGGGGCTGCTGTTCCAAACAACTGACTGCTGGATTGCCCGCAACAGGTATTGTCATTGCACTCAGCACCAGGGAGGTTATGGCTTGTACTGCAAGAACATTAATTTGGGTCCTCTCTGTATCCTCCTGTAAAATGAATTCACTGTAATTTGAATTGTAAAAAAAAGAATCCCAAAAGCCCTGAATATGTTTGTCACCTTTCGCTACATTAATAAGCCTGACATCCAGCCTTCTTCCCATCCAGAGATTTACCTGACAGAAACAATGCACACAAAGCACTGACTGCAGCAGCAACACTCTGCATGCATCTTCTCTTACCCCAACCTCATGATGTCCATTTTGGAACTTTTCAAGTGTTTAGCTTCTTTCTTTGCAGCTACCCATTAGTTACTTGTTGAAACAAAGCATCAGACCACAAGAGAGTGTGCAAGATGGTAACAAATGTTCAACTTAGAAAAAACACTGTATTTTTATTTCAGAAAATATTAACATACTAAAACTTATAATAGTGTTGGTTTTGAACGTATTGGTTTGCTTTGGAAAGGAGCAATATCACTCTTGTTCCAAAAATAAATACTCTCTACAAGACAAGTAAGGAACTACCAATAGCTAGACTGCCCCAAGTCTGCCCCAAAATGGTCAGTATATAGAAACCAATCAAGGTGTCCAAGCCTGTAAAACTAACAGAAAATGCTAATGCAGGGAAGAGGGATGATGATTCCCTATTCCTTTTTGGAGTCTTACACCTAGGAAGCAAGGGAAACAAACCCCTTTGTCTGTTACCCTGTATCCACAATTCATAGACATCTACCCTCTGAATTCATCAAAATGCTTTAGGCTCCTGCAGCTATATCAAGACTGTGAACGAGCCTAGGAAAATAACCTTTCAGGTCAGAGAAGTAAAACCTAGTAAAATCAGTTTGCTAGCAGGTTAAGACATTTGAAGAGGGAAAATCTCTCTCATGATGGCTAAATTCACTCTCATCTTGGCTTCTCACAGAATCGTCAAGGTTGGAAGAGACCTTCAAGACCATCCAGTCCAACCACCACCCCAACACCATAATCATCCCTAAACCATATCCCCAAGTGCCACATCCAGATGCTTCTCGAACAAAACGGTGACTCCACCATCTCCCTGGGAAACTTTCTCCAATGCCTAACCACTCTTTCAGGAAAATTTTTTTCCTAATATCCAATCTGAGCCTCCGCTGGGCAACTTAAAAACATTTCCTCTTTTCCTTTCACTTGAGAACTGACAGAAGAGACTGATCCCCACCTCACTAGAATAAGCTCCTTTCAGGGAGTTGTGGAGAGCATTGAGGTTCCCCCTTAGCCCCCTCCAGACTAAACACTCCCAGGTCCTTCTGCTGCTCCTCATAAGATCTGTGCTCCAGACCTTTCACCAGCTTTGTTACCCTTGTTTGGACACGAATATTTTGGTATAGAAATTGGTATATAAATATATAAATACATATATTTTGGTATATAAATTGGACACAAATTTTGCTATAAATTTCTTCAGGTCTGATCCCTGAATGCCCTCCACTGAATTTTGAACACTTTCCTAAGTTAGAAGCCCAGATATCTGATACAGAGTCTACAACTGGGTGTGAGGCATATGAACGTGTATCTCCAGGTGAATTCATTTCTAGTCAAGAATCTTACAAAACAAAAATCTTCCCAAAGAAACTCCCCTTGAAGTTTGATTATTAGATAGCACAGGTAATTGCAGTAATACATACTAGTTACAGTTAACTACCATATTTCCTAAAGGCACAGTTCTCTCACACAATGTCTCTCTCAAAGTTTTTGGAGTTCCTTCCGTGCCTAAAGCCAAACATCTAATCAAGCAAACTTTGATCTGTGTTGAGTGATGTGCTAGTACAGAGTTGAAACAGCTTCATTTATTCTTTTCCACACTATTTACATGCTTGCAGAAGCCTTAAGCCAGAAGATGGATGTCTCTGAACTCACAGGGATATGAAGACAAGGAAATACAAAACTGAAAAAGTGTCATGTCTTAGTTTTAGTAACTTCTTTTCTGCCTTACAGTTTTGTTATTAGAAATATTTTTGTTAGTTTAAGTAAAATTTAATTAAAAGAACTCAGTGAATGACATTACCTCTTGCTGGTTCTCCTCTTGGTCCATTGCAATAGGCTGAGTTACAAGCACACCAAGCAAAGTAGCCCAAGTCTCTTCAAACTGAGTACGGCTGATCCATCCTATGGAAACAATCAGAGATAGCCATTTATGTCTTAATACAAATGTAAACATGGAACAGCATTAAAAAAATGGTACATCATTCCCGCAGATTTCATTTTATACCATTTTATACC
Organism: Grallaria varia; assembly: GCA_013396735.1. Classification (NCBI taxonomy): domain Eukaryota; kingdom Metazoa; phylum Chordata; class Aves; order Passeriformes; family Formicariidae; genus Grallaria; species Grallaria varia. The sequence continues at coordinate 381,805 of VWZG01008799.1, read as the reverse complement.
ACTGGCATTTTTGTAATGGAACAGGCTGCCCAGGGCAGTGGTCACAGCACCAAGCCTGACAGAGTTCACAAAGCGTTTGGACAATGCTCTCAGGCACAGAGTGTGACTCGAAGTTGTCCTGTGCAGGGATAAGAGTTGGAATCCATGTTCCTTGTGGGTCCCTTCCAACTCAGTATATTCTGTGATTCTGTGTAATAACTAGAGCTGAGATTGAAACTTTTCTGGTTTTGGAAGTGATGAACTCCTTAGAAGGTTCTGCATATTATTATTTAAAAGATCCTGTTTGGGTTATTGCTTAGAGACATTTAAATATTATTTTGTCAACTTTCAAAGCATTGAGATCTATCCGGTTTTCACAAAATAATTGAGAATAATTTCAGAAAATAATTGAGAAACTTGGCCAATTCTCACAGAAAACAAAGTCACAGAGAAACCCAAAACAATCCAAGGAATCTTTTGTTTTGCAAAAGCAAAATGACTGAGTGGCCTAGAAATAGGCCATTAAAATTCAAGCACTTCTCAAAGGCTTCCCAACCAGATTTTTACCTATAGAAGACTGCAGAGGGTTCATGAATAATACCTTGCAGTTTATAGCAATGATATCTATACAGAATCAAAATTGAGAGTGGTATCTTAGACGTTATAGTGATTAAAGTGCCATACCACAGGTCAGTCAAATATTAACCCTTAGATTATGGGGAAGAATGAATGGATGGACCCAAAAAATTTCTGTAAGCACATGGAAAATTTGATACATTACCCCTGACAGTCCCATCTGTTGACAAAGACTTGAACTCTAAAGCCCTACTGCTCTCGTTCAGCAAACCTTAACATATCCAGAAGCTTTAAAGCAACATCATTTAATTTAAAATGTTGAGAATTTTGGCACTAGATTCTATTTATATGCTATGCATTATTAGAAAAAAAGTTGGGGGGAAGCAAAATATTCTCACAAATACTGTCAAATACATGCTCCAGAAAATAAGTGGCCATTCTGCAAGAGCACACGGAAATTATCTGCCTAAGCTGGAATAATTTTTGTCTTTTTTTCTGTAATTCCTTCTCTGCATTGAACAAAACGTAAGAATTACTGCAGCACAATAACTAAACTGCTCTGAAATATTATCTGTCTCCCACATAAGCAACAAACCAGATACAGTTATTCAGTAACTTCACAACACAGGTAAATGCCCAGTAAGAACCAAGTATATTGATTTTAAATTCTGTACATACCAAGTGTATTAATGCGATAGATGAACTCCTTAAAGATTTCTTTCTCTTGAAGAAATTCTACTGGGATTTCAGGAAAAACTGTGCCAAAGTCACCTGCAGGTTTTGGTGACCAGCCTAATTTCCAGACCTAAAGAAATATTATGAAAGTCTAATTATCTAAACCAGGTATAGTATCTACATGACAGCTCTAAATATATAACCATTATTGAAAAGCAACAAGACATCAGCGAATATAGTAATTCTCCAAAGACAAAACAAACTTAGAGAAAGTTTAAACATCCAACACAGCTTTTAATACATTTTACACTGTATTTCTAATTTTAGGGGTTTTTTGGTCATGTTTCTCACTGTTAATTAACTACTCAGTCTTATGGTCTAAGTTGGGACATAACAGTAGTAAGTTCTTGTCACATATTTCAGTTTAGAATTTAAATGCCAGGTGACTCCTAGATTGTGCAAAAATGATGCTGAAAGGGAATTCAGGGAAAATAGTTCACATACTGCTGACACCTGAAAAAGCACACAGATACACCCAAGAGCAGGCAAAAGTCTCAATCAAAAAAATGATCATTTGACAAGCCCTCACCTCAAAAACAGTGTGCTGAGAAACAGAGAAAGGCCTGAGAAATAGCCTTGCACATATCAAGAAACCCCCTTTTGCTCTACCTAGTATGTTTCCAATAAAGGTTTTGGTGTTTACTAAAACAAAGTCATCTCACAGTGCCAACAGTACACAGAGGTAATCACAAGGTGTTCTGAAATCCATGTTTCATAAGACCCAAGACGAATTAGGAAAGAATGGTACTATCTATGGAATACCATGGTATGGTACCACCCACAAACACCTGGATTAGTTCAACACTTCAGCACCATTGCATCATTGGGTGCTTGGCATGACAGAAAACGTGTGTTAAAGAAGGTATTAGTGTCGATTTTGCACACCTTCCAGGTTAAGCAGTCTCACCAAGCAGTAGAAAATATAAGCCCTAACAAAGCATCCATGCCACTGCTTGCTCTTTCTTAAACTACCACCCGACATTTTTTCACCTAGGAAGGTAAGGAGCATCTACACTCCTTGCTAATGAAATCTGTGACTCCAATGTGAACTCTTATTTGATATCTTTATAATGTTGCTACTCAGTGTTTAAAAAGGCAAAGTGGTTGATCAAACTAACTTAAAGCTGAAGTCCTACTGATGTGGAACTTAAGATGTAGCACCATGTCGGGTTTTCAAAAAGTTTTTCAATAACTTTGAAAGTCCTGAAAATAAAGCATAATAAACATACCAAGGGAGGTACTCTTGTGTAGCTGTTCACAAGAGGCAGCCTTGCTAAACTGATGATGATGTTCTTGAGGACAGGAGTAAGAAAGGCGGGGATACTGCTGTTCCTTTTGTGCCCCAGGGACATGACAGTCTGTAAGCATTCCACCATCTCAGCTACCATTTCACAGGCTGCAGTAATGTGTTTGCTTTCTTTGTTGGGAGAGAAAGAAATTCAGTTTTATGAATCTATTAAAAAACCGCATGATTTAACAAGGCAGAAAAACAAAGAATTCTTAACGAAAGAGTATGTCAACTAAAAAGAACAAACCCATAATTAGGACACATACAAAGAAATATTCTAAAATATTTCAGCTAGCTGATGAGTACTACTATAACCCTCCCTGCAATGGCCTGCACTGTTTGCCAGCCTCAGTGCTGGAGATCACCAGTACATGAGATCTGTCAGCAGAGCAGCTCACTTGCCGACCCCCGCAAGAAAAGGCCTCACTGAATACAGTACTGATGAGCATTTAAAGTGACCAGACTAATCTGTTTTATGAGAATCCAGTCTCATAGTCTCTGTGCTAAATCTGAGAAGCAGCTCATTTCCGCAGATGGAAGTGATATCTTACTTAACCAGGACAGCTGAACATGGAGGGTACTGCTGTCCACACTCATGATCTTCACCTCAACATAGTTGTTCCCATGCTGTAGAGGGGCAGATAATGAATCTGCCATTCTTCAGAAGAAATATTAACAACTGTACGTCTCCCACATAAAATTTTAAAATCCCACAACACTTTAAAAACCTCCGTCTGTAGCATGCTGCACAGCTAACAATTCCCCCAAAGACAAATCTGCAGTAATATTTAACTTTCAAGAAAAAACAACTGCACCTGTCAAAAATATGTCAACCTACATTTAATAGATATTTGCAAATAAGGTCTCATATGAACTCTCACCGGTAAAAATCATTGTAATGAAAAGGGTGCCTTCAAATATTTCTTCAGTGAAAGTTTAAGGTAAAGTGGAATTCACCATTTACTTACTCTGTACATTTGAATCAACTTCACCCTCACTTAAAGGTCTTGAAGTATTCTTCTTTCTTTCAGGACTGAGAAGTTGATTACCAGGTTCCACAGCAACTGGATTTGAGAAAAATATTTGAAAGATACCGCTATTGCATATTTCATGTTCCATTTTTCTAATCAACACCACACAGTAGTCAAATGTTTAACCTAACCAAGGCATCTGCCAAGTTCAAAAGTAAACATGACATTTTAAACAAGAAATTAAAGTAGTAAAACATATATTTCTCAAACAAATAATTACCAAGGACTCAAAGGAAATACTCCAGACATACATCCAGCATTTGATAGTGATGACTGACAACTGACTAACAAAATTTCCTCCTAGCTGTTCAAACGGCACTCACCTGCTTCTATGATAAATCTAATGCAATTAATTAAGGAGCAAGCGTATGTCATATGAGCTGCAGAAGACAGCAAATTCCAGAGACTAGGCTGCTGTAGCGCCAGACAGCAACAATCCAGACCAGCTTGAAGATCTACACTTAACGGAATGTGGTCATGCATTAAATGCCATGATAGTGCCTGCACAGAAACAGAAATTTCCCATTAATAGCAAATTCTGACAACAGAACAATTTCTAACCAAAGGTAATTTTTGTTAACTCAGCAAAATGTAAAGTTTCATTAGCAAATAGTACGAATTTTTTTTTCATGAGAGAACAGAATTTAAGTACAAGAAAACAATGACAATTATATACTGTTTATTCAAAGTCTCAAATATTGGTGCAGGGCCCATTCTCCCAAATTCCAAGATTATTGCATCATTCAGTCAACCTCTCCTTGTAAAAAGCTGTCCTTGTCCCATAAGCCAAATCTGATTCACTAGCACAGGTCAAACACAAACCACTGAAGAAATTTCTACAGTTAAGACAAAAATTGTCCAGATCAAAAGTTACTCAGTAGTGATCAGTCTAAGACAAAATTACTCCCTCTCCCCACATTTCATCACATCTCTAATTATGCTGTAGTTTCTTACCTCTATTGACATCACTACGAATTTCAGGATATCATCCTCTTTGTCCGAAGGAACACGAAGAACAATCGGTAGTTTTGAGAGTAACAACAAATACTGAGCCAGTGCACGACAAAGTGTCATCACAGACTGATACATCCCCTCATCGCCTATAAAATAAGGCTGGATGAAATGTAGCAGTTTGAATTTTTTCCCTTCAATAAATGCTTTTCAGAATTATTTCATAAGCACTTTTATGCCAGGTATCTTGATTTTTAAAAACAGTAAGTTCACGTATTCACAAGACATCTGTAAAGTATCTTTGCAAAGGAGAAAATAAACTTTAAAAGACCATTACTTCTATTACCAAAGATATCGCTTAGTTTTTTCCAGTAGGCTGATGGCTCAGTTGGCAATAGCGGTTGAAAAACCTGGTGGCTGGCAGGAAGGTTTTGTACAGCAGAAGACACATGATCCAGAGTTACCCTCCGAGCTGTTTCGAAGAGGCTGCTCTTCTGGTTCCTTGAGATTTCATTCATGCCAAGGCTTAAACAAGGCGCTAACAAGCTTAAGTTGAATTCCTGAAATCAAACAGAAATAAAAGGAAATCGGTTTTAGAGAGAAACTGATGGTACTATTCTGGCATACTAATGTGGTGGTCAGCAATTAACTAACTTATTACTATGACCTTTGCTCTATTGTGGTGTAACAATTATATAGTTAAGTCCACACTGGTTCCACATTTAAATTCCAACCCGAACCATACTGGAAAGAAAAATCAATATGCTTATTCCAGATTTTCAGGACTATGTGTGAAAAAAGCTTAAGGACAACATATACACAGGGAATCTTTTAGTAATAAGCTTTCAAACAAACAAGTCAAACACCTTTTTAAAAAGTTTCCCCACTACTATTTCTGCATACCAGCAGCAAATGCAACATAGAGAATTGGAACAGAATACGTTCTTAGAGAACAAAGGAACAGATACAAGCTGTCCTTTATGCCAGATTCACTGTCTCTGGCCTGTTGCTGACACACTGCAAGTCATCTAGCACAGATTTTGAATAGGTTATAGAAACAGGTGGACTGTATGACTTATGTAAAATGGTAAAACTGGATTATTGTGATTGCAATATGTAAACAAACCTTTGCTTCCACTCCATACACCCTAACTACATACATACAACCAACTACTATAGAGTTACTATTAGCAGGATTGCTACAGGTATCTACTGTTTTACACAAATATCTACTACTTTAGTTTCCAAAATGACCTACCAGTATTATATAAATTTGAAGTGTTTACATTTAAGAACGCAAACACTTGAGAATGCAATCTACTAATACTACCAATACGAACACATGAACTAATTACACACTCTTCATCTGACAAAGAAATTACCTTGCTGGTCATGAAGGAGTTCAGGTCAGGCTGAGGAATCCTATTCACCAGTTCTGCACCTTCCAGCAGTGCTGAGTCAGATTTCATGCAACACTGTGACCTCACTAGTGACACATACCAGTCCTTTAACAATTAAAAGAGGAAATCTATTACATACTTGTTTTCAGAAAATAATACAGTTCCTGGCAGCAGTGGGAGAACTCCTCATTGGCACTGTCAGTTTAAGACATCGGTAGGCTACATTAATGTAAAAACCCACTCAAAGAAGAAAGCAAAGCAAAACAACTGGTGAATGGAAATGGAACATCTTAAACTAGACTAGTGGATGTTCACTGGCAAGTTGTCTATTTTCATAAAATCCAGAGAGGAAATGTGGAAAAATGAATCTTTATATATAATGCACATGTATGTATTAAGATCCTAAAGCTGAGGAGACTATCTAGAAAAAAAACAAGCATAGAATACTCAGCAGTCACACAAACACAACAGTAATAGCAAAAAACCCCATGCTATAACCAAGGAAGAAAAGTCTTCAGATTCAAACAAATCAGCAGATGAAGATAATATCAATCTTTTAACACTCCTTGGAATAAATTAGGACCATCACATAACTGCAAATTCACTCCTGAAATCATTTGCCATGAGCCTACAGGAATTTTTTAATAACTCATTTCATTAAGAAATATAAAGAGGCTCAGTTATCGCTTTTCTGTGTTTTCTTGATCATAACTGGACAACCTAAAATTGCTAATATTGATTAGAACACAACTAAGCCTGTCAAGAGTTCAAGAAGCATCTGGACAGTGCTCTTAGTCACATGATTTAGTTTTAGGTAGTCCTGTGAGAAGCAGGGAGTTGGACTCATTGATGCCTAGGAGTCCTTTCCAACTTAAGATACTCTGCATTTCTATGAACTACGTAGAGGTTGTGGAGGAAGGATACAAAAACGATTTCCTTTGTGCAGGATTTGCAGGGATAGAGGAAGGAGATTTTTTGGTTCATTTGAAGAAAGACTGCTATGGGTAAATGGTTTCTGGGCACAGCAATTTCTCCTGCTTTCCAGGTAGCTCTCAATCTCTCCCCTAAAGCAACGGGTTCATCGAGTGCTTATCACACTCCTCCAAACTGTCAGCTAATTAAATAATTTTTGCCATCTCAGTTACATACACTTCCTATCACCATATATCGCTGTAGGATGGAGGAAGGAACACAGGAAATTAGTTGTGCCATGGGACAAGCTAGAAAAAAGGAAGACACAGGCCCCAAAAGACTTGCTCTTAGTCTCCCACCCCACTCAGAAAAAAATGCATCTAAGTACATGGAAGACAGAAACAGTTAAAAATTCATGATGGTTCTTTGAAATTAATTTGAAGTTGAGAAGGCAAAACTGGACAAGTAATGCTAAATTTCTAAGAGATAACCAACAACTTTCAGCAAATGAATAAAACTAATCACCATAGTAAACATCAGGAAAACAAGATTATTTATCTGTCTCTACTGAACCTTATATAAATATTTCCACTAAAGTTAGGGAAAGAAACCAAACTTGGTAAATTTTTCACAACACTGTCAATATAACAAAGATCTATACAAGTGTTAATAATCCATCTTAAGTTCAGCGGTCAGACAACAGGTATGAAATTAATCTCTGATCTATATTTGAGATACATTGACAATACTAAGAACATTAACTGCATTTAAATAATTTTGTAATGACTAAAGCTTGTTTATAGCCAAAGCACTTCTAGAGACTCCTCCTAAACAAAATCTTACTTTGTCTAGAATTACATTCTCCAAAGCTGGTTGGTCTTCTCCATCTAGTGGGTGTGAGGTAACTAGAGGTGAAGGACTAGTTGTGTCTGGTGCCACCATAAGACGAAACCTATCCAAGAGCGAGTAAAGTCTTTGATGTCTGAAAACAGAAGAACACATCAGCAGAGAGTTAACTTAGTTTTGTAAGTAATTTAAAAATAGAGAGACATCCAGTGAGTGAATTCCAAACCCAGGAGAGAAAAGCAGTAGGGTCTTAAGTCTTCTGTTGGATATATGCAGTCATGCAATGCTAAACTGCAAGTTGCTCCAGATATCAGCGGCCAAAACAAATAACTCAGCACCACCAACAACAAAGATTTAATTTAGTTTTAGAATTTGTTCAGTACTTGAGCATAAAATATAACAACTGTTCAGTTGTCTTTATGCAGCAAATCTTTTTAAGAGCAAAAAGAATCTTAGTGTACAGACTATTTGATAGCAGACAAATACAGTCTAACAGATACTAATCAAGGACCCACTAAAATTATACTTTTAGTTTAAAATATATTAAGAATTCCAGTTTGTGGATTTATGTCACTGTCGGGGATTTTTTTTTTTTGTAGGGGTTCCTTTGGGATTTTTTTCTTTTGTTTTTTGAATTCTGCTACTGCTATTAAGAACTGGTAACAAGTAATTTGATTTGTTTTTTTTAAAGTTCAAATGTGATGTTACTTATGAAAGCACATTACGATTGACCTACTGCAGACTTGGTTTTCAGGTTCTTTCCCCCAGCTTACTTCTCAATTCAGTCAACAGATATTAACCTCAAACAGCAATTACAAGAGCAGTAAATTAGGATCTTTCCAAGATCAACTAAAGCTTTTCCAAAAACTGAACAATTTGCTCCTAACAGTAGTCTAGGATAAAAAAAAAACAAACAAACAAAAAACCCCCCCAAACCAAAACAAAACAGAAAACAAGCCCACCTAGCTCGGACTCACAATATTCTGCAATGTTCAAGAAAAATAAAGTTGGTTTTACTAATACAGATTTTGTCAAGAAATTAATTTGTGATTGTTATCTCTCAAAAGTTAAATACTGAGTAGGATGCAGGACAGAGAATTTGATGCTTTCAACCCTTTATCTTGCTTTAATTCTTAAGTTTATTGCAAATTCAACACAGCCAAGACGACTGTCCCTATGCCAGAATATGACAGCATCTAATAAGAAGCTTTACTCCTGTTTTACCTCCAAAAAAGACCCACTCTCTGATCTTTAAGAAAGAAACCAAATGTACGAAAACAGAGTTAGCACAATTAGTACTAGAACATTACTTAAGTTTGATACCTTAACACATATTGGTATTATTTACCTTGTTGCTAATCCACTATTTTGAAGGTACTCCTGAATTCTATCCAGTTCTTCAACTGGTAACTGAGCAATGCTGTTCTGTAGGAAAGAATCACAAGAATTTTACCAGACAGATACTTTTAACAGATTAAGAAAGTTACAGGCAGATAAAGTGAAATGTAAACATTCGCATATCCGTACATTAAACTCAAAAATTCCTTTCCAACGAAATCACTTCAACATCCTATTTTTATGTACTTTAAACATTAGATTTGATTATATCGCTAGCACTGCCCAATCTTGTCTACAAGAACGGGTTTATCTCTACCTGCAAAGTTGCAGCCAGAAGCATCTCCACGCGACGACAAGCCAGAGTGTCGACCATGCGGGCGAGCACCCGGAAGGGGGTGCACAGCAGCTTATCCACGTACAGCGTCAGCACAGCCCCGGACTGGCTCAGGTGTATTCCCTCCAGGCACTGCAAAGTCTTCTTCAGAGTTGTGGGCTATATGTTGAAACAAAACAAAACACAAAAACAGACAAAAAACCAAATGGACAATCAATTGGAATACGAAGATCTTAAAGTGAAAGGCATTTAATAAAAACTACAGCAGACAACTAGCTGATCAATTACCAATACGTTAATAGGTTTGAGTTGCTGGTTATTTAATATGAATACTGCGTTGTTTGATGCATAACTGTAAAACTGTACTCTTACAAAGAGTAAGCAAAAAGGAGGGAGCAAAATTTTAGGGAAAAAGCTAGAGACTTCAGTGAAATTGCAAAAAGCTTTGAGAAGCTTCAGCTCTTGCTGGAATAAAGCAGGAATATGAGCATAGTCAAGACACAAAAACAGTGACAGCTACACATGATTAAAAGTAGTTGCAAAGAATTTTTAAATTTTTTTTTTTTTTAAATATGAGCACAAATTCAGCACTAATAATCCAAAGGAAAAAAGTAGTTTGACTCACAAATCCAGTCTTGTTTTAGAGCAAATTGTAAACATCAGACATTTTTATTTTACTGTCTTTTCTGATAATCACCAAACATCTTACAGAATGACTACATTTCCATTCAAACATATTTAGTTTAGTTCATTCTACTGATTCTCAGGTACTGAAGCCCAGGTTAATCTCATGTACCTTTAAAGTGTTTTACTCACATGCCTAAAGCACAAATGCATTTGCACTAGATACGCAGAGACAATGGGAAGAGACAGGAAACATCACTGAGGCTATTCAGGGTGCAGGTGGCATCTCCCACAATTAACTCAAGGGAAAGTCCAGCAACTTACCCTTCCCACCTAGTGGGCTTCCAAGATTAAGGGGGATGCATGCAACCTTATATCCCTATAAAACATCGTCCACTCCTTTTAATATGAAAACTAAAATAATCAATAGAAATCATACCCTGAATTTCTTGGTGAGTTTTGCCTCATCAAGAGGCTACAACTTGTGGGACAGATCAATAGGTAAGGCATGAGCTTGCAAATAATTTTCGTACTGTCAAGGCCTATGAAAATGGACTGGTTCCTACTCTTGCCTCTATAGTTAGCAGTTTGTTATTTATACTACCAAGGCACTGAAATCAAAGACAAAAGTTACAGCTTTCATTTACTCTTCAGGAATTGATTATGTGGGTTAATACCCAGGAAGGAAGAAAAGCAGCTTAACCATCTCCACTTGAATTCACAGATTTGATGGACTGGAACACATCTGATATTGAAGTTGTCACTGTAAGGTTTGCTGTTTGCATTTTTAAACAACTGGCTGGAAAAAATAAAATTAGAAGTTGATAGATGACCCAGAAATGTCAGACTTTGCATACTCACCAGCTAAACTTATGCTGAAATGTAAGCAACTCTATTTTTTACAGAATTAAAAAGTTAAACTTACAGCTGCAAGATTCTCACAGCGTGACTGGATGGCCTGGATGAAGAGACCACTGGCTGCTGAATTCCTGTGAACAGCACTGATAAAGTCTTGTACTGGAGGCTCATGGGACAGATTAATTAAGTCTTGAACATGATTCACAATAAGCCAGGTCAGGTGTTCTGAATCATGTAGGTTTTGACACTAAAGGGAAAAAAATTAAAATCTGATTCCAGTAACATCAGTGTTAAAATTTTAATTACTAAACATGACACAACATGAAGTTTCTTATACATAATTCTGATATCTACTTTGAAATAAAGGCATAAAGTGTCTATATGTTAATATCACCGTCATTATTTTTACATGACAAATTTTCCGAATGCTTTTGATCTTGTTGCAAGTTAAGATATTTATAATGAATGTACAAATTATTTTTTTAAAAACACTAAAACCCCAGGTTAGAAACTAGCAAATTGAGAAGGTCAATTCAAAGATGTTGCTTTTAATGAAATGCTGTTTGAAATAAACATGCACACACAGAATTGTCTTGTAAACTGTAATTTTCATTTAGGCTTCTTCTTAAAGATTTTTTTATTACTACTGGCCTTTAATACAAGATGATTGATTTCTGGACAACAAATCCAAATTGATGCATCAATAATTAATGTCAAACCTAAAGAGGCTACGTGTGTATTGACAAACAGTGCCCTGTAACATGAAAAGATCTGTAGAGCTAATCAGGAGATGCTGAGAGGCTGTCCTGCCCCAGCAAAGAGGTTTTGGAGGATTTTACCTTGGACTACCTCTAATCTGACTCTGTGACTCAATGCCCATTAATACTTGAAGTACTTCTTAAACACAGCTTTTGGTTAAGTGAAATCTGAAAGGAATGCAGTTTGCTTGCCTCAAAACTGCTCTGCAATGCAAACCAGAGTGCCTTACTAGATATTACCAGAAGATTCACCTCAAAAGTTCTCAATGAACTAAAATACTTACATTGAGCCAGCAAGAGGCCAAAGCTATAGGAACTGCTGTCATTAGAGAACCAAAATGGAACACAAATGCGAATGCAAAAACCTCTCCTCTTCAGGTGTAGAGACAAAAGTTCATTGTCTCCAGGACACTGTGCACTGCTACTGATGTTGGGAAGCCTGAAACTACTGAGTGTGCTCCAAGCACCTCACAAGTGAGGGATATGATACCCAGCAGATAATTGTATTACCCACCAGGTATCCTTTACAAGCCAAGAGAAATCTCAGTTCACAATAGGAAAAAATGCCAAATGAGGTCATATCTAAGCATACACAAGCACCACCTGAAAATAAAATTACTTGTTTCACAGGTCTTCATTTTCCACTTAAAAATGGGACAGATTCAGTTAACATACACCAGTAATAAATGACTGTCAGCATCATAAACTAACTCAAAAGTGTAACTATAAAATCCTTAATTCAAAACTTACAACATAGTCACAAAAAAGAATGAGTGCTCCCCTTCTCACTATCTCCCGGTTGCACATGCCACGTTTAGACTCCAAATCTGATTCATCGCTGTCTCCAGATATATGAGGGCTCAGCAATTTAGTAGTAGAGAGACTGTGTCGCCTGCAAGGAGTAAGTTATATTTTGTTACTATTTTCTTACTATATTTTCTTGGTACAGCTACTGATACATTAACAACCAAATTGCTTGGAACATCCTACCAAAGTCCTTCCATAACATATATTTCCCTATATAGTTCATTCAGACATTACACTACTTTGAAGGAGACACTTGGCTTTCCATCAGATCTTTATTTTTTAGTAACTGCATTACTGCTTATTACTTCTTCGGACAGTCTAAAGAATTAAATGGGTTAATTAAAAGAAAAACATGGGCTGTTGCACCTCTGAGAGGACAGCAGAACCTACTGTATTTCCTTCTCAAGCCAAAGCAGTGCTCTCGAGCACTCAGTCTACTGTCAGAATGGAAGTGATGCACAGCCCAGAGAAACAGAGACAATACTGGAAAATCATACAATGTCAGTGAAATAAATGCAGAACTACCTTTCGGAATCCAAGTTGTACTATTCAATGAGAAAACTGGCTTAGCAGAAAGGAACTAGATTGTTTTAATAAGATTTTAGCAAATACAATTATATGAGACACACTGCTACTACCAGGGAACAAAACCACATCTTACTTTGGGGTTTGATGCACTTCTGACCACCAGTTGTAGTTGGTATAATTGACAAGAAGCAGGATTTGACACCAGAGGAGAACTAAAGAAGGATGTGTGGGAATCATGGACTGAACAAGGTCACTCAGACTTTCGAGGGTATAGAAACTACCATCAGATCCATCTCCTGTAAAAAGTCTGGTGGCTGCAGCTGTGATTCTTCTGAACATCCCTGAAAACAACAACAAAAGCATGTTAGAAGAACTATAGTCTGGATTCTGACTTGCTGATTATGTGTTCATATGGGGGAACAAAAGGTGGGAAAACAAGAAATATGAAAAGGGAGGGAAAATAAGGAAAGTTGTCTAAAGGTATAGGACTTTTTGAGTTTCTGTGAGAAGGTCAGGGCGGTGGGAGGGGAAAGTGGTCCTGCAGAGTCAGTTAGAAATCAAGAGCTAATCAGAATAATGAAGGAAATTTGCAGTGTTACTTGCTTGCCTTGCCAGATATACAGAAGAATGAAGCTGTAAATTCCACATCCATGTAGACCAGTTTAAGCTGCCCTCAGGACTGATAAATACACAATGTAAAGAGCAAAGAATGGGAAAAATAACTGAGTCTCAAAACTCTGGTTCCACTTACTACCAAAGCAGTATCAGCACCATTCCAGCTTCCTGCACTGGCAGGAACTGCACCATCTAGTGACTTCCTACAGTCATGAAAGCCACTGCACACTCATCTTTTCACTTGTCTATGCCTTTTATTTCTACTGACTTTGAAGTAGCACACTGAAAATGTTCATTTGTAATCTAGTAGCTTCCTATAGTTGAGAATACACAGGAGTCAGCAATGCTCACATTTTGAAAAAACCATAACAGGTGAGAAGGTAAAATATCCACGTAGAACAGAGGTTAAAAATGACAGAATACAGTCAGTGTTTCCAGACACAAGTTGCTATAAGCTATACCTGTAGTTAGGTGAATATAACTTCAAGAGAAAAGTATGGAGGCTTTAACTGAACAAAAGAAAAGTATTACAAAACCAGGCACTTAGTTAATCCTAAACCTAAACAAAAATATTATGACATGAAAATGCAGCCCAGGTGGCTGAACAATGTTTTTCTACTCTGTTATACCATATAAATACTAGCAGTAATACTATACCCTAAGTTATTTGTAGTTTTACATTAATTTCTAGAGATCATGTGATACACATATCCCAGTGCTCTGCATGAGTATTTTAATATTTAATTTTAATTTTGTATTAAAATTTCTACATAATTCCTGGAAAGACTCCCAGTGCAGTCTGGAAGCCAGTCACTGCAGCAGAACTAGCTGCCTTCCCCTTTCATGATCCCACTTCCCCAATTTCAATCACCAGCTTCATTTTCTGATTTCATTTCTCCTGGCTTGACACCAATTAATCACTTACTCCAAAATGCCTTGGCATAAGTTATTTGTTATATTTTTTTCAGGTGTTCTCCTAAACAGAAATAGTATAAACAATTCTTACTGTAACAGACACATGGGATGAGAGCAGTCACTCACTACACCCAGGGTTCTGTGCCCCAAAGGACACTTAAAACAAAGATCAAGGAAGGCTCTGGTAACTCTCACCAAATTTTGTGCCTCTTCACACACAGTCCTGGAATCTGGCACCAAGGGCCTTGGTTTGGAGGACTCCACTTCTTAAGCCAAAACTCTCTTCTGACAAGTCAAAACATCAACTAGCACAGCTACACAAACTCTCTAAACGTAATTCAATCGATTTCCCTCTCTCTTTTCTGCCTGTTAGTGTCACTGAGGACTGGGAGGGGTGAAGATACTGGAAGTTACATCACAGTGATGCAGAAGCTTTGAGCTTTAATAGAGAACAAGTTGAAGACCTAGAACACATCCATCTGCACTTTATTTATTTGAACTCTACATTTACAATACTTGTATTAGCAAGAAGCAGCTGGTGGCAATGATAGGAACAGAACTAAGGGTTTTTTCTCAAGAAAGGACTTCAACTGAACTCTGCAGGAAGACCTTAAAAAACGATTAGAGGTGGTTGAGATACAATGGAGCACTGAATCAAGTTAAATACCTAACAACAGTATTCTGTATGCACTTTTTTGTTATTCCCATCTGCTAAGTAGTGAAGTACTTTAACACCCATTTTATAGACTGAGGCAATGGAATGCAGAGTTCCTTGTCCCATATCTGCAAGGAAGTCTACAAAGAACTAGGGACTTCTACCAAGACCTTTAAAATTTGAGACAACTACAGCTAATCCAAGGCTGAATTTCAACTGCAGGCTGAAAATCAGAACTCAAAAAGGGCAGTCATAATAAAGGAAGACTAAAAGAAGAAAGAGATGATAGTGCCACTGCTAGGAAAATAGGACTAAAGAATTACCAAAGGGCCAGATTATTGGGTATCCAGCAGAAGATACCAAAGGCAGAATTTCCAAACCTGAAGAAAGGATTTCAAGACCAGCTAGCTGGAACAGTGCTACCTTTCCTATTTTTCTGGGGATTTTTTTTGTTTGCTTTGTATGTTTTTATTAATTATGACAAAAAATGAATCTACCTTGTCATGAGTCAAAACCAGTGGTCTATAAGTCAGTAAGTTTAAGCCTTAATATACCTACCATCCTCCAAACTGAGGAAAAACCATGTGGAATATAGTCACAAATTTGGAATGCTTTGCATTTTTTGGACTGGAAGATTTTAGACAGTTGAGAGATGGAAAGTCACTACTTATATTTTGTTCCACAAAGACAGAAGAAAGAAATATGAAAAATGTGCTCTGCATACACAAACACAAAGTTTGGAAAATTCTTTATATGGAGTAGGATATAACATCCTCAGCACCTACATATTCCTTCTCAGTAGTTCAGTGCATTCAACAGTTGTCTCAGAACTAAACAACCACTCTGCCATTCATGCTACAACAGGACCAATGCTCCCAGTATTACCTGATTTGAAGATATGTATTAAGCACATAAGCAGCGTGCCCAGCTCCTGGCAGTAGAAAGTATGTTGCTGCTCATTCATGTCCACTTTTATCTGCTTGGTAACAATATCTTCCAGCAGAATGCCGACCAGTTGTAGTAAGAACCTTGAAACAAAAATGGAGACAATCAACAGGAAAACTACCAATGCAGCTTCTTTCAGAACAAGGTGGTTTGCCTAGGAAACTTAGGTTCGGAAAATAAAATACAAAGCCCTTGACCATTCATCCTAAAGACCATACTAAACATAACACTATAGAACAGGTTGACCTAAACGAAATATGATGTCATATGATCACAAACACTTCAATAATTACATGTTGGACCTAGATTATCTACTCATCAGCTGATGTCATGATAGCATTCAGACACCATCCCTCCTCACTTACAAAGCAAACATTCAAAATGTTATGGTGCCTTTACAGTGATTTGCATTGAGCTAAAAGCAAACCATGAGTTACCACAGCTTAGCTGAGCAGGGTAATTTAGCAAGTCACAGTAATCCAGCTGCTTACAGCCTCATCTATCCACACTATCACAATCCTCCAGCTGGGGCAATGGGTAGTGTCAAAAGAAGCACCAAAAAAAGAGCATCTGAGGAAAGCCATCCCCACTCTTGGCGATAACCATTATTCACATGCCTGTTGCTGGATATAAGGGCACAGTATGGGTGTCCAGAAGCCCCTTTTCCCTCTACTAATCACCCTCACAGTGAGTTCAATGATAAGAAACAGTATTTCCTATCTAAAGTTCCATACTTGCATAAAAACTTTTTTTCCTAAACAAAGGTTCTATTTTCCTAAACAAATAGCTATTTCAAATGTTACCCACCACACAAACATAATGCCTTAATGACAAACATTATGTCAGCATAATACCACTGCCATCTCTCCACGTTTCTTTTGCCTGAAGTTCATCACTCTCTGTGGATCTCAACATGGAAAGCTAACTAGGCAAAGCCAGCTCTTGAAAAATAAGAAATAAAGAGCAGGACTAATTTAATAATTTGAATCCCACTGCTGCCCAGTTTCTAGTACAGAAATAGGGTTTCTGCTTAAGGGGATGAGTAGTCTTTTAGTCCCCACTCAGAAAGTAAGGAAGAAGGAAAGGGTTAAGCTTTTGGACCTGATTTTAACAGCTCCATCAGGTTGTTCACTTGGCTTGAGAAGAGGTACCAGAACAGTCTAAAGTCCTGCTCTCTCCGTATCAACTTATTAAGAGACTTTATTCCTATCAGAAACAGTTCTATACATGTTATATATGGTACAATGCATTTGTGATTTATTTGAAATCTTAATCTTTCCTCTAAGTTATTCAAAAGACAGCATACCTAGAAAATGTCTCTTCAGGCAGATACTTGGCCTGTTTACCCTCAGTGCGATCCTCTGCTGTGGATACATTATTTTCTCCTCTTCTCAATCTGTTAATTGCTTGACATGAAATCAAATAAGGTGAGAAGGAAAGCTCTTGTATACGGGATAGAACGATGTCTTCTGTTGACTGTGAAATCAGTACTCTAAGGATAGCTAAAATTCCAGAAATCCATAGCTGGACAGTGCTCACTGATGCCTAACACAAACACAAAAATACAGAATATTGAACACTTTTGAGGTTGAACACCACAACATAGGAATGCAATAAAAAATTAGTATTTTCATTAACTTGTAAAAAAATCAGACCCTTTTGAGAATGGAACAAGCAGGAAATAACTTTGAAGTTCAGAGCCTCCAAAATGCAATTCTTCTGGTAACTGCCAACCTTATATTTACTCTGTTAAACAATCTCTCAGCTATAAAAATGGTTCTAATACTTGCAAAAGAAAAATATGACTTACACATCAAATTAAATTCCAGAATTTATTATAACTGTACCTTTCTCTCTATTCCTGATGCTCAAAATACAAAACAAAGCCAAGTAATCCATAAGCAGAACATTCCTGTATAAAGTGTTCCCAATTGGTAAATTCTATCAGTTTCAACTAATTCGTTCCCCAAATCTGCTGCAGGTACTTTAACACCACATAGCAAATTATTAAAGAGGAACACATGCTCTTTAGTTTTGCACGGAAGCCACCAGGTGCTCTCTTCTCTGGAAACAACTGCTTACCATTGTTTTAGGAGTAACAAACATGCTCCTTAAAAGCATGTCCACAGGGCGAAGGGATGAAGGAGCCAAAATTTCAAACAGAGTGTTCAATACTCCCAGAGCATCATGAGAGTCTATGTGCATCTGCAAAACACAAACCTGATTTGTAACTATCCACTAAAGGTAACACCCAACACAAAATTACCATTTCATGTTTTAAACATTTCCATGACAACCTGTGTGTAATAAAGCTATTCTTTACAGTACAAAATTCAGAGCAACCAAAAGCTATCAAAGGTAAAATGCAGACCTTCCTACACATGAGTTTTGAGAACACGGACAGAAATCTATCACATGAAATCCAACATACATACCACATACATGTTATGAGGAGAAATAGGCCTTATACAGAGAATGACTTGTTATAAAATTTAAAAACTTTTCTCCTCCCTGCACATCCTACCAGATTTATTTATAGACAGCAAAGCTGGTCATGAATAAACTTAAGCAGGTAACTAGGTGGAAAAAAATCTCCTAATCATCAGAAAAGTGCACAGTCACAGTGGTATTAAAGCAGCAGGGACAGGACAACTTACTTGAACTGTTTTTTAGATAAATTCTAAAACAATCAACTGCAAAAAGAGGAGGACTGGATTATAAACCTAGATGACCCTATCCTGCTTTAATAATTTGACAGTTGAGCACACATGCACAGTAATACAAAACAACACAAATTTGAATTTGCCAATATTTTAGCTTTGCTTAAAAACTGTCTTCTGATCCTGCCCACTCTCCCCATCCATGAGATCTCCTGGAATTGGGGAACTACCATCACGGAGCAAAAAACATTAGGGCACAATTTCACTAGCTCTACTTGTTATCCTTGAGATGTTTCTAATTCCAGGAAAGCTGTACCAAAGCACAGAAGCAATATTTGTTATATTTTCAGTGGCAACTTTTCAGTGGCATCAGGAACAAGTTGAACTGCAGAAAATTCCATTTAAAAACATTTTTATTTATAAAGAGGAAGTTAGACAAAAACAGCAAAAAAAAGGGAAAAAAAAATCCCCAAAAGGCAGCTGTGTCCTAGGCTGCATCCAAAGCAGTGCGGGCAGCAGGTCAAAGGAAATGATTCTGTCCCTCCATACTGCTCTGGTGAGAACTCCACCTGGACTGCTGCATCCAGCTCTGGGGTCTCCAGCAGAAGGACATGGACCTGTTGGAGCAAGTCCAGAAGAGGACCATGAAGGTGCTCAGAGGGCTGGAGCACCTCTCCTATGGAGACAGGCTGAGAGAGTTGGGGTTTTTTAGCCTGGAGAAACGAGAAGGCTCCAGAGAAACCTTAGAGCACCTTCCAGTACCTGAAGGGGGCCTACAAGAGAGCTGGAGAGAGACTTTTTATAAGGTCAGGTAGTGATACAACAAAGGAAAATGACATTATAGTAAAAGAGGGTGGAATTACATTAAAAAATAGAAAGAAACTCTTCACTAGGAGGGTGGTGAGGCCCTGAAACAGGTAACCCAGAGAAGCTGAATGCCCCATCCCTGGAAGTGTTCAAGGCCAGGTTAGACAAGGCTTTGAGTATTTTGGTCTTCAATTAAACCCACTGTAGCTATGAAAAAAATATTTTGGTAGTCTATAAACATGGGACAATCTGCAGGCCGTTTAATAAGTGTCCTGATACAATCATGTGTCTAAGAAATATGAGAATGAGCTTCCTCTGGAGACAGTCTTGATCATGGTGCACATAGTTCATGCATTTAAATATGAACTTCATCACTTCAAAGACTTAGTTTACCTTGCAGTAATCGTCTTTCCCAGATATGGCAACCACAATTTCAAAAAAAATGTCTTTGTATTAAAAAAACCCAAACTAATATCCAAAGCCGTTACTGATACATATATTACAGCAATTATTCTAGATGTCTATAGATTTAAAACAATCACATAACCACCTGTTGCTTTGCAAGCATTGGGAGAATAATGTCAGCTATTTGCCGGGACAATCTCTTCCATTTGTCTTCATTTTCTTTATGACACTGTTGCAATACTAAGATGAACATTTCTAGCACCTGAGGAAAAGTCCAAAAGAATGCAAGTAAACACCAATACTAACAGGAAATATTCAAATAATACTACAGTGGGAAAAATATTGTTTCAACTGTCTGCCAAAAAGCAGGAAAAAAAAAAATCCCACATGAGACATCACACAACATTCACAAAATCCTATTTTCAGGTTAAAAGCCTGTTCTTAGTTATGCCTTTTTTGTTGTTGGTGGTGGTTTTTGAAGAATTTTCCAGTTACTTTTATAAACTAGGAAAAAAAAAAAAAAAGCTTTTTTCATCCTTTTTAAATGGTATTTGTCAAAAGACCACTCAAACAACAAGGAAAAGGGTCATAAATCTAAATAAATACTGCACCACTTATTCAACAGAAAGGGAAGGAAGGAAGAGAGCAATTTTCTACAAGTGTACTCTGCCTTTGGCTCCAATAAAGTTTAAATTTGGTCAAGGAAACAGAACAGACATTTTTATGGAGCTCATTAACCTGAGATATGTCACTTCCATATAAAAGTTTATAGGAGAGACCGTAACAGGGCACACCAAGCCAGGATCACTTCCAGTAGCTGAATGTGTTACGGGTTTGAGCGTTATACAGACTATGCTTTGAAAGACAGACAGGCCAAAGACACAGCAAGCAAGAATGTTAACTGGGAAGTGGGACACAAGAATCTGCTTCAGCAAACAAGTTAGAACACTTGTAAAAGAAAGTCAGGTAGTTTAGGTTAGGCAGAGATTCCCAGGTGACCTTCTTCCCAAAAAGCTTTCTCATGAGAGGAGACAGGAGCGGTTCTGGCCTGAATGACTTGACTTCTGGGGTTTCATGGGTGGCAGCTACAGTTGTAACAGGAAAAAGTTAAAGGCTGAAGCTCTTGAAACCTCTCAAATTTACAGGGACCCCCACTGCAGAACATCCCAGCCACAGCCAGGGAACAACAGGACAGCCCAGGCTTAGTTTATACATATTGCAGCAGCAGAACAGAGCAGAATAAGAGCTACAAATGGGACAGCGTGGGAAGAGCAGTGCATGGGTGGTCTTTAATAGGTTAAGTGTGTCAGAAGGAGATCTGCCAGCAACTGCAGTACCTTATGTAACACACAGTTATTCACTATTTCACATCATGTGTCTACAGAGTGTCATTTCATATAGTTATATTAGTCATTTTATGATTATAAAACTACAAATTCAAAAGAAAATGTGGATACACAAAATTACCCCAATCTGAACACGTAGTTCCTACAAATTATTTTGACAAGATGTACTGACTTTTTTCCAACTATTCTCAGAAAATACAGTGCTTACATTAGCATACACTAGAATTGCATTCTGAAAGGATGAAAAGAAAGGAACATGAAGTTTGTTAAGCACCTGAATAAGCAATAAGATCCCATGTTGATCATGACACTTCTCTTAAAATTACTTTTATGTTTTTCTTTAAAACAAAGTGTATTGAAGAAAGTCATTGTTATACTCCTACAAAGCAGAAACATGTTTTCCAAACCCACGAGGTCTGGGTCAAAGTAGTAAGTGATAACAAACGCCTAATTATCAGTTTCATTACTTAGTTCAAGTAAGTCTTATTCAAGATATTGCTATTTTACCGCAATATCCAAATGATCTATATGCAGCATCTTTCCTAATTTTAAACTTGTCTTCTCTTCCAATTTACCCCCATTCTTTAGGCTGCTTCTCTTTCACTAATCTTCTATTTTTTTCTGTCTGCAGCACAGCCAAGAAGGTGATCCTAACTGGAGTATTTCAGTGCTTTGTTATCTAGACATGACTACAAAATTCTACAGACATGTTATTTTACTTGAAATACTCATTTGTAGTGCAGAACCTTTTCCTTTTCCTCAAAGACTTTTGCATGTTCTCTCTACAGGGGAAGATACCACAGAGTCCAGCTACTCAGGCTTTCTAGAGAAAATCATTAATATTGCCTAAAGCATTTTAGCAGTCACAGCAATGTTACCCTTTTACAGACCTTAAACAGGAACATTTTCTCCTCCTCTCTTACCTGATGGTACTGAATAAGTCTCAGCAGCATTGACACTGCCACCTCCTTCTGTGTCTCCAACTCTTTCCCAGCATCAGCTTTATTTGTTCCTCTTAACACAAAGAGATCATGAACAATAGGTTGCAGAGCTGGTATTGCTGAAATGAGATGTTTTTTTGTTTTAGTGTGAGATAACACACTCTTGAACAGTGATTTCTTGAGCTAACAATTCAGTTACTAAAATAAGCTGGGCTTTAGTTTGTTAAAGGTTCTACTTGTACCTAAAAAACCTCAGAACCCCAAATTTATCATGCATTATGATGGCTATCTTTGTACTTCTAGTAGAAAATTTACATTTTGGACACATTTGCCCATTCTTATAAAGCTAAAAAAAAAGATTTTTATGAAGTATTTCTCAGCAGAATCATGGGAAAGTATGAGAGACATGCTTCTACATAAAGGCTGAAAATAGAAGGGAAGTGGACTAAAAAATTAAAATCAAAGCCTTGAATGTACTGCTATGTCATGAACTTATTACCTAATAAAGTTTAAGCAAAAGCTTTGTTGCAGTTTTGTACAATGCAAAATGTGGAGTAGCAGTGTTAGTATGGTATAATAAAAATCCTGAAGGAATTAAGTGAGTCTTATTTCATGTCTTAAAATTTTAAAAGCTAGTGTCTTCTGGAACAATCAGTATGATTACAGTTTTCTACAGCTTAGTAGTCAACACTGGGTTTATTGCTGAATTATTACTACTGCTAGTGTTAGTGCCTTTTATCTGTCTTTTTTTTCTTTTTACTAAATTTTTTTTTAGAATTACCATGTGTAACAGCTTTCCTTCCACTGGCCATGATACCATCACACAGCTGAATGATCTTGGGAATTCCAATTATCTGTTTGGAATGATACCGCTCATAAGACAGCAA
Organism: Grallaria varia; assembly: GCA_013396735.1. Classification (NCBI taxonomy): domain Eukaryota; kingdom Metazoa; phylum Chordata; class Aves; order Passeriformes; family Formicariidae; genus Grallaria; species Grallaria varia. The sequence goes on along the minus strand of VWZG01008799.1, from coordinate 358,664 downwards.
CACCAGGAAAAAGAAGATATTAGGAATAATTGCTTCAGACTCCCTGAAAAGAAAACAAAAAATTAAAAGTGTCGAGTTTGAATTGCACAGCTTTGTTCAGTAAAACTCAATCTTTCTACAGTCAGGGTTTTTTTAAAGAATGTGTTGTCTTGTTTTCATACATTATTTCTATAATTTTTGTGCCCAGTTTCTACTATGCTTCTTTTCCTGGGGGATTTCTTTCAAGTTTTGACCATTACAGTTACTAATATTACAACATACTGTCTAATGCACATGACACACATTGGAGTATTTCTGTAGGAGATCCACAGAGTAGGAAGCCAACTTATCTCTTCATACAAATTCAAGTGTGAGAAAAAACAGAAATAGGTGACAATAAAAAATTCACTGCCTTGCTTATGATTTATTATTAGGTCCTACACAAAGTGTACCAGGTGACCAGAATAGACACAGATTCATTCTGCATCAACAACAGTAAGAAGTATTTAGCAAAGAAATGCTGATTTCTGAGAGCACAACTGTGGCACGGGGTCCCAAAGGAATGCCTTTACAATACCAAAATGGACAGACAAAACAGCACAGTTTCAGATTACTTTTTATCGTGTTACTTCCTGACTTCTTCAGTCACATGGAACCTAAAACATCTGAAAGGGTTACCACTGGAGCCAGAGGAAAAACAAGCACATTGCTCAGAAGGGAACTCTCTCATAAAGCAGAAATAACCAGCAAAACTATCACTACTTGCTTCAGAACAAGACAGTTGTAAACTCACACTGTTCAGAGGATCTGTGCTAATGTCATACCTGAACTGCCCTACTTCAATGTATTCAAACTGCTTCAGCACAAATCCAATAAACACCTAAAGAGAGAATAAAGTGTGCATCAGAACTGAAACATGAATTCCCATTTGAAAACATTCTGACAGTTATAGACAAGCACTGAAAATCATTTACACTTATTGCTCATTCTAAAATGTTATGAAACATTCCCTCTACAGTTATAGATGGAGAATCATGTTGATGTTACAGCTTATTAGAGTTTGCGTGAACTCAGGCCATGTTTTACCTATAGTCTGTATATTTTTAAGCATAACTTTCTCTTTCACTCAGGTAATACACTATTTTGAGGCATTAGCCAAGAAGTTAAGCATCAGCCAAAAACCTAGCTTTAAACCAAGATAAAATCCAAAGTATTTATGCATTAAAAAGAATTGTGTCTGTACAAATTTATGGAAAAGTTAGGTATTGCAAGTCACACTAGTTAAGAAACCCAAAAATACTTTAATAAATAAAACACCTGCAAACAAAACACTTACACTTCATGTTACAAATTTACTGCTTATATTTGCCACTCTCCCCTCCACCACCATTAACACCAACAATAGCTGTAAACAGCTATAAATAGCTGTAACCCATGATGCTCCTTATCAGTCATAAGGAAGTCCATACTCTCAGTATGGAAAGAAGGTATTCCCTTACGTAAATGAAGTTTTACTTAACAACATTGACTGTATTATCCGCATCATTTTATTCCTAAAGTCAATCTGATGCGCAGCTCTTAAATAGTTGATGCAGAACTTACAAAGTAAATTATATGCAAAGAACTCCTGAAATCTGAAGCTCTTTGTGGCTGGGAGGGAAGGGCAAATTGAGTCTCCTTTAAGTCTTTGCTTTCACCTATACTACAACAAATGGATTGTGGGACGTATTTTTGCTGCAAATGTTAACTAAGCCTGCTGGTGAGATTCCTGTATGACAGATTTGCAAATGTGGTGAGGTACCAACCTGATCGGAATCCAGCAGACAGTAGTTAACCCGTAGCTGAACCAGTTGAGCAAGCAAGTCTAGAACTTGTCTCTGCAGCTGTACCGACGTTGTTGTTGTGTATTGTTTCAATGCTTTTATGACAAGGGGTTCAAATAAACGAATGTGATTGTGAATAGCATTCTGTAATAGAGAGATTTTAAAGTAATCTAACATCTGAACAGGTCTCTGATTCAAAACCAAATTAGTTTTAAGAGGAGAAAAACGTTTTAAATCTAAGGTACAGCTCTTTCAGGAGGACACAGATACAAGTACCTTATCAGCACGATGCTTTGCTGCACTGGAAATGCTGGTTTTCAGCTGTGTAGAAACTTTCTGCAGCACATCAAACCATCTGTTACAAAAAACCAAAAAAAACCCACACACACTTTAAAAAAAATGAACCAAATCGTACCATCCTTAGCTGCACATTGTTTTGCTAATGCCAACTTTTCTTAACCTGCTTAACTGCTTCAAGAACCTTAGTAAAACTAAAGAGCAAGAGGGACAATCTACAGAACACTTTGATCAAATCACACAGATTTGTGGACAACAAACACACAGTAGAGAAAGAATTTCTGGTCTTTGCTTAGTCATCGTTCTGCCTTTCCTTTTAGTCCATTTGTTGTAATTAGCAAATTAATGAAATACTTCTGAGCATTTAAAACTATGACACTTTTAGAAAACTTCAGTGATACCCACTTTAATGATTTAGCTTTGCTTTGGAAAAACATGTCAGTGATAACGGCATTCAGGATGTCCCAGACAAGACAAATTACTTTGCCTAAGTCTGTAATTTCAAGTTACATAGTACCCCTATTATACTGGAGTGAATGAAAAACACAAACAAGAAATTCTAGTTCAAGTTACATTATATCATAAGGGAAGAAAGTTACCCTGAAGCATCGTGCTCCTGCTCAGCCTGAACCATGTTCCTTAGACTAGCATCAGCAAGGGCCTGTGTAAAATGGGTGTATGGTGCCATGAAGCAGTAATGGTAGAGACCAGGTCTCAAATTGGAGGAACCTAAGCGTTGAGCTTTGCCTTGAGCTTTGCTGGGGTTTGAAGACAAGCCATCGTACTGAGAAGCCAGATTTGTCCCAAACAATGTTTTCAATAACTAGAGAAGAAAATTGGAAGGAAAAAAAGGAAAGTTAACATATCAAGAAAAAAACAAAACAAACAAAAAAACCACCTTGACTCCTCATCCTCTCAAAGGACTTTAGAAGAAAAAAATCAAAGTGCAAGCTCTGGGTCACATAGTCAAACTATAGAAAGATGGAAAAAAGCTGGAAAAATGAAACAATCCATACCTCACCCAAAAAGGTATTATTAGTTTTGCATTTGAAGATATTTTCAATTGACAACTCAAAATAGTCTACTGAAGATTGCCTCTCACCAAAATCATGCTTTCGTGACTTGAACCTAAATGTTTAACTGAAGCTTGCAAGAAATCTATCAGTAAGGCAGCCTTCTGCTTTCCAGGGTTTTTTGATATATGTAACTGGCTAAAGAACTCATTTGATAACAAAGGAAATAAGCTTGTTTTCTGATCATTAGCTAAAATAGTTCTTTGAAGAAGCAGTTCAAGAAGAAACCATAATATTCAGATGGTATCAAGTTACAGAACATGTAATGAAAATTAAAGAAAATATGCTCTGTTTCCTCACATTCCTTCCCTTAAAAGAATGGCCAGTCTTGGTATCCAATCAATAGCCAAAGGACATCAGATTAATCTTCAAGTAACACATAAAAAATTACCTCCTTACCTGCTGTACACAAACTGTTGCCATGGTTGGTTCTCTGTTGAAACATGATTTTAGATACCCCAAAATTTCTTCTACACACTACAAAATCAGAAAAACAAGCGCACCTAATTACATTTTTCTTCATTTTATGCATTACAATAAAAACTGAACAGTAGCACAGGTTTTTGTACTTAGTAAAACTGCACTAATTTAAGGGAAATCACAGAAGTGTGTAAAAAAATAAAAATGAAAGATTTTTTTTCCTAATCTTAAAATATCACAATGCCTAACATCACAGTTAAGGAGACAAAAAAATATCAAGACACAGGAGAGGAAGGAGGAAAGTATGACTTCTGACACTTGGTATATTTAAGCATATGGATATGATAAAAATGACTGAAGGCAAACCATTTTTGCTGGAAAGAAAAATCCTCCCAAGAAATTTAAACAGTAAAAATATTTCTCTGGTTTTCAACAGTAGCGATTTAACCTGGAAAATCTGCTTTAGCACTTTATCCAACACTGTGGCAGCACAACACTCGTAGGACTACTGTCTTTTTCAAGAGTACTGATTTTGAATCAACTTTCTCCCAGTAAGGATCTTGGACAAGATAACTAGAGAAGAAAAAAACAAACAAATTCTATACCTTCCCAATGTCTTGAAGAGTAGCAAGTTCCAAGATTTGAGACAGAACATCTAAGGCAGACCGTAAGAAACATCCAAATTTCTCATTACTGTTCTGGAGATCCAAAGTAACCTGTTCCCAAAAAGTAAAATCACACTTTTACTTTGCAATTACTTGATAAGGAGAAACAAATTACAAGAAGTAGTGGATATTGACACAAAATTATCTTTTGCCTAAGACAGCTTATGAATTGTTGGAAAGGCAGAACCCCATTTTGACTCAGAAAAGGAAAGGGATCTTCTAGCTTGAGGAAGTCAGATCATCGGGGAAGGCCTAAGATGTTGGCAAGCAATGGAGAATGGACCACAGAATCACAGAATACTCTGAGTTGGAAGGGGCCCACAAGGATCATCGAGTCCAGCTCTTCAGTGAATGGCCCATACAGGGACTGAACGCACAACCTGGTGCTATGAACACCAGTCTAACCAACTGAGCTAATCTCAGGGTCATAACGCATTTCCCAGAAACACGGTAGGTGTAATAAGAACACAGTTGCTGAAGTGTACATATCAGATGAACAAGTCTCTAGGGAATGCATCTTCTACTGCCTGAACTAATGAGGAAAAGTTTATTCCATCCTGAAATAAACTGTGGAGAGAGTAGACATGGGGATCCATTTGGCCAAGCCAGCCAAGAGCCATTTGGTACCAACATCAGTGACAGCAGAGAAACAAGCAATGGGGTGACAGTGCCCATGAGAGGTTTTAGTTTCATTAGTTTTTCATTTTATTGGTGGTGATTGTGATCTTTAAATTCTTTCTTGTGTGCAGAAATTGTTTACACAGGCAAATGAGTTGACAGAAGCAGAGCCACGTTTAAAAGAAAGAGTGATTATCCAACCACATTGCAATTCAATCAAACCATATGATGCAATACCTTATAATTAGCATGGGTTGCTTTCAAGACATCATATAACTTCAGGTATGATGGAAGATGATAAAAGCTTCCTACTGAAGACGATTTACTTGTTGGAACAGGCCCAGTAGCATCAGTTTGCCTAGTAGCTTAAAAGTATATCAGAGATTAGCACAACATACCTTTTCCAGGTTGCTCATGACATGTACACTCAACATGATTTACCACGTCTGCATTACTAGACAGCAGAAATTCTTCAATCCACATGCATATTCCAAACTACAAAAATACATGCTGCACAACTAGAAAATAAACCAGCATTCCAACAAACCAGCCCACCGAGGTGAGAGAAATTAACCCAGAGGGCTTCTTACTGAAGTGCACATACAATTTACAAAACAGAATTAACAGGCATTTCTTTCATTCATTACTACGAAAAGTTTTCAAGATTCAGAATCTCATTTCAAAAGCAACGTAAGCCACTCCTGCCAAAAACGGCAAAGCAACTTTCGAATTTCTTCTAAGTAACATATGTGCAAAAATGACCTGTCTTTGTCTATAGCTGAGTGGATTCAGAAAAAGTGAAGAAAAGGATTCAGCAGTCCTTTGCTTCCAAAAAGCACAGGTAATTTTCATAAAAACCTAAACTGGAAAGAAGCTCCCACCCACAGCCGCTTTTCCACCAATGCAGCACTGAAAAGGACTTCTGAGAGCAGGTCTGCCAGCCTTTCAAACTAAAACTTCAGAAAATGATTTACTCTAAGCTGCAATCACTCTGGGGTGGGGCTGGTAGATGGTCAGGTTCATAGGAGTGAGTGTGCCTACCTGGACTCGCTTCACCACCCTTTTTAGGGCTCATTGGCACAGATGCCTGTTCCACAGACTCCCTCTCTTTCCCCTTTCTCCGAATTGGACTAAGAGAAGGTGGGTTTGTGAGAGAAGGTAATGCTGCCTAGAATTAAAAGAAGCTTTATTAGTTTTGTTATCACAAGTAGCTTTTCTTCTTCTATACAAATACAAGCATATTCATCTTTTGTTTAAACTCCCCTTTATTTGACTGTCTGCTAAATTAAAATGTTTCAACTCTCAGGTTCAGGACATGAGTTCCCTGTGGGAAAAGGAAGTAGTTTAATACGTTCCCTACTTCTAAATTTCAGCATAAGCCAGTGAGATGGAATTAGAGCTCAATGACAAAAGTTTCTTTTTCATTCCAGACAAAGGAATGTCAAAATAATATTCACACATGTTTATAAAGTATGAAGAAAATTTTGATCTTAATAATACCAGCTTACAGTCTTTAAATCAGTCCCTAAATGCATATGCCTCAAAAAAACCCAAAACAAAACCCCTAACCTGGAAGTACCTCATATGAGCTATTTCAGAAGTCAAGATATTTCACAGGATATTCAGAACAGTTATTTTTGGCCCCAAAAGGAGCTCAGTGCATTCTAATCAGACAACCAACCCAAAAGTCAACACCTTTCCCAGAGTATGCAATCCAATACTCCACTACTATCTATACTAACTGAATTAACGTTTCAAGTGAAGTCACCAGGAATAAAAGGTTCAAAACTTAATTTAATATTATAAACACAGCAGAACTAAAGGAAAACCTGTTATGTGGAAGAACGATATGCATGTTTTTTTCATGTTACTTGCTTTATTACCCCTAGTGAAGTTGTATTATCAAGGAATTAGTTAACTGTATCAAGAGGTCTATAACATAACAGTATTTAAGTCACAGAGTTGTATTAATTTATTTTTAATATATACCTTTACTGCTGGGCCAGGAGCAACATCATCCATTACATGTGCACAAATATTAATGACCTTCAGCAAATGAGAAAAGAGCTGTTCTACTAAAGTGACAAGAGTTCGATCTGCCAGAGCTGGCCAGGGTTCCTCTTGCTTTGCAGCACCTTGGTTTGAATCTTCTTCAGCACTCCAGGGATTCTTTAAGCATTTGGGAGCACTTGCTGTAATTAGAATTACATTATTTCAAGAAATAGAAGATAAAACTTGGAATTAAGCATCAGAAGACTTTAAAGGCATATATGGTTATCATCTCTACATGAACAGAAACTCAAACAGAAATTCAAACCTAGGAATTGCTGCATAGTTTTAAACAACAGCAACAAAATGTTAGCTCTTTGTACCCAGTCTGTACTAGGTATGCTAAGCACATGGCTTTTGGCAACGAGAGGAAATGTGCAACTTTGCAACAAAGAGGAAGCATCTTTTCAAACCTTCTGGGTGTAAATTCCTTCTTATTTCTTCTGCTTAATGATACAAGTATCTCATTGCATACCATCTGTCCTGGGTTCCTGTAGCTGAATTTTTTTTTTTGGTAGTGGGGGGGGCTGGAAAGGTGGTTTCTGCTAGAAGCTGCTAGAAGCTTCCCCTGTCCCATAGGAGCCAATGACACTTTGCCCCAGGAGGGACATCCGGCTNCACCATCAGAACAGAGTGAGATACCAGCCTTCTAGCAGTAAAGGTAAAAATATTAGGACAATCCTACTCTTCTTGTTCTGCCCTACCTGCAAGCAAGTTTCCAGTCAAAATCAAAGCGTCCTGATGCACCGAGAGGTCCAGTGGGAACCATGCTGATGAAAGCAGGGACAGGACCAAGCCAGCCATACCAATGGTGCAGCCCTTCTGAGCTTCATCTGAAGAACTTGGCTGGGAAACACTGGAAGTTTAATTTTGGAATGTCATGAGTTTTTCCCCCCTTTTAGTAAATGCAAGAAAACTAACAGGCAAGTAGATGACTAATCCAAAGAAACAGAATCAGTACTACAGAAATACACATTTAACACTCAAATATGACTTCAAAAACCAATCTGCAATAGAGACCTGACAATACTCTGGCTTCTTGAACAGCCTTTTTTTTTTCTTAACAGCAAATATCAGAGCTACTAGTGACATCTACTGATAAACTGAAGAATTCTGTATTTATTTGCTAACCTCTACGGTCCTGAACTATCTCCAGTTAAGTCTTGCACATATGCAGGGTAGGGATGGGAGATGTGAGCTGTACTATTGCAATGCAACAGCTTTAAAGTGACAAGATTTTAATTAAACAATTGGAATCCATCAAATCCTCTAGATTGATGACTGGATCCTATATTCAAGATTGTAATTTGCTGCTGCATTCTGTATTTTCCCTGACAATAATTATAAATTCAGATTTTCCCACAGAACTCAAGTTTCAAAAAGAGCAGGCAGAGATCATCAAAAGATGTTTGGCAGAATATTATGTGAATTATACACAGGGGGAATATTTCAGGGTATTTTTCAATAAAAAAAAAAAATCTTCTAAAGTAGTCACCCTGGTCTAATATAAATAGAGCATTTTGAGAAAATAAAATTTACACCAAGTATAGCTATCATTTCAACAAAGCTACAGAGGTAATTAGTGTGTTAATTTTCTTTTTTTTTAAAAAGTATTTTCCTAAGCAACTGTTGTTTACATGCACTTTAAAATCCATGACTTCATCCATGTTGAGCTGTACAGAGTTGGAATGCAGCAGTTCCAATAACTTCTTAATCATAAGAACAACAATACTTAAGACAGAAAGGAATTTTGGCAAAATTCTCAAGTCACTATCCATTTAATTTTATTTTCACTATTCAGAGTGATAAATGCCCATATCATTCCACAAAAATAAAATTGCAATGCAAATTAGTATGAACATGGGCCAAAAATTTGTACAGAAGGAAGAGCAAAGGGTAAAGTTATGTCACTGCATCACTGATTAATATTAGATGCATCTTAAAAATAGCATTTTTTAAGCTGGGTAGAGCAGAAGACATATTGTTGCAAATTGTGCATTGATTTTATTTTCCAGCCAAGTACGGCTCACAACCTGAATTACTGCATTTGTTAAAACTGGACCTATAGCTCAAGACATCTTCCACACTGCATATGCAGAGCACATCACACTTATGGCCCAGCAAGGGAAGCAAGGGCCTGCTGACAAGAGAAGCAGCTGAGGGAGGGTTGTTTTTCTGTTTGGGGGTTTTATTTTTAAAATACGGCAAAATTTTGCAACTGAGTAGAATAAGAGCAGAGACACAATGACAGCAATGAAGAAAATCAACACAAATTATGTTAAATCTATTTAAAAAACACACAGCTCCACATGTGCACATCTCCAGTAGCTACTTTTACAGCTCATGCAGCACACCACATTAATAACCAGAGGCATAATCAAAAGCTTTAGGCTGACACCTGTACAGTTACAACCTGAATAAAACTGTTCAGAATGTAAGTACTTTGGGGCTATCAGATATTACCTACATATAACACTTAAGTATTAGACATATGATTTGCTGTTCCCATCCACTGTGCCAAATGAGAACAAATTATCTGACACTATTATAGAAGCAATGAGGAACCAGCTTCCTTGACCCACTGGTTTTCAACAGGAAATCAAGATGAAAATCACAATGTTCTGATTTTAAGGAGGTATTAAAAGACACAATATGCCAAAAATGATCATGCTTTCAAAAGCATGGAAAATTTTCTATTACTTACTTTGATAGATGGTGACCATATGTATCTTTCTGTTACAGCAGTTGCAGGCAATCCCTGTGGCAGACACTGTGGTTCCAGGGTTGACAAAGTGCTGACACTTAATATCCTGACAACCTGATGTTACTGTATTCTGTACAAAGTTCTTACATAACTGCTAAGGTAAGCCTAACAGCATATACCTAAACCAGGACTTCCAATGCCTAAGTATACTTCCATTTTGCAAACATGACTTTCAGAAGTTTGATGAACAAATGAAGGAACATACCCACAGTGCCATCCCACACTCCAGGTGCAGACTGGAAATGTTGTGGAGAGAAGACACAAAGCTTCGCAGCAGCCAAACTGAAAAGTTAACACCAAGAATTGAGTTAGTTTCACCACTGGAAGAGTTAGCAACATGGTATCTTATGAGTGAGAATTAAATCTATTACTATTGCCATTGTCACAGTACAAAAGCTGCAAACACAAATATAGCCAGGGAATAACAAAAATTAAAGCAATCATGCAAAACAAAAAAGAAACAGTCAGCTACCACAGCAGGAAAACTCAAAGGAACTCATATGTAAGAAAACTCAAATATAAGAAAACTCACTGTAAGTGCTCTTGTAGTGGATATTGTCAATGCATGGGAAATTGCTGCAATAACCCTTGAAAGGTTGTTTTCCATAGTGACATCTGTTGGACTTGGCAGCATATTGTAACCTCTGTACGTTCTGAAATGAAAATATTTATACCACTAAAACATGTACTCAGAAAAAAGAAACATCCCAATCAACAATGATTATGATTTAAATTACTATTATGTATTTCATAGACTGCTTATAACATACAAAATCTGAGAACACTCTAAATACCATGTTATATTGGAATATTTTTGTTTCTGTATTCGCAAATGAATTAATTTATAAATAAAATTCCTTTGTTAGAAAACATAACAGTAGATTGACTTTCAACATCCAACTACAGACTTAAGAAATCATCTCCAATTTAACATTAGTCTTTGCTTTTGTTCAAACCTATCTAACATTTTTCTATTCTTATGGACTTTGGATTATTGCTGTAGAAAAAAAGCATTTTCTGTATGGAGAAACACCGTGTCCACAAAGTTCTATTGCTTCCATACTACAGTATATAAATCTTAAGTGGCATGATCTACATCATATATCAGAAAGATACATAATTAGAAACTTGTATGACAAACTGATAGAAGCAAAGAGCTCCTATAAACATATACAACTCATACTGTCTATGAGACAAAATATCTAAACAGAAAAAGTATAGTTGGTGGCAAAAACACAGCAACAAGATCACACTATAATTTAAAAATAAATTCTAATTTTAATACAGGGAGTACAGACTTCTGCAAACACAATCATTAAACAGGATGTGAAGAGCTATAAATCCAGGTCAACATATCTGAAGAACTATAATCTATACATACAATCAGCTTGAAAAGCTGCACTTAATTGTACAATTTAATGGACAAGCAGGGCGACTTCAGGATGGAGAGAAGAAACTTTATTTCAAAACAATTACTCCCTACAATCAATATATGAGCACATCACCAGTAACTCACACACCAGTTTATTCTTTAATCTGTTTCTGTGGTGCTTAAACTACCACAGATGCTCCTACAGAAAACGAATTCACAAGCACATGGATGTGCAGGATTTACCTAGGATTCCAGGCCTTACAAACTGAAAATTTGGTATACCTTCCTTTTAAAGCAAGACCAGACACACAACATACCTGGTGATAGTGCTCACTGCAAAGTGAGATGGGGGCTGTGTTTCATGCATTAGAAGTTTCAGGTAGACACTGCTTTGGTCTCGTGCTACTGCCACAACTGGATCAGCCTGTCCTTGGTCACAGTTATAAAACAGCTTTGGAACAAGCCTTAACGACAATTGTCAAAAAGAAACAGTATCATTCAGATATTATTTAATATACAGTTTAAAGTACATTCAAGATACAGTTCAGAAATCTGCATACACTAATTACAAATATCAAGTTGTAAACAAGAGCTGTTACCAAACTCATTAGACTGAATTCATCTTTATACAATTGCTCTTCATTATAATCAAGGAGCTCAAGTCAGGACACAGGGATTGCTCCAAACCTATATAAACTACAACAAACACTTTGCCAGAGTACCTCTCTCTTGGTGTTCCTCTGTCTCTCCACATATTTTCCCTACATATATCTGTGTCAACTGAAAACTAATTTCTAGCTGAAAAGAACAATAGATTTCCATGCAGCAAATCCAGTCTTCTTGAAGAATGATCTTCTCAACTTATATAACAGTGGAAAACTCCTGCACACATATTTTTGTAATTTCACAGACTGCACTTCCAATGACTGCCCATGCTGGATGTTTCATGGGGTTTCTGCAAGCTTGTAGTAGCTTTCTCGGGCAATTAAGACTTTTTCAACCCTAATATACCTTCTGTCACTAATTCAACATGAAGATACTAAAAAACTCTCCAACTTTTTACCACTCAGTTAACAAAATAATACCATTTCAAAATCAAGTCCCTCAAAAAATGCAACAAACTCTATGATGCAACAGTTCACAACTTCTCTGCTGAGATGTTTCTGCAATATAAATGCCTATAAGTGTCAGAACTTTAAAGGTTTTGCTGTCCTTCATTTGCTACTAGGAATGGACAGCAATTAATAGTGTGAAAAAACTAGGAAAATACTCCTCAGATATAGATACATAACACATAAGGAATTCAGTGTGACATGCTCCCAACCTCTTTAAGCGTAAAACCTAAGCCTCTGAATTCTAATAAATAAACTACCAACTAATCCTTACTGTTTGGTGCATGTGTACAACAACTGTAACTGTGGCAGGTTATAGGAAACAGCTGCTTTTTAAACAAAATTTGCTGCTGCACTATAATCAGTGAGCATGAAAGTTTTAAAGTACACTGCTTGTGACCACGTGAAAACTGTAATGGTTGAGAGTTCGGACAACTCTGTAGAACTGAACATTTTAAGTCCATGAGGTCCTGTTACGATACTGAACAAATCCCTTCAGAATGCAGAAAATATCTTCAAGTCAAGTTGAAATTGAAAGTGACCCTCAGAATGTGATTTATTTAAATGCAATTGCAATGCTAAGAGAAAGCAAAGTACAATTGCCTGATGAGTCAGAATGACGCGTATTTCAGGAACCATAAAGATGCATCTGTTTAACATTTCTTATTTCTCAATGTATATATGCAAGTACGTATGTATATAAAAAACACCTAAGGGTTTATTTTGATTATAGGTACACATTAATACATATTTCTTAATTACTTTTTTTTTCTAGAAATAAAACCACCACATATACCTCACTAATGAAGCTGCAGCTACATGTCTCACTCTTGGATCTTCATCTCCAAGCAGACATATTACAACGTTATCAAGTACTCTCTCCTGAAGTTTTAATAGCTAAAAAACAAGTAAACACAGTAATTAATTGAACATTTTCATCATTTGACCACACTGTTAAAAGAGTGAGATTTCATCTGTCAAACAAATCTGTAAGACCATCTTTACCTTAACATTGCCAAGCACATTAACTACATAAATGCCTAATTTTTTTAAATTAAAAAAATACAAATGCAAAAGACACACACACACCAGAGAACAGTAAGATACTTGAATATCCATAGTAAAGTATATTCCCAACTGTAGTAAGTTTCAGAACATGTGTCTATTGACACAAAACAAACTCACAACAACTGAGTGTTAACAGAATTTAAAAACAAAGTGATGACATTGCACTGATACCTTAATCCAGAAACACAATACAATGACTGAATACTTTACTTACACCAGTATAATGATGAGCACCTCTGTGCAAGCTCTCAGTTTTTCCCTCCAAGAAGCTGACTAGCCTATGATAAAACAGAATTTAGAGTTCACTAGTTAACATCACACATTATTCCTCCCTTTAAAGCTCCAAGGGTTCTTTTTTTTTATTTTTTAAGAACATCACTGCAGGGAAAACATAAGTAGCAAACCCTTTGTGCTACCTAAAAGGGAAGCTATTTGCTAAACCACTATTTGGTGAGTGTAACTAAAGAAAAGTAGTCCTTCTGTAAAAACCATATTTTTCATACATTGTGACTGTATTTTTTCCCATGCACAGAAATAATCAGACTATTTTGAAAACATGGTAACACATCCCAAATATGACTACTCAGAAAGAGTCCAATTTTGCACGACTAAGGGGTAACTTGAAGAATTTTCAGACAAACATTTTTGTCTTTCAGCTTGGAAGAACCTGTAGAGAATGAGGGAATAGAAGAAAGGGAAATCAAGTCATCTTCATTTCAGTATAATAGAAACCGAGCAACTGAAGAGCACTGACAACAGAGAACAAGTGGGGACTTTCTCCCTAAAAACACACACAACTGGACATGAAATCCAAGTTAGTTTCCAGATTATACGGTCCCTCTCTGATCAGACATTTACAAAAGACTTGATACAACAGATCAATGAACAAGAAACTGCCATACAGTGTAAGTAGAATTGGGCTTGGCTGCGAAGCCAATGGTAACCTGACAAAGGAATTAATACATTCCATATAGGACTGATTGGTCCGAACTAGTTTTATTAAGCCCATTAATACTTCAGAAGAAAGTGCTCCATTATGGTTCCAGTTTCCTACACATCTCCACACTTCAGCTACTACACCCATGGAAAAATACAGACACTTACCGAAAATCCACCTCTGCAAGTGTTTCCAGAAGTTCTGTCCTCACTAACCAATATGAGCTGTTCTTCAGTGTAAGGAGGTCAACAATCAATTGTAAACCTAGTTCACTGTAACTGCTACTGCATAAGCTCATGATGCAATGCTGAAAAGAAAAAACAACTTTCAGTTGCACTGCTGTATTACAGAAGAGGGTTTTTGAATAGAAGTATGAAAGTGATCAACAAAGCCCTGTTTAATTTAGAATACTACAAAATGTTACTGCATAAGAGCTAGGAGAAAGTACTAGAGCCAAATACTTGCAAGGCCCGAATAATAGCTTCATGTGAACTGCTAAAACCTGCTGCTGAAATTAAACTCTGGAGAGGAATGCAAGCCTCAGAGATCAGAGGACAATCCTCCAAAGAGTAAGGTCTAAAACTCACAGGGGTTGAACACCACAAGTACTATGTTCTCATCTGTTTAAAAACACTCTCCTAAGTTCCACAGGGTATTTTTAGACACCTGGTTTTGATTTCCAAAGTTTTGGCAAAAGTCATACCTCCTCATTTTACTGACTGTTCAACTATAGACACAGTGTGTGACCTTTGGAAAAAGTTATAGAACTCCACATTTCAATGTCTTATTTAACTACACAAAATGTCCTTTTTTGTTTGAGGATTAACAACCCAAAAGACTTAAAATATTTCTGCCAAAAGGTATAAAAACCAGGCTACGTCATATACTGAAAGAAGAGCCAAAGTTGACTAGTGTAAGTTGCCTGAACTGAACAATTCTGGTGAAGTCTTCGAAAAAGCCACAACCATAAGTGTAATCATCCATGAAACCACCACATACAAACATGAAGATCGCTGAACAGGAGGTTAAAAAGCCTCATTTAACTGAATTTCAGCTGTATCACAAACCCCTCCTCTTTGCATATAAGATCCTACTTGCCATATACAAACTATCTATGTTTTAAGTTATGCTTTGCCCTACTGGTCTTTGAGCTGCAAAACAGTAAAGCCAGCCTGTGCCTCTCCTCAATGAATTAATTCCCCTGGGCCTCCAATTTATCCTTGTTCTACTTGATTGGAAAATCTCTCAAGGTAAAGCTCAATCCTTCATCCCTTTGCTTTTCACAGAACACCTTCCACAGATTTTATTATAGAAATAAAATTAACATGTTCTAAGTTCTACTGACAAATTCAACTATCACCTCTATTTTAATAATTGCCTGATGGATCTTTTCACCCAGTTTGAAATGCTTACTTTGCTAAGACTTTCTTCACTTTAAAAAAATGATTATTTCAGAAAATAATCACTATTTTACTTGTCATTTCTCATATTTTAGTTCTCCAAATGCAGGAAACAACTATGTGTTATACATTCACACTGTCCTGTTTAGGCTAGATGTCCTTTCTAACCAAGGCACTCATCCTGCTGTTGGTTAACGTAATGTTACAGCTCATACCATAACACTAAAGACAAGAAATACCACAATTAGATTCTAATGCTACACATCTAACCAACATAATTATTTTTCATCTGTTTGTTCCTCCATTTCTGTGCCTGAATCCATACTTTCTTCAATAAAGTTCTTGGGGAAGAAATCATTGTTTGCTCCATGTTTATGCATCTGCACATAGCAGGATCCTAGTAATGAATCACATCCCTGTGATCTGTGGTGGTGCAAATAAATTACTACAGCTTACCCTCACAGCTGTACAAGCCAGTTTGCACGTAACAGAGGACTCATCTTTCAGTGTTTTCTGTAACAGAGGTACGCAGTCTACCAAGGAAAACAGATTGCCTAACAAAGCAAAAAAAGAGAATTTAGGGCAATGAAACATTGCAATGTTACAATTAAAGAAAAAAAGACACCCTTAAAATAAATTGTTACCTGTTGAGCTTCTGACATTCATTAGCCATTTTTCCACATCAAAGCGGGATTTAATTAGAATGGAGTTGACAATTGTTCCACAGAGAATGGCAGTAGCTCCTCTAACCTGGGGATCTCCATGGTCGATGTAGTTCAGAATATCCGATACATATTGCTCCTCTAAGAAAATAAGTTACAACTACTTTATTTTAAAAATACCAGTATTAAACTTAACTGATCCCTATTCAAAATATACCCATCTTAGTTCTACCTTTCTGAGATCCCATGCATTCAATCTACAGATCGTTCACACCATTCAGATCGATTATCACATATATAAAAACACTAGTGATTTTTTTTTCAATTGCACACAAAATGCTCTGCCGAAATCTAAGAAGCCTTTTGGTCAACGTATCAAACCTGCAGGACACTCCAGTTCCCTGCTAATGGTTTGTGAAAAAGAACCTAAGGGCTTAGAAATCATCTGTAAGATGGACTGAAATAAATTGTAAGAAACCATTTGTAAGTCAAACAAACCACTTCTGTACAGCAGTTGTACTAAAACAGCTTCAACTTGTCAGAGCTGATCCACTGAAACTTCACTCTTACTACAAAAAAGCCCCTCACCACACACGTTACTCACACAGCCAGCACATTCATTCCAGTTCAT
Source organism: Grallaria varia (assembly GCA_013396735.1). Classification (NCBI taxonomy): domain Eukaryota; kingdom Metazoa; phylum Chordata; class Aves; order Passeriformes; family Formicariidae; genus Grallaria; species Grallaria varia. Next base: position 341,794 of record VWZG01008799.1, on the reverse strand, counting down.
GCAGCATTCACAAATACTAAAACTGGGTTTGGAGTTTTCAGTAAAGATGCTGCCTCACTTACTTGAAAACCCAAAGACACTATTAAAATAGAATATGTGAACTGCAACATACCATACTCTTCTCCCATGGTCTCCAGGGGTGTTTTATACAGTTTGCTGAAGAAAGACTCGGGGTGAAGTGCAACGGCTGCTCCAACACAACTTACTGCCAGGGCTTTTACACTGACCCTCACATCTCTGTCAGGAACTAAAGCTGCAGAGAAGAAATTAAAAGCATAAAAGAAGGGTATTTAAAAGCTCCCTGAATTGTTTTAAATATAATTAATAACACTGCATAAAATAAATAGTTTGGCCTGGACAAAAATATGAAGGCAGAGCAAGCAGGTCCAGTTTTTCAGAGGTAGCAGTGATATATGGCTGCATTTTTTTTACCCTCAAATACACTGTATTTGAAATAAATTTGAAATTTTCATATACAGCTGTAACATACGTCCAGGTCACTTCCTTCTAAAAACACTACATTATTCAGAGCACATGAGCAACTAACAGTTTAGAAAAGGGAAAAAGAAAAAACATCTTAGATAAGTTTTATATAATGACAGAAAAGTGGTTGAGTCCCCATCCCTGGAGATATTTAAAAAAACATGTGGATGTGGTGCTTAGGGACTGTGACAGAAACCCCTCTACCTCCAAAAAAATTCTAATAAAGTGAGAAACAAGACAGAGCAAACTGATCACATATCCAGCTTTGTATACTGAGAGACACAATGAACCAAAGAATCCTGAAGACAAACTTACCTCCTTTCTCCCCAGTAAGAAGGAAAGAAGCCGACAGCAGCCTGACGCAGTGCACTAAGGGAGCAGAATCTCCATCTGTGTAGTGCCCTATGTCTCCCTTTACCCTGGAGGGCTATTGAAGGCAAAGCACAATTTTTATATAGAAAAAAAACCTAATCTTCAATTTAAATAAAATATTAAGCACAACAAGATTTAGAAACACTGCTCATTCTCAAATGTATAAGGTTGCAATACAAAAAAGTGTTTAATGTATACTAAAAAAAGGGCCTTAAAATGTAATGCTTTGGGGAAGTTTATAACCAGTATCAGAACTGGTTCAATTTTATTACAGAAACATTATTCTGTAGACTTTTCTGAACTACCTAGACTTGCTGTTTGCATTTGAAGAGCCTGATAAACCACCTTTTGTCACCAATGACCTTACAAAACTTTGCATGAAAAGCAATTAATTCCTACATTGTTTCCAAAGAAGGCTGACTGCCTTCTGTAGTTTCACACTCAGAATTCCACAGCAGTCCAAGCTGATCTAACTGCACCTGTCACAAACCAAACTCCTTTTGCCCCAGCTCAGAACAAAGTCCAAAGCTGAAGTAAAAGAATGTTAAGAGGAAATCAGTAACCTGTGGTTAGAATGGCACGAGGCTCAAAGACTAAGGCATACTGACTTCTGAGGAGATCATAACCTTACCTACACAGTCATAAACCAGCACAAAGATATCCGGAGTAACAAAGTATAGTGTGGCCTACTAATGCACAGACAGACAAAAAGGGTTTGTGCTCTCAGCAGTGTATGTTTCTGCTATGGCTTTGCTGGTGATTGCATTAAAGATACTGACACTTGTGTATTCACCTCACGTTGAATGAAATTCAGGCTATAACTTGGATTCACTAAGTAACCTTAGTTACTCTGACCTAATAATGAAGTACATCACATATACAGGGTACCCACATACCCCGCTAATTTACTCAACTATAACTGTAATTTTTAAATTTTCGTTTAAACTTCGTTGTTCTAAACTTGAAAACTGATCCCTGTGACAATTTCTCACCTTGTTTTCGTGCTCACCAGCATCTGCTGCATCGTCTTTTGACGTGAATCTATCCACACTGCTATCAGAAGGCTGCCTGCTATGGCTCATGGTTTTCAACAGGCGAGGCTGCTGAAGAGCTTTAGAAAAAGGTAGTTCATGAAATACCATATCAGATGCAAACTAAAAGCACTTTAATTAAACTTAATTATACAAACATGAAAAATAAATTAGCAGTGATCAAAACAAGTGATTCATTACAAGTGTTGAAACATATTCTGTATTTTACATTTCAATCTAGTTATTTGGTTTTTATATCCATTACATGAGTCTTCACTCCCTTGGAAATGCACCTGAACACCTGTCTTAATGGTGCCATCAATCTGCCCCACCCTCATATTTATTAACATACCAACAGAAGAATTTCTGAAAGACTCTGATGAATCATCTTGGAGAATATTTGCAGCTTCATCTTCCTCATCCTGTAGCTGCCCAATCTGCATTCCAGAATACTGTCCTTCAGCACCCTCCAAAACCTACACAATGTAAGGACAGGACTTTAAATAACTTCGCTTAACACACAGTATTATATCTCAAACATGCAGCGTTAGTAATCTGAAAGCAAATATGAGCCTGATAACTATTAGTGTAAAGCTTCGTGCAAGCCCCAAAGCACCTCCCGTCCTTCTCCAGCCTTGGGGCTCTTGGAAGACACAGTTCCATGCGACAGTTCCCTGGCTGAGCCCTGACCTTGGCTGGTGACAGTGAGAAAGTGGAACACTTGGTGCATTGCTGCCCTGCAGCTTTCCTTGCTCCCTCAGCCCGAACACAAATATCTCTATCTCAGCAGTTACAAACCACAACCAACACCTCTACTGCCACAAATTGAATTTATCCCTTGCTGTCAAACTCCCCCATAACCTCAATTCTCCTGGATATGTGAAGTCCAGAACAAGAAAGGATGTGCAAGTTTAAACATGTTTTAATTTATTCATTCTAGACCAGAAACTACTAGCAAATGGACACTCCTGGAAGCAAGTTTGATCCTTGGCACCATGGCACTATATAGGCTGTAGGTATATGGAAACACAACCATAAAAATTAAAATTAGCAACCATAAAATGAATGATAAAATACAGTGCAATTAAAAAAAATCTGAAACATCTGACTAAGTTTACCAGAAGGGAAGATACCTCTTCAGTTACTCCCTGACTTCGTAAGCACCTGGAAATTGTTCATTAAAAAGCCTCAGTGTGGGTACAACCACTTAGTCTGTCAATCATGAAAAAGTAATTTTACTTGTAACTACTGCTTGTAAACAGTATTCAAACTGTCATATGTCTGACAAAGAATTTGCAAGAAATGCACCTTGCCAATAAACAAACCTTGTCAACAAATATCTGCTCACTTTGGCCTCTGCACGGCCTTCATTAATTTAGAGAGCAATCAACATCACTCCTTTGGTTCTTGAGTCCTCATACATGCAGAAGTATTTGCTTATCATAACTATAAATTTACTACTTTTTGTAGTGGTAAAAGACCATTACTCTTCTAAAGTTACTATCAGAAAATTTAAGTAAAAAGTTTGACAGTGTTTGAAAAAAAATTAAGAAATTCTAAGTTTTCCCCCTTTTGCATTTTCTGCACTGGCTCCCTGTAATTGTATTTTTGCTGGGTTTATTACGACCTCCAAATACACTTGCCCAAGAGACAAATGTCTTCAAACAGCTATACTGTATGCACATTTTAGGTGTTTACTAGGTATGTAACTCTCACATTAGTAAATCATGCAGTATTTGCCCATTATAGGAGACATCTCCTTAAGATGGAATAAAAAGGAAGCAAAAAACATGAGTTGTGTTGCCAAGTGAAAAAGCACAGGCAGGAGGCAGTGTGAAGCATTAGGTTCCAAAAATATTCTTTTATCATTCCAAATAGACTGTTCACCCTTTAACACTTCCACCAATCCTCCTGCACCAAAAGAATTATTAATATATCTATACATAATGCAGGATATGCTACTAAGAGGATGTATTTATGTCAAGACTTTGATATTGCCACTCTTTCAGTGAGCGACAATCTCTTCACATGACCTGCCCAGTGTACACACCGATTACAGCTCTCTGGTTTTTAATTACTGCTGAAGTGAAAGTGTTAAAAGGAGGTCAAGCTCTCCAAAGGAGGTGTGAGCTGCTAACCTTTCCTCTGTTACTAGCTGAGGATTGAAAAGTGGAAGATGAGTAAGTGGACGACTCCAAGTCTGGGCCCTCCATGGAAGAGCTCTGAGACATGTCGGGCCCCTCAGCAGAAGGAGATCCCCCCTCTGCCCGTTGCACACTTACAATTTCAGAACTGTCCGAAGGGGTTACAGCAGAGTCTGGACCCTCTGTAGTAGTCTGAGAGCTATCACTAATTGGTGAGGAAGCCTGTGTACCATCATTCAAATCCATAGTGGCATCTGACTGGACAGCACTGATCTGGCTGGAGCTTCGACTAAGCACTTCATCTTCTTCCCCTTCAGTGGCTGTACTCGTCAGATCACAGCTGGTCAGATCTACAGAGTCTGACTGCAAGGTGTGCTGAGAGCGGGGCTGCTCAGTAATGATGTCGTGTCCCGTAGGGTCAGCAGCTGAGCTCCCCACTGAGCCAGCTGTTGATACACCTGATGAAGAGGCCAGCTCACTGGTCATCTCACCCTTCACAGAAGCTGCAAAACACATTTATGAGTCAATCAGGTGTTTAAAAATCTTGATATGGACACCACACACTGAGTCACATATTAGACTAGGCTAAGGAAAGTATGTAACTAAACAGTTAAACTATAGGTAGGGAAATAAGCATCTGTAAGATGCCACTCCATCTATACCAGTAACTCAATATGACAGTGTCTCCATTAAAAAAAATAATAATTACAGTCAACTTCATTAGGTAAATTTTATACTCAGCAATATTTATGGATTCAGTCCTGTTAGTGTGTATTTTGAGTGTTTATCCCCTTCCTTATCACCACATCACTGATGTATTTCACACAGAGCAGTAAAACAATGCATTTGTTGACTGCACTGCTAAAGAGAAAGGCAGGTACCTGCAAATGATGCACTGCTGACATCGGATCGGGTTTCAGAATCATCATCCAAACCTTCTTCTTCACCAAGAAGTATTTTACCTAAGAAGTGATATAATAAAAACATTTTGTTTTCCAAAATCATAGTCAGTTTGAAAGGCTGAAGAGTTGCAGTCAGTTGGATGTGCAACCTACTTTTTAAACAGCTCAGTCTATTAATTTTTCATAGCCATGACAGGAAATAAATGGAAAAAAAAGAAAGGAATGAACAAAGTGAACATCCAGTCCCTCACTATCTGAACAGGAAAGAAACAGTAGTGACAAGGAAACAGAGCTAAGCAATTTTATTTAACAGTGTAACCATTAAGGAAACTGTCTTCAAACTTATTAATTCTATTTTATTTTTGTGGCCTGTATTTAAGATCCCACTAATTTCATCACATATGTCCTATTATTAAGGATTGCATACATGGCATCTGGATGTCTGCTCTCAAGTCAGAAGGTCATTAAAGCACCACAAGTAAACAACCTCTTCCTCCATAAGGCTAAGACAATTATCAAAGACTACTTGCAGTTTGGGGCTTGGAACCCCAATGATAACAGAATGGAAAACACCTAGGGGGAAGAGCAGCGCAGACTGGGAGCACAAGAAAACCTAAGTGGGACAGGGTGATGAACCAAGGACAACAGCCATAAAGAGCCAAGGATTATTACGGCAAAAAATCCTGAGAGGCTTTTGCCATAAGAAACCTAAGAACCACTTATAACCTAACACAATCACCAGAGAGTTCTCTTACCCACAGAACACTATCTATTTAAATTACAGGCAGTGGAAAGAGAAGGATACCTGCAGATGCATGCTGCCTGGAAGCCAGCCAAGGACACAACTACACGGAAAAGTCTGTCAGTGGGACATGACACATAGTGCAGAGGGAGCTGCTGAGCCCATCCTTCTGGATGTTACAAGTCACTTGCTGAGACAGAGGGACTCACAATAACTGCTTTGAGATAGGACTGTTTTGTCATTTTGAATAAACTGCACTGGTAGTCTAGGATTCACCATGCAAGAAACTGATGTGCGGATAACATGAATTCTATTGCACCTCACTCAAATTATCAGGAGGCAAAAAAAAAAGCATTAACAGACTTTTGTATGAATTTCTCTTTCACAGCTGCTTTCACACATAGTAATACCATTATACAATTATCTTCCTCCAAAAAGTATGTTTTAGGCTACTCAAACCTATAAGTAAGCAGAAAAGTAATCATAGCATTTCCACACACGTTCTATGTAAAATAACAGTAATTGAGAACTACACACTCCTATGAAAGAATGAGTAAAATCCTGCTAAGGGTTCTCAACAAAAAGTATGAAATATAGTATATTCCTCTTCATTATTTCTCACATTTACATCCATTTCACTGAAACAAACCAGGATATTCTGCTGCTTTCCACAGCTGTTCGCCTCTAAAAGTAATTGAAAGAGGAAGGACACTGAAAAACAGCCATTGGCACATGAGGCTTTGTATGTTCAACTGGGTATGTAACACAAGCAGCAGACGACTTCCACTACTTGATTAAAAAAACCCAGTTAAGTTGCAGAACATAGGCTTTCAAAAGGAGTTTTCAGCCTTTTTTTGCAAATAATCTTCTGAAGCTGAAACATAAACAAACCAATACAGGCCAGCTGCTCAGAACTGAAGTTGGTCTGATGCAGCAGGACTGCAAAGATGTGGAACACACAGATTTCTGTAGATCAGGCTCACTTTACACCCATACACATGAAGGTGTATTACAGCTTGAGAAGTCTCACCCATTGACTACTACTCTATGTGACAGCAGACTGTAAAACAACCTCAAGGAGGAACTGGGAATAAGCTCGGATTTTCCTTCCTTTCTACAATGGAGAACAGCAGGAAATGAACAGTTCACAATTTGAAATTAAACCTGTACAAAGCACAAAATCATGAAGAGATTTCTTCAAATTTGTTTATGCCATTGTTTCAGACCACAAATCTTCATACCATAGTCTTGAGAAAGGCTAAAAACTGATGACTCATATATGTTTTCCCACTGAGTGAAATATAGTGTTTTAACAAGTACTTTAATTGAATTTACACTATTATTAATACTTCAATGTTACACAGAAAACTACTAACATGTGAAAGTATCAAAATGATGATTTATTATTTTTCATTTACAAATGTCATGGGCTGTTATTCTGATTCTGTCTCACCTTTAGATGCTGCAGCAAAATTTACTTTCAGAACACCCATTCTTTCAATCCATTGTTTCTAAACTAGAAACTATCACTGCATTCATAGCACTACTTCATTCAGCTTTAGCCACTTTTTCACATTTAAGTATATTCTTAAAATATACAGGTAAAGGTACTTCAAGTATTAAGAGATTTCTTGCCCTCAGGGATGGAAGGACATATTTGGAGTAAGTATAAGCTATAATGGTCCTTCAAGTTCACATAATCTTATTTAGTCTTAAACTACTTTTCCATTAAGTTTTTCTTTTCAGCACTGCACATCTCTCTGCTTACTAATGCTTGCACTGACTGCACTACACTTACATGTAGTTTCACTGCAGTAGCAACATTTTGCTCCCCGAATGCAGGTGATGAAAGTGTTACTCAGCTGTACCTGGTCTGATTCTGTCATAGTAATATGACTGGTTTTAATCAAAATGTAAGCATATTACTAAATATGAAGTACTTTCATGCATAAACTGGGAAAGGAATACTTCAGAGCAAATCGCATTTTTTAAAACCTTGCTAAATGAATTACCTATTGAAGAAAAAAATTAAAATATACATAGTAAGGCAAAAAACTTATAGAATTAATTATCCAGAACAGAAAAAGAAATAAAGCATCATATTAAAGCAGGCAAACATACACATGCATTAGTGAATTACAGAGAAAAAAAGAAGAGGCCTAACAAAACCAGGAGGGTTAAGTATTTTGTGAGTTACCTTAAAGATTAAGTATTACCATCAGACACAAGAATGCCTTGTTCAGAGCATTTATTTTTCCGTGTGCTTTTCAGAACTGAAAACTGCATCAGTAATCACCACCATAACTTGGACAGTGAACTACAGCAAAAATAATACTGCTCTAAATAATTTTGGAATATCTTGATTGCAGTATCAGAAATCATGTCACAATTCTTTTAATATTTACAGTGATTAAGCTGAGCTGATAAACTCAGTTGCGAATGAAGACCCAAGTTCAGAGAGACAATGAAGTGTGGAGGGGGAAGAAAAAAAAAAACCAACCCCAAAAAAATCAGGAAGGAATGTAATTAAAGATTTGTTTTCAAAAATAATCACCTTTATGCTTTCTTGCAAGAACAGGGCTGCATGAAGACCCCCCTCCAGCTGCAAATCACAGAAAGTAACACATCAGGGCAAAGACAGAGCTGCTGAAATCATGAAGGAATTCTAATAGCCATGAATGGGAAGAGGGGAGGGTGGGGGGGTGCGGAAAAACCAACAAAACCAAACAACCCAAAAACCAAAGCCAGGAAGAAATGGCAAACTTATTGCTTTTGAAGTCCAAAGTATTTTGACCATTCCCCATCAGATTACTTTAAATTTTCTATGTCACCTGCGCAGTTTGCTTTTAAAACCGAAATTTCTAAATTTTCCTGCTATAACGACTTCCTGTTAATCATCTACCTTTCAACAGCAGCAATATATAATGATGTGTTAGTTCAATATGGAAGTCCAATCAGAGACTGATTCTTTTGAAACAAGTAAGTAGCAGTGAACATGCACTTCACAGACAAGAAAGCTGATAGTTGATTTTAACAGTTATGGATAAACTTAAGTCATGCTTTAATTTCATACTGGTTTTGGTATTCAGCAAAGAGCTCTCAGTTAATATAAATTCTGATTAGATCAGCTTTTATGAATCACAGTTGTTAGATCATTGGTAAGAACAAAACTAATTTTGTGGGTGAAAAAAAATCTGTCACCATAGTTAACTTGATTTGAGTAACAAAAAAACCCAAAAACATCAACACAAACTGTAAAGAAACCTCCGAAGTTTGTCATTATTCAATGAACCCACTTAAAGGAAGGAGAGAAAAAATTTTACTGTACCTGGGCAAAAAAGAAAGCCATGCATAAGTTCATACATTTCATTTTATCCTTCATGCTTTTGGCTAACACTGAGAACTAGAGTTGATGATGTATATTTACCCCCTTTTACTCCAGTTATCAAAACTATAACTTACCTATAAGTTCCACTATGCTCCCACTGCGGCTCCTGCTGGCAGGTTCATCTTTGGATACACTGACCTGAGCAATGCCCCCTGAAGTGGTCAGGGCATGGAGGAGTTCAGGTGGTGGAGTTCTAAAGAGCTGCTGTAGCAATTCTAAAGCTCCAGTCACAACATTATGGTCCTGATGTTGGGTGTAATGCAGAGTCAATTCATAAACCTAAAACCCAACAAAGCACTGGAGTAAGTTACAAGACAACATACTACATGTCTTGTCATCTACAACATTAAATTTCAGTGGAACATGAAAAATAACTGATGTTTGCTACCTCTAAACTTCACCATCCAAGAAGAAAATGTCAATCAATTGCAGCCATTTAACTGCCTTTTTGGTAGAAGTCTGTTTGCTTCTTTTTATTGTTATAGAAGGAAGAATCACATCAAAAAGCACCTTAAAAACTCTTTGGCTCCTTTGGGAGCACCTAACAAGTACTGCTGATTAATTTTTCTGGGATTTCTGGTCATTACTTCTCAATAATTCCAGTCACTGGATCAACTAGCATTTACCAAGAGGAATTTGAGGAAAGAATTCAGAATGTTCAATATCAAACTAATTTATTTTCCTTCCAATTAGTACTCTTCAAGAAGGGGGTTATTATTCATATTTTACCTGTATAAGTTGTTCCGGTGAAGGCGAAATCTCTGTTTCTTTCCTTGTTACACCAAAACTGCCTTTCAGGCTGGTATCTTTTACTTGTTGTTGCAACAAAGGTATGAGATACCTCAGTGTAAGTAAAACACCCAGAATTAAAAGAGTAGGATGATCATCTTCTACAGGGACCAACAAGCCTGAGGGTAGAAATGTAGTGGCCAGTCACTTATTGACAGAGTTTAGTTTCATCACAAATGTTATTTCACGTAGACTGCATAACAGTTTCTCTAAATAAAAAGAAACAAACCAAAACCTAGTGGTAACTTCAGAACACTTTCTAAATGTGGAAACGTGAAAATACGTATTTAATATTCCTGACAATTAATTAAGCAACATAGGAGAATGGTCAGAGGACCCTGCCTCAGTTTTCCTTTTCCCTCTCTCTTTTCACTCCATAAAAACACAAGTTTTCTGGTTTTCTAATACCTGATGCATTTCACCAAGTGATCTAGACTCTCGTGCTCCTCTCACCTGCCTCCTGTCTTCACTTGGCAGTTTATGGCCAAACATAATTCCCTCATGCACATGCACTATGATCCTAATGGAAGACATTTACACTTTGTCCCCTCCTTTAAGTATTAGGAACCTTGTTCCATACACCTATCTGCTAATCACAGCCAACCCCAAAACATACTAAGAACAAATATAAGTTATATAAGAAAATACAACACAGTGAAGGGGGAAAAAAAATTAAAAAAAAATCAGAATCAGTTAATGGCGTTCCTATTAGTGCTTCTGTCTGAATTCCATACCACTGCTAGACCATTAGCACACATCGCCTTTAAGGGAAGAAAATCACAACGCAGCATTTGAATTGTTCACACATCCTTGAAAGCAGCTAGGTTAACACAACAATGCCTTTTCTATCTGCTGGTCTTCCTTACCTCTCCTTTTGCAATATAGTCTTGTGCTGGTTTCAGCTGAGGTAGAGGTAATTTTCTTTATTGTGGCTGCTATAGGGCTGTGTTTTGAATCTATGCTGAACACAGGGCTGATAATATAGAGATGATTTTGTTACTGCTGAGCAGTGCTTACACAGAGCCAAGGCCTTTTCTGCTTCTCATACTGCCACACTGGCAAGAACGTTGGAAAGCTGGGAGGAGACACAGCCAGGACAGGTGACCCAAACTGACCAAGTGGATATTCCATACCATGACATCATGATCAGGATATAAAGCGGGGGAAGAAGCAGAAAGGGAGGCGTTTGAAGTGATGGCGTTTATCTTCCCAGGTAATTGCTAGAGTGATGGGGCCCTGCTCTCCTGGAGACATCTGAACACCTGCCTGCCCATGGGAAGCAGTGAATTCATTCCTCATTTTTCCTTTGCTTGTGTGTGAAGCATTTGCTTTCCTTATTAAATTGTCTTTACCTCAACCCATGAGTTTTCTGACCTTTGCCCCTCCTGTTCTCTCCCCAGTCCTGCTGGTGGGGGAGTGAGTGAGCAGCTATGTGGCTGGGGGTAAACCATGACATCTACATAGTAAAGAACCCTTTCTCAGTAACAAAACTGAGGCAAGTTTCCACCAAAATCCAGAGAAGCCTCTTGTCATGAGTTCCAAAACCCAAAGACCTTGCAAACTTTCCAGCTGAAGAAATACAGAAGCGATATCTGATGCAAAGTTTTGTATCGTCACATAAAAAAAATTCCATTTCTAGTTTAAGTTAGACCACAATCCACACGGTGATATTTCTACCAAAGGTTACAGGTTATGTGTTTATTGCCCAGGACACAAACAGTCACATCCTCCATCTCAGATCTGCTGCACTAACAACCAAGCTGACAATCCATGTAAATCTTCAGATTCCTGATCCTGGCAAATTCTCCCAGAATCCTAAGACCTCCTCATTTTGCAACAAGTTATTTGCTTCCCAAGTTTTAGCTACTTCTTTTCAACATTACTGATAAGCACTGCAACAGACAGAGAGATACGAGCAGCTTTAGAAAAATCTTCATCTAACTTAACAGAAATAGAGGAAGCATTAGCAGTGTCACAGTAGTCTAAGTATCCTTGCTTTACCTGAAGACCTCCCACATATGGGAAGTGTCTAACATGGAAAAAATGTCATATTACTTACACAAAAAGCAAATTAATTTATTCTCTCCAGATCTTACCTAAAAGTACATTCAATAACCAGGCATAAAAATACTGTGTTCTCCGTGAATGCTGACAGATGCTCACTGCTGATCCTGCTGCCGTTCGACGGATAGTGGGGGAACTGGATTTAAGGTTAGCTATGAAAGCCTTCAATAAAACCTAAAAGCAAAGATACCTCACTTAACTTTTTATGAGAAAGAAGACAGAAGTGAATTAACAAGTCAGCAAGTGTATTTTTCATCTTTTCTAAGCATTACTTCACGCACATCAACCAAGGGCAACTTCCGCTTTAATTCAGTCATGCAGCTGTAACACTGCTTTCTGTACCAACTGACAGCTTACTGTGCTTTGGGATACAATGGGGAGCACTAACAGGGTAAAGAAAGGTACCTTAATCTCATTGTCGTTTGCAAAATTGCCAAACGCTGCCATGATTTTTGGTATTGCCGCAGCCAGAGTCTCCTGTACCGATTCTTCAGGTCTCTTACTTATTCGTGTTAGACAGGGCAGGAGGTTCACCAAGTATGGCCTGAGAACGGCAAAGGAGAAACACTAATCTGAGACCAGAACAACAGTACCCATCTAATTATTTTCAATTAATTTCAAATTCTGTGGTATTATTAAATCATACTAAAATACACCTGTTAGTTATATAGAATGCAGGAAAAAAGAAAAAATAGTCTTCTGAATATAAGAGAAGAATACACTTGAAAATACAAGTCATTGTCTTCACAAGTTTTTCTCCCTCTTCCCCACAGTCATGTATAGCAGAACTGAAACTCCACTAGAAGCGAATCAAATAAAGACACTCCAGAGAGAGAAAGGCGGTAGGAATTCCTCCAACCTCCTAATGACATACTTAAAACTTCAGAACAGTAACATTTTGTTAACATCTGTATTTCTTTAAAAGTTCTTTGGAAAGCTCATTACAAGGATGTGTTTACCTGCACTTTTGAGGCCGAACCAGATGGGCAAGCTCAGCAAATCTCCAGAGTGCAGCACGTAGACTTCTGGAAGCACCATTCTAGACAGAGTATGTAATTGTCACATTTCATCAAGCAAAACCATTTCCTAAAAAAACTGCCTATGATATACAATATACAGTATGTATATAAGACTATACATTTTACTTAAAAAGATCAAAATGTAAGGTGTCTGGAAGACATAAATGGCCTTTGGCCAAAAAGGCTTCAAGTCAGCTCCATGACTAAATTCATGTTTCTGGCTGGTATTAGGAATTTTCTGAGTGAGCCAAAATGAATAAGGAACACCATGGAGGAGCAGGAAATGTCTGAGATCTCCACTCTGCTGAAATGTGCTTCAAATACCACAGAGAAAGGCATCAATCAACAAAGATATGAGAGTCTAAAAATCACAGGAACCCTTGCAGAGATAGAAATGCAGCATAAAATTGACAGCAGCAAAGATATGCAAATAAATAACATTCAGCTTCTGAGCACACCAAAGGAAATAAATCAACAGACTGATTTGTATCAATTCATAATGGCTTGACTGCTGGAGTTTTGTATCTATTTGCCTGTAATGACACCCTCAGTTGTGCACCTGACTTGAGCCAGAATGCCCTTACATTGGTGTCTAAGGATACAGTCCAGCTCCTTGGCATTGGCAGAAATATGGAAGTCAACAGATGTCTAGGAGAAAGTGTCTACCTAATGTAGTTCAAACTCAACCAAAATGCTTCTCAAATCCAGTCTCTCTGTAGATAGAGCTGTTTAAAAACTGTAATTTCTTTCTTACTTTCTTTCACTAGTGTATCAAAGGCTTGCAGTCTTGTTAGCATGACAAGTGAAGAATACTTGCATCTGAACTACAAAAAGCGCATTTTTCAGGTTCACAGCCAAACAACAGATTCTGGCATGGTTCCAAATGTGATCCAACCAATGCACAACCTAAATTTGTCTGCTGAGTGCTCCTGTTGTGCATGCTACCTCTCTTACACCTTATCATGAATCTGGGAGCACAAAGGGTGCCACCTGAACACCAAAGTATTTCCTCCTGCACCTGGTCATAAAATGCAGAAACTTCAGAGTTTCTGCTCAACATATGTTGGCTGTTTTCTGTTAATTAGATAAATGTCCATTTCCACACCCTCAAAAATATTGCATGACATTCAGGCACAACAATACAGTAAGACATTCAAACAGGGCCTAAAAGTAGTTCACATCTGCTAGAAGAAAAGCTATGCGTATTGCTTTTGTGACTCACTTAATTTTCTAGAGTTCTAGCATATCCCCCCCCCAAAATAACAAACAGCAATAATACTAATGTGTGACAAATACTACCCATATTTTCTCTCCATACAAGTCTGATTATATGTTTATAGATGCAAGAGACACAATTTCAGTAATACTGTCCTGAACACAGCATTTCTCCTCTGTAGTCACAGACTTCAAAAAGGCTACTACTGAATTTCTTCCTGTGAGCATAATTAAATTGTGACTTGTGGTGCCAAGAGAGATGCTTCAGTATCTTTTCCTACACCTCTGTAAGAAGCTGTAAGTACACATCACACATTCATAAAGTAGTTGTATCAGGTCTTCAAGTTTTGATCAAATGATTCCTCCAAGAGGTTGTGTCAGTTAAGAATATCACTGTCCTCCATCTACTTCTTCCCACTCTATTGCTTCAAATTATTCTTTCCAGCTCAGTCAGTCGAGCAAACATCATGAACATGCCTTATTCCTTTGGGCTGGGAGTCACTGAGGTTAACTCAGACTGCTGTTCGCACCAAATGCTCACACATTTTCTGCCAGATAAGCTTTCAGGAGTGGTTAAATCTAAACAACGGGGCCAATAGGAAAGAATTCGGTATAAACATACATTAAACATTTACAAATTCTTCCAAAATGAAGCTTTGACCTTGATCTTAAAAGACAAACTAGTCATTTACATTAATGCTACATTCCAATAATACTAAAACACATACTAAATACTTTATTTCAGAAGGACATGAAAGAAACTCACCTTTTTAATCTCTTTATACAGTTCTAACTGTAACCTGGGAAGATTGGAATCCATCAAAGCCTGCAATAAAATGCATTAAGAACACACTGTATCAGAGAGGACGCAGTTTAGAGGAGCAACTTTACGCTTGCAACTGAACTATCTCATGGTCCTCATATTTGATGCATAACCAGGAAAGTGATAAATACTGAGGAGGAACACCTTTATCCTTCACACAAATGCAGACAAAGTCCACTAACTCTAACAGTAATTTGCAGCTAATATTGACTGCTTTATCCACTCTACCTACAAAAGGCCATATGGGATCAGAATACAACAGAGCCAACCTATCCTGCTTTCCAGCAATCACCAGGAACAGATACTCAGGAATAGAACATTAAAACACAAGAATAGTATTCACCAAACAGCAAGAGGCAACCCCTGCTGTACATCCCCCCTGCGAAGCAGCCTCTTACTATTTCTCAAACTGAAGTTGTATTTGTACGATTACCTTTAACAGCCCTTAACAGCTGATTCTTTCATGAATCAGCCTATTTTCTGCATCCATTTAGTACCACAAGGTGTTCTGGACACCAGAAGTGTCACATCCCAGGATCTAATCAAGCACACAGTGACAGAGCCCACACTGTAGTCTGAACCCGTACTCTGCCGAAGAACCAGTGTATGTGACACGAAAGTAAGCACTGACAAGTAGGAATTTCCTGTTTACCTCAGTTCCGATGTTCTCTATCTTTAAAGTATCAGAGAATAATAAAAAAATAGTTCTTCACACGGAATAATTTGTATGCATATGGTTACCTTTTCTCTTCCACTTTTAATTCTAGTATGTACTACTATTTCTGAACATTTCCACCACCCCTTCCTCAGATGAACAGAGAGCTTCCTACAGTGTGAAAGCAACTGCATTATGAATTCATACAGTGCTATATAATGTTTAGTATTTAATTCTTTATTCCCTGCTCAATAATTTATTGATTTCTAATTTTCTAACTGCATTCATGACCACCAGTCATTAAACTCACATTTCCATAGGATTACTCGTGGTGACTACAAAATCTGATGGCACACACTGAGCTGGGGGCCACAACTGCTTAAGCATGGTCAGCAAAGTGCCTGTGGCTCCTCCAGAGCACAATTCTCTCAGCCTGTGTGCCCCAAAACTCCATTCACCCCATTATACCAGTCATTATAATACAACTGTATTACCTTCCCCAGAAAAATCCTACCTGGGTTGTATCTTTATATTAACACAAGCACCCTCGCTATAGACTGCAGGTGCCTAGACAACAGCAGGTAGGACTTACTTCACAAAACTTAAGTTTTTATGGTTAGTTCACTGCTCCTGTATATGAGGATATCAAGCAACACAAAAAGGCACCAACTACTATTTGGAGTCAAGACTAAGTTGTCCTTACGATACACCCAACTAGCACAACTCTTGTGGTTGGTGTAAACCTATAACTTTAGCAGGCTAGAATTTAAAATGTCATCCTGATGGGAAAAACGTTATAAGCATAGTCAACTCTAAATTACTAAAATAATGAATGCAATTACTGAGACCATCTGTAGTCCAGTCTGTGTGAACAGTCCCGCCCGTATTGTTAGCACAGAGAATACTACAAGACTGTGCATCAAGTTCAGTAACAAGACAGCTTGACTTTATCCAGAGAAACCTGAAACTCCCCACTTGGTATTCTTTCCTTTAAAGGTATCACCAAGGTTATTTAAATTTTGAGCCGTTTATGTTACCTATGAGGTTCTGACAGGTAAGTGTAGCGATACTTAGAGATGACCTACAGAGTCATTATGTAAAGTTATGGGCTCAGCCTTGCCTACAAAGTGTTAGTTTTTTAAGTTAGACTAACAAGCATAAACTCCAGACAGACACACACAAGCAATGCTTCCATCCATAGTCTCATATTTCAAGAGAGAAAACACAAAAAATCTACCTAGCAAAAGAATTAGCCTCTAAAAATGCCTAAGGTACTAAGAAAAAGCTGAAAACTTGGACCAAAATGCAAGTTTAGGGGTCCAACACCTCTGTTCCACTCAACACAAGCATCACTGCTACTTGCACAACAAGAAATAAAAACGCCCATCTTTTTGTCTCTGCATTTATACAGAAGAGTCTCTGCCTAAAGACCAAGCTGTTTACACACAGCATAAAACACAGAAACAGAATACAAACTGCGACCAGCTTTGATAACAGTCTGATACATCCAAGTGGCTGGAATATCACAAGTGTTAACATTTGTGCTAACATTTGTTACCAGCTGTGACCTACTGGCCTAAGGACAGATAGAAGACTCTGCCATTTAAAACATTTTGATTTTTAAAGCAAAATAAACTACCATACAAACATTTGGAAATAAAATTAATTAAAGTTATCTTGAAACATGCCAGAAAGCAACAATACTAAATTGATTCGGGAATTTATACGGCAAATTTTATACCAAGCCTACATAAGAGTTTCACAGAAAGTAGGAAGTAAGTTTGCCTTCTTTAAAACTGTTTCAGAACATCTTTTAAAGTAAATTAAGTTACATAATAGTGTATGCATTTCATAGAGTGCTTTCCCACAAAAGGAAAAACATTTAAATCAAAGTGAAAAGAACAAAGTGCTACCAGGCAAAACACACGGCACTTGCACTTCCTCATTCCTTATCATTATGGAATACACTACATATCCAGTAAGCTTTCTCCACACACTCAATCCCCAAAACTTAGTTCATTCAGAAATCAAACAAACAGAACTTAACTGAGAGAAATCCATACAGAAATAGGGATGTTTAGTCTGCTTGCTTCGACACACACCTTCATGCTAAAGAAAATTATTATTTGCATATTTCTAAAGCACCTAAACTTTGCAGCAATTAAATTAATTACCAAATGTTGACTTAAAGTTCAACTATTTCAGGGGTAAAAAAAAAGGGGCAAGTGAAGACAAACCTGTCCTGAAAGCAGCTGCTCCCAGGAATTACTCAAAAAGTTCATTTAAGATCTTTTGAATCACGATTTAGACCTTGCCTGACCTCCTATGAATGCCCATCTGCTGTTCTTCAACAAGCTCTTCATTCTGGATCACAGTAGGGGAATAAATCTCCAGAACACCATATTTATTCTAATTACTGCCTAAAAGCTCCTCCTCCAAGTCTCAGCAAATCACATTACCTGAATTACGGCATACTACTAGCCTGGAAAGAAAAGGCAGTACATCTTTCAATCATCTTTTTAATAATATTTTTACTTTTCCTCATGCATTTTTATGCTTACAGAACAGTAATAGAGTATTCCTCCCATACAAGATAATTTAATAAAAGCCAACATCCTTGTTTTGATTAACTTGAAGAGAATAAAGTTAAAGAACAACTGAACAAAAGAATAGATCAGAATAATGAATGACAGAAAACAAGTTAAGTATGTTGATCTGGGCACAAAAAGCTCTCCTAAGAGCACATCCAGAACCTAGTAAAGAAGTTCGCTTAGCCTCTTACAAGATACTATCAAAATAAGAAAAGCAACTAAAAGAACATCAGTGTGAACTCATATAGCACCCTGCAACAAGAAGAAGCAAAACCTGGTGCTTACTTTAATAACTTTATTAAGGCATTCATCAGCAACCATCCGGACATCAGATTCTGCATCCTCACTGCAGAGGAGAAAGAGTTCCATAGCAATGCCCAGCAGCTTCTGAAATTCTGGAGAATTTCTAAAGAAACAAACATTAGAAAATGACAATGTGCACTATAAAAAGCAAACACCAATGCTGTTTTCAAAGGGGTTTTTATAATCCAACTACATATATATTATACACACACAAGAGGAGAAGACATACAGTGTATTAAAGCATTAGGAGTTGGGAGATCCCCTGCTCTTTCCTACATAACCTGGCAAGGTATTTTGACCTCTGTACCCAAGTTTCTCTTTATGGAACGAAAGGATAATGCCTGCTCCAGTAACTGTTAAATAAAAGTACTTCTTCAACTTCTTGGGTTGGTTAAAAATACAAAATCATGCCATTTCAGTTTTAAACAGCAGCTCAGCATTTAAACCCAGCAATTATCAGGAATCCTACAAACAGACAACACTCCAAAGCTGCTATTCATTCTAATACAATAAAGACATTATCTTACCTTAAAGACTGAGCAACTATGTTTTCACATATTGTTAGACAGTGGTTCACTCGATCTTTCTTGGTAGCTGAAAGTTCTTTCTTTCTAAAGGAAGAACACAATGATAATGACTCAGACAAGCATTCAAAATGACCATTTAATCACTCTTGCTAGAGCAGTGTCTAATGAATATACAGGAAAAAGATGCAGTTGCTGGTCATTAGATAAATGGCCATACACCAACTGCCTGTAGTCCCAGGACTTCCTCTGCTAACTGCTGCTGAGAGCACACAGGACACAAGCAAAGAAAAGGACAGAAGCTTAGAAAGGCAATAAACCATTTAACAGGGAGAATCATATTAATTCCATAGCTTTCGCTGGGAAAATACTTGGGAAAGAAAACTGAAAAATGAAGAAGAGTAAAAGGAAAGGAAGGGGAAAGGGGAGCAGACCTAGAACAAAGCAAACAAAAGAAACAGACAGAAAAAGGTTGAGGAAAATACACCATGAGAACAAAAAATACCATTTTTAAAAAGACCTTTCTCACACATGGTATCATCCAAAGACTTTTTTTGTCTGGCAGGTTCTTGGAACTTAAAGAGTCCTGTTAAATGGACCATTTTGCACCTGAACTGCAAAGGATGATGAAGCAATCCTATCAGACTACATTCCTTCAAGTGGTAATTATTAAAAAAAGCAAAGCTCAAGGCACAGTCTCTGCCAATCAAGAATAATGTCCCTGTAGTAACACTTGGTATAGTCCATAGTGTACAAGAAGGAGAATAAAATTCACAGAATCAAACAATGTGCATCTACAAATGACGCAAAGTATGAAAAGCTTCTACTCTGCAAAATCTGTTTAACATTCACTTCAACATGATACAAGCCCTTGGAATAGCGGCTCTTCCCTGCTCCACCCCCAACAATGAAACTGAAAAAAGAGAGCGAGACAGATTTCCAACCATGACTGTGAAATTTAATTTCAGTCTGCAGTATCTCCTACTCTTAACTTTACTGACACACAGTCACTTCTAGGAAAGCAGATGTTACTTTAAATAATTAACCAGTAGCAATACTGAAGCAAAACCACACCCCCAAAGGTACCTCTCTGGAGTCTGTTTCACAAGGAGTTACTGGCTCATTCACTCACACTCACAGAAAACTTTCCTTTTTGTTTCTCAAATGAAGATGGATCATCTGTATTTTTGATATTTTATTTTCTGTCTTAACAAAAAAAAAGTAAAAATCATCAAATAGCAAAACAGTGTTTCTGAACTAGAAGTTGGAAAACTATGTGAAAGGCCATTAATATCATTACCACAACATTAAGGACCAGCAGCAAGTAGCCAACAAGCACATTAAATTCAGCTAACATAAAACAGTGTTAGACATTTTTTTAAGAATTACACTAATATTTACAGCTTTAGCTCAAATAATAGTACAGTTTTGGAAAAAAAGGTCATTCTTGGCCAGTATCCCTGCCCTTTTTCTTCCATTAGGCTGAAAGTGGGGGGTTGAAAAGTGTTACGTTATTCCCAAGATTTCAGTTTTTCCCACAGAGATTCTCTCATCTCACCCCAGAAATACTTTCCATTTTTAGAAGTTTAAGGAATAGCACTGAACAAGGCCATTTTTTCCATTATGGTTTGGGGTCTGGCAGCATAACATTTATGCAAGCTACAGCATTCCCCGAAGATCTTTCTTGGATTTGTGCTCTTAAGCCACTGGCAGAATAGAGCAGACAACCTGAATTTGATCAAGATACACAATGCCTAACACAAGACCAAATACTTCTCAAGATGCCCAGCTGATTTTACAACCTCAGCACCATGGATGTGAACTGCCACCTTGGAAACCAAATAAATCATTCCATCTTTCATTATAGTTTTACCCAGCATTGCCCACATCT
This sequence comes from Grallaria varia, assembly GCA_013396735.1. Lineage (NCBI taxonomy): Eukaryota > Metazoa > Chordata > Aves > Passeriformes > Formicariidae > Grallaria > Grallaria varia. Next base: position 320,858 of record VWZG01008799.1, on the reverse strand, counting down.
CTTAGGAGGACAATTTTCAGTACACACTCAACACAAAAATAGAACAGGCACATCTCAACTTGCCCATAAATTCAATATTTCAGATACAAAACACATTAAAGACGTTGCTGAACGAGACTGTTTTTAGAATAAAGTTCTTTATTATCTACATATAATATAGCCCTGAGCAAGGCATGCAGTGATGTTCAATACTGATCAGACTAGTAGAGATCGATCTCCTGGGCAGATTTCTGTTAACAGAGAGCTCAACTAACACTAAATCTACTGCCTTGCTGAAATAAGTAACTTAAACATTAAAAAAGGCCTGGCTAGAGAAATTTTAACTTCTAAAAAAATTATTTAAGGAAATCAAAGGTGGAAGGAAAAACACAATGTATGTCGTGCATGCACACATTTTCTGTGCCTACAGAGACAGAAGGGTAACAGAAGAATATCTAGAGAAAACACATGTTGTTGGTTTTTTTGTGTTTTTTTTTTTTTTCCCCCCCAAAAAAACTCTAGTCAGAAGTATTATGAAGTCCTCAGGCAAACTGCTGATGCGCATACCCAGGGGGGCAACAACAGCATCACACATTTGATGAATCAGTCACACATACCTAATGAAGAACAGAAGGCAGGAGATACTGGAAAAAGCAGTTATCTACAGGAAAGCTTCATCTCACATGCAGAGGAGTTTAATCTCCTGCCTACTTGTACAGCCCATCTCTAGCCAGGAAGATTAATGAACAACATAAGAAAACCACCAAGCCCAGACAATTCTGCCCTCTGAGTCCTGATGAGCTGCCTACAAAGAGATGCAGCTCAACAATGCTAATTTTTATTAGCCCTTGAAATTAAGGATATGTAAAGAGCAGATAAGTTCTAAAGCTGAAGAAGTGATAACAAAAAGAGCTAAACCGAATGGCTTGACATTAATCTTGAGAAAAGTACCAGGAAACTAAAAACTTTTCTATTAACAACAAACAGAAATGAGGGGACTGAGAAAGTAACTAAATCCAAATATGGGGGACACTTGAAACAATGTGCAATAACACAGGCAATGATGGATAGTCAAGTTAACTAGAATTGATCTGCTACACACCCTAGAAATGCTAACTGTAAAAAAACCAACAGCAACCAGGTAATATTATGTATTATCCACCTTGTTCACGTGTCTTCAATGAAGCAAAAAATACATGCTAGACGTCCATATAGCACTAATCAAACCAACCTGTGACCAGAGCTCCAGTCAGACATAAAAAAAACAGAAAAACTGATGAGCATAATAAAAATCGTACTGTTGCAGAGCACTTGGGCTTTTGCAGCACCTTTTTCTGTAAAAGTAATGCTTAGATTCAAAAAACTCCACAAATTATAAACAATTACAATAATTGACTATTAGAACAAGTTGACAAGAGAAAAGGTGAAGAGCCTACCTTTGAATTAATCAAATAAAAGCTAAATACCTTTCCAGAAGAAACATTAGCAAGCAATTCTCTCAGCTCACTGATAAAAAATAAAAATTAATAAAATGTAAAATATAGGATGCATGATGGCCCATCTGCTTTTTAGTTTCATTGAGTAAACTCTGAATTTTTAATCATACTAATAAAATTTTAAGTTAATGGGAGTTTTGTAATAAAACCCACTCAATTTCAAACAAAATTTAAGTGTCTGAAAAAGGTAAAAATGAGTAAGAAGAAAATTAGGTGCCTGAACAGAAGTATATAGAAGCACAATGATAGAGAGCTCATGTTACGTTTACATAGAAGGGGAAAAAAACAACACACAAGAGACAAGCGAAGGGGCCAGACACTGACATCTGACTGTAATGCACAATATAAGCATAACACATGATTATTGCTGATTAAAATCTCTCATAGCAGAAAAAGCTCTGACCTGCTTGGTAGAAGCTTGAACTTGATTAATATTTTAATTAAAAAAGTAAAGACAGGATATCAGTATTATCAAAAGTTCTGGAGTCACTGTCTTAAAATAAAGTGAAGAAAAACAAGGATATATGTTGTACAAGCAATAAATTCTTCTCTACCCCAATCTCTCTGATCTTAAAACACTTCACAGCAGGAGACAGTCCTCAGTAGGAAGGCAGGAACCAAACAGAACTACAAAATATTTAAGTGCTATTTACACAGAACCACAAGGAAGATGAACACTTCTCCCCAAACACAGAGAAAATTTTCCAGTCCATTACAAACAAGAAAAAATTAATGCAGACAGTACTGTGAGTTACATTCAAGATGTCACCTGCTATTTCACTAAAAGTTTGGGAAGCTTCAGCAAAGGCTGCCACAATAGCCTTTCACTGGTTTTTATGAGGCTCAGTACTGTCACTGAATTTGTACTGCTCCTGGGGGCATGCAATCCCATCAGCTTCCTGAAAACACAGCCTATTTTTAAACACAAAGTCAACAAGGACAACTACAATACTAATTTTTTTTATGTTAGGAGTAGAATATGCTTAAATTTAGACCCCCAGACCAAGTATAATATCCCTCAGCAAGCATCACAAATAATTTTCAGGACTTCCTCTTGAAAAACCACAATCTGTCTCATCAGTAACTTTTTAGACAGACTTTTTGAACTGCATATAGAAAAGTCTGGAAATAGATGCTCATCCACCCTCCATGTTACACAAAGTACTAGTGTAAAAAAATACATAAAACAGAGCTTAGTCTCTGCACACCAGTAAGGCATCTAAAACAATTAGCTCATGAAGACGAGGCTTTTCCACCTCTTATGCACCAGGAGTGCGAAAACACATCGAGGTTGTTTGAAACAACATTCTCCAAACAGAAACAGTACCAACAGTGACAATTTGGTTGGCAACTGTCTCAGAGTGTGCTGTGGGAGCAGGTGGCCAAGAGCCCAGAGCCGCCGCTCCGCTCCCTCTGCCAGCACTGTGTGAAACTGCCAATTTAGGAGCTACCTGCTCCACAACCCTTCTGCTTCTTCCCTCTCCCCAATAGCTGGAGAAAAAGCAACAGTGTGACTCACGTCTTTACCCTGTAAAAACCTGGGTCTTCGCACCTGCTCAATAAAGGCTATTTTTAGAGGATGCAAATGCAAGGGGCAGCACTGTGGTACTGAACAGCTCCTTGTCCTCCAGTAATGCCTCCTGATGGGAAACCAGAACATCTCACACACCTAATGCATTTGTCCCTTACACTTAAAGAAGGAAAAGGCTACCAGAAACATTTAAACTAATCCCTCTCAGGTCTCTGTGCAAGAAATCACAGCACAAGACTTCAAATGAAGTTTATCACAAACAGACATTCACAACTCCTTCCACATATATCAGAGCTCAGACTTAACTCTATTTCAATTCATAAATGTCAAAGCTTGTGTTTAACTTCAACATGAACTTCTAGAGCATTGTTCTGCTAAGACAGAAGAAAACCAACTAAATGGCAACTGACACTCTTAAAGACATGGAAATCGAACTACAGAGCGGAAGAAATTTCTCTTTCAAGAAAGCTGCACAATCAGCAGGAGATAGTTCAGAGAAAAGACACTCATGCAGAAAGAATCAAGCACTGAAAAACAAGCTCCGTGAGGGAGGATTTCGGGAGCTACCAGAAACGAAAAGGTCGAAAGCAGGGCTTTAAGTTATACTTAAGGGGTTTCGCCTATTTGAGCAGCACCGTAGTCCTAAAAATAAGGTCTTCCTTCCTAGGACCAGCCTGCGAAACCCCCCCAGCATCCCCGCATCTCCCGCACTGCTGCATTTTCGGACGTGCTTGCCCCGAAAGTTACTCGGCGCTTAAACTCCAGCAGCGAGTGGAGAGCAGGAGCAGCAGCGACAGCGGCGGGTGTGCGGGAGCCGCCCCGGGCCGGGCCGGGCCGGGCCGGGCTCGGCGCTGCCCGCGGGCCGAGGGACACCCGCGCGGGGCACTCACGGTCTCTGGAGCGGCTCCTCGGGGAGGGCGGCGGGGCCCTGCTGCTGCTGGAAGGAGCGCAGCGACTCGAACGCCTTCGTCAGCTTCTCCATGGTGGCCATGTCCGCCCTGCCCGCGCCCGCGGCGCCGGCCCGCGCTCCCACAGGGGGCGGGGCGCGACAGGCCCTCTGTCCAATCAGAGCGGGCCCCGCCCCTTCCCGCGCGCCCGCTGCTGCTCGCGGCGCCCCCTGGCGGCGGGGCGGCGTGACCCCCGCGGGGCGAGTCTGCGGGGAACTCCTGAAGTGTCAATGAAAGCACCGAGCGCCTGGAACAAACCAGGGGGACGGGAGACCTGCCAGTTACGGCGACGGGTTTAGTACACCCACTCACTGACACACATTTTTAATGACGGCTGAGAAGAACTGGTAATTCAACTCGTATCTCAAAACACATGGAACTGAGTGCCAGCAGTGGAAATGGAGAACAACTCTTGGAACTACTCAGAAAATAAATTTCCAGTAATCCAACTTGGTTAGTGTTGTCAGGAACAAAACAAGCAAAGGCCATGCCTCTGAATATTCAGGCCAACAGAAGTCTGCACAGATGACATTCCTGCCAAACACTCAGTAAAACAGCACTCTGCCAGTTAATTTGATTAGCATGTTCATAAAAGATGAACCATTTGAAACATTCCTCTGAAGTACACTATCCCTATTACTGAAAGCAATTCAAGTTACAGCAAACCCCTCTTTCATTTATAAACGTGTAACAAAACATGAGCTTCTAAGGTAGAAAAAAAAATAATTTCCTGATAAAGCTTGCAGAAAGATTTCTCTGGAACATGTGGACGATTTGTTTTTATTTATCAAATGATACATGATAGAAGGTGACAGCAGAGCCGGAATGCTGCACACACTGCGTGGTAATCCCATGTGCCACTCCACACTTTGAAATAAACTTAAGCACATTAAGAAGAGCATAAGCTCTCATCACAGATTAAACAAGCCACCAACCAAGTCAGCCCTTGCACGCCGGCTCGGGAGCTTTAGATCCGATGTGTGCCAGTCCCCTCCGGGCTGCTGACTCACCGGCAGGAGCGCCAAGGCAGGGCCTGCCCACAGCCACCTCCTCTTTGTTCTCCCTGCCCTTCCCAACAGCATCAGCAGTGGGAGCCCTCTGGCTCCTGAACCAGCAGTTGAGACAACTGAAAGACAACTCAAGGTTTTGCTTTGGTGAGTACCTCCATCAGTAGGTTCTCCCAATTCATATTTACCGACGCGTGGTTCTGCACGTATCGTGTCACTGATCCTGCCACACAAACAACTGCACTGGCAAAATTTAAGGGATGTAAAACAGGCAAGGGGCAAGAAAAAGCAGGCAGGGTTAGAGAACTGGCATTTCTGTAAAGTCAGTGTTACCTCAAAGAAAAATGAAGTCACAATTTCAATGCATTAACAGTGCATTCCTAAAAGGTTATGTGAAATTTAGTGGATGACAATGAATTAATCTCAGCTTCTAGGAGGAAAAAAGAAGCAGCATGCTCTTACCTTGTCTATAAAGTAATCTCTCGATTTAATGTTTTTAAGAACAGGTTGGACAAACACATCAGGAATATTTTTCACCATCCTGGAGGAACACTTTGGCCAGTATTCCTGTGAAAATTCAGCAGGTAACTCGTACTACTCAAATAATCCAAGACTTCACGAGACTGCGGGCCCACGTGGTTTGACATATGCACAGATAATCTGCAATATGTCATAGCACAGTTGTATTGTTAAAGTCCTTTAATTTGATGCTATTTTATAGAGCATTCCAGTGCTCAGTCCTTCAATTCATGCCATAAAACTACAGTAAATGCGTTAATGAAAAACAGCCCATCCCGGTAATTCTCTTTGCACACGGAAATTTATGCAGAAATCTGGATTGAAACCATGAGATAAGGTATCAGTTAAGCCAATAAAATGGAACTAGGGACTTTTTCCTGGGTCCCACTATCTTACATTGGTAAAAAACTTACCGTATGCAGTATGTATTTTCTGCTTCAAGAAACTGTAGAGTTCTTTTTCAAATTACAACTCTACTTTTTTTCCTATCCCAGATACCATGACAGACATGGTAAATAAATCACATTAGACAGTAATAGATGTGGTTGAGATATGCGGCAGTGTCTTGCTTTTATTTCAGGAATTACAATGCTAGGACATCCAGGAAAACAGCTCACACAAGAACAGTCAGTGGTTTGGAGATGCTGGAACTAACACATCACATATAACAGTCAGCTTCCTATGCTTGGAAAGAATTCTGGTGTTTTGGACACATCTGGAACATGACAAAAAAGTTACCTATAACTCATGTGCAAAACTTAAGTTACACCACAAGAACAATTATGAAATAAAAAAGAATTGTACATTCAGCAGAAGAGACATCATAAGCACCAAAATAATCCAGGCAGGTAATCCAAATCAAAGTAAACATGAATTCAGGTTAAAGATGCTTTCCAATAATACAAATTTTGCGTAATTCCTAAAAAGAAGAATTTTCTGAAAATCTATACTACAATGAAGGTGATAATTCCAATGTTAAATTAATGTAACACTAAATTGTAAACAATAAAAAAATATGACTTCTGTTGACTTATTTTAGTAACTTGTAAACAAGTATTCTCTGTTTGGACAAATGGCAATGAAAAATGTCTTGCATCAGTGTTGTTTGAAAAATAATTGGAGTGCATTCCAAAAATGAATTGTTAGTTGTATTCAATGGCTTCTATCATTGATTTAGAAATAAGACCATTTTATTCTGAGATGGAGATAATTCTCTTTCATAACCCTTCAGGACTACTGTTTGAAGAATGATTTGAGGAAAAAAAACAAACACCAAACAAAAGACAACAACTGTTAAAGGCTAAGATTTGTCAGTAATGCTCTTGTTGTTACAGAAATAACCACAGGTTTTTTCCTATTTATTATCAAGTTCTCTTTTTTTTTTCAGCTGAGATTGTTTTGTTATCCTTATAATCCAGAAATACAACATCATCCATATTATGAACACTACACCTCAGGGGGGCCAAGGGGAAGAAGCTGACAATTTTTTAAATAGGAAAAAAACCAGCCCTGAGGCATCTATTCTGTTGGTCACAACATGCAAAAGCATTAAGTAAACCAATAGGATATTGGTACATTGTTTCACAGTTTCTGAATGTTGAGCTAATTAGATTGATGAGGTATGCACAAGCAGACAGTAAGACTGATGTATACAAATGCTTGGAAATGCAAGCCACAGAAAAGGAGGGTTGATCTCATGCAAATAACTCCACGGAATTCCATAGATCTTTCCAAATCTTGCACCAGTAGTGCAAAGGAGTTCGGCTATTGGATTGTCTCACTACTATTAAAGCCTTCTAACATGGATCTAGAATTTGAATTAAGTCATACCAAACTACAAGAATTCACCTGGGCTTTTTTTTTTTCCTCCCACAACAGCTTAATGGAAATAAAAGGCTACATAATCAGTAAACACAGCCTCCTGCCTACTCCCTTCTTTGTCTCAGTTGTGTCCTAAAAAAAAATAAAATCCAGAGCTATGTTAAATTTATCGCAGCACAGTGTTCTCCCCTCTCCTTACCCTCTTCTCCACTTCCAAAACACATCTCCAAGCTCCTAATACTCCAGTAAAGACATTTATCCAATCTTAGTTACCTTAAACAATAAAACTTCTTCATCTCCATCTACCATATGAGGAGAGTTATGCTGATCCTTTCAGCTTCTTGTATTTTCTAATTCTTTAAGGGGTTCACTTGACAACATCTAGTCATTATTATGTGGTTGTATTTCTAGTTATAAGGGGCAAGTTTATAGTAGAAAAATGCCATCTTGAGCCTATCAGGGAAAACCAACCAATGAAGAAAAACCAAACCCTAAAAACAATGAAATTTCAGTCCTAATCCTGCAGACATGTATTCCAATCAAAACCAATTCAACAGTATTATTCAGAACTTAAGAAAAAACTTGTGAAATGAAACTACATAAAACTGTAAAAACAAACAAATCCCCTACTTTTTTACAAGGGGTTCCTTGTCCAAAGAAGCAGACATGAAAATAACCACTTCTTTGGAAAAATTTCCCTTTTTTCTTCATCTAGCCTTTTTTCTTCACAGATCCCTGGAGGAAGTGTTGTCTCAACACTCCGGAATAGAAAAGTTGATATTAAGTTTTTTAAAGTTAAGATTCCTCTACATCTAATGTGGAAACAAAATTGAAATACATGATAAATACTTTCAGATTATTTTTTTTTAATTTGTTAAAGCAAATTCCTGTATTTTCTCAATAAAATTCACTCAGCTTGTGTCCATGGTATTCTTGCTCAAATTTCCAGTTGCTCTATGCAGACATTAAATCCAGACTGTCACCCTGTATGTCCAGTCTTAATACAGTCATCTTTGCCTCAGAACAGCAAACCTAGACCTTAAAAAATTAACCCCCTTAATCAGGGAAACAATGACTTTTCCAACCAGGCAGGTACTTATAAAACACTTCTGTTACTTTCCCATTTTTCCATTCCCATCTTTTTAGAGTCCTTCTATTACTGTGGTACAAAATAAAGAGGGTCAGGTCAGACCATGCCAGCAAATTGTCTCACAAATAATGGTTCTAGCCAACACCCTTACTTCAGATATTTCTGTCAAGCCTCCCATTCCTTCACTATTACATCAGACCATCTTCCAGTAATTGACTGAAACTCTGTCTCCCTCTGCCAGTTTTTCTCCCTTTGTACTTTCTACAGCAGTCTTTTTGCTGTCCTGTGTGCTGCTTTAGACTGCAGGAAAAATGCACTGACAACAAAGGAAAAGAATCTCTCATTCCTCATTTCTGTGGCACAGTAGCCAAGAGAAACAACTTCAGATAGACACCAGCTGAGCCCCAGTTGGGTTCTGTAACACACTGGTTTTCCAACTTTTTTCAAATTCCAATCCATTAAAACATTTGTCTTTAGAGACCAAATATTGTGAGTTAAAACCTGATGATAGGCTTGAGTATCAAATGCAACTTGTGAGTTTCTCAGAAGCAGCTTAAATTTCTTCCAGTGGGTCAGTGAATCACAAGCAGAGACCTATGTGAGGTGGAAGGCTACTCACTTGCTCTGTGTGTACAGTACATGTGTAGTCTGGTTGAAGCCCCAGCGATTTGGAAGGGTCGGGGGGGGAAAGCATGTTCAGGTGAGACAAATCTTCAGAACATAGGACAAAATATGTTACTAGAGTCATGTCTCCAACTCCAAAAGCATTCCATTATATTTCAAGTCCCTAACTCAAATTTTGAAAACAGAAAAGGCTCCTACTAAAATTTGCTCTTTAAATGGATTCTCAGAGACAGATTAATAGTTTTACTGGAAATTTTACAAAATAAAAAGTCTGGTATATGTGAGTCCAGAAGAATGGAAGTTTGACTAGCTTTTATCAGTTTTACTAATGAACATCAAGTAATCACAACAAATTTCAATACCAGCTCCACATTTGTGTTGAGCAATCATTAAAGGCAGGTTGTAGTGTTTCTTTTAAACGGTTATAAGAAAAAATTATTTACATAATTAAATTTGCTACTTTTAACTACCTTGCCCTTCCCTCGGTGGCAGTGATTGTTGTCAACTCCACAATATTGCGTATTACCACATAATAAGCAGAGAGGAGGTTAGTAAAAAAAGCCCATGCTCTGTTTTTTAACCCATTATAAAACTAGAACATCCTACATGGAGTTAAAAACAATTTAAAAAAATAAAAAGGTGTCCCCACAGGTAAAAAGAAATCTTTTCAGTAAAAACAACAAACTTTTCAAAATATAGTTACAAAATTAGGTCTATTTTCATGGTTCATGCCTGTACAAAGGGGATGTGTAAGACAGGTAGAAAAGAGAAGACTGGGGCACTACAGTGTGTTACAGGATTAAGCTAAACGTTCAGAATTCTTTTTATACAGAAATACAGAAAGATATTCTACAGAGCCAGATAGTAAAGAACAATTCCTAATAGCTGGCCACAGTGCACTGAATTCCTTTTCTTTTCTTAGCAGTTGCTTGAGAGATACATTAGGTAATAGCACTGCCATGCTGCTGGATAATATCAGAATTATTAAATTCATCAGTACAGCAATTTTACAGTTAAGAAAACTGCTAATAAAGATCCTAATTAACAAGGAGAGTTTTACCAGGAGCATACAAAGTCAAGTTACATTGATGCCATAAATGTTATCTCTGTGCTTTAAAATCCTTTTAATATTTCTGGATTCATTCCACTTGGAAAAAAATAATCAAGATAAATCAAATACATACAGAAACACACTCACTCAAATGGCACTCATTGCTTTTTGTACAATTAAGCTTTAGTGAAAATATACATCTTAAAACAAATGAAGTACAAATGTACAAAAATCCTTGAACTCAGATAAAAAATATATATAATACAATTTGCTACAGAGATATAAAACATTTAAAGTTTGCTCATCCTTTCTGATGAGAGTAAAATGATTTAAAGTCTGGAGGACTCCTGCTCATCATCACTGCAATCAGATTTAAAGCAGACCTGCAAGAGAAGACAAACAGACAACTCAGCTGCAGCACTGACACTACTGTTTTTGTGTTTTATGTGCAACAGAAAGGCTGGAGGGGTGGCTCTTGCTCCAGCACATTTTATTCCCTACTAACTAAATTCTTTGGGAAAATCAAAGGAAGCCACAATCCAACCCCAAATCGCAAGTCATTAAAGTTTCATTTAACCTTAAGTTCTTTCCTCCTTTTAACTTCACAAGACAATTAACTGCAGCCTTATTACTTCAAAACCAACTGAAAACTCTGAAACCATATTCATTTTTGTAGGACTCTTTCTCAATACACAGAACCACATCTTGGTACAGTATGAATCCTGCTGATTTGGCTGGAAAAGACTACAGTCAGACTCAACCTTTCACTTTAGCTATGTGAGATTATTAGTACACTCAACCATCCCTCCTGTTCCATTACTGTGAAGGGAAAGTGAATTTGAAAAGGTGAACTAAAAATGACGGTACTATTATACATTCCATTAGCATTGTACTATTTTAGAAAGGTGAACTGCCAGCTGAAGACAAAAAATTTCTTCATGCAATTTTAATACATGGCCCTACTGTGGCTACTTAACAATATGCTCCTGGCTATTTTAAAATCCCATTTCTGCTGGAAAGCAAAAGTAATTTCTACCGAAGTGTTCGCTACTGGAACAGATTCATACTTCTCAAGTTAATGCCGTTCTAAGTGCAGGCACACTGAGCAGGCAGAATTGGGTATAACATTTTCAACTGAAAACCTTTACAAATAGCCTATTTCTTACATCCTATAGACAAACACAATGTATCATGTGTCTTTTAGGTAGTAAATATTCAATTCTCTGAATGTTTTCTAAAGAGTAGAAGTCACATGTATAAGAAAAGGCTGTGCATTATCACCTATGTAAAGATAGTTTAATGTCTTTACCAAAACAGCAAAGTAAGATATTTTAACAATTGTTTTGTGATACATCTTCCCACTCATTCATTTTCGGGATATTTCTACTTATTTATTGGCGATATATTTATTTTTGCTTATTTACTTATTTCTTAGTTGGTTTCACAGAGGGCCTAATTATCTCCCCAGAAGTTTTCATAAAAAACTGGCAAAATACATAAGGAGCAACACCCAAAGTAACTTCTTTACTAAACTGAGATCTGTAGTACAACTTTTAACAGCAACCACTACCTGTTTCCCACGTAATTAGAGGAAAACAGAATGCAGATGGAGGAAAACCTCCTGGAGTTATAGGGCTTGCCATAGTTTCTGAAATGAAGCAGAGGAGCAAAGCCATAACAAACCAGATTTCATTAGTTTTGATATTCAGCAAACAACTTGGTTTTCCTATCACAAAATAATATAATAAACCTGAATGGAAGTTAAGGTCTTACTGTTAATTTTCTTATGAAGGAAAAGAAATACCCTTACCTCTCCACTGAAGAGTCTGTGAAAGAAGCCTCTCTTCGGCTTAGGAGACCTCTCTCTGTCTGGTGACACAGTACCATCAGTTTCACATGCATTGATGTCTTCAAAGCATCCTGTTTCAATCATCTTTGAAACATAAGAAATAAAAATGAAATATCCATACAAACCTCTCAAACAAGTTCCACGTATTATCTAGTTACTCTGGCTGGGTACTCTTAACACTTGCAGATTCATCAGCCGAACTACACCGCTCGCAGAGCTCCACAAAGGAGGCACAAATCTGACACAGACTCTCCTTGTGCACTCAACAAACTGAACAACAGCAATGAGAGACTCTCACACAGGTAAGAACTCAGGTGCTTTCTTGTTTTGGTTGTATTCTTGCCTTTCTTCTGCTCATGATGCAATAAGAAGTTTTTAGAACCAGAAATTGATTTTCCCTTCATGCATTCTGCTCATTTCAGAACAGTCTAGCTTAAGAAATGTAGCATCTCTATACCCTGGACTGAAGTTAATTAATAAACATATCATGAGGGAGGAAAAAAGATACAATGAAGATGGGTCTCTGGAGAGAAGCACGGGATTTTGAAATAATTTTTGTCTGTGTACACAGAAAACAAAAGAAATAAAACTGCAATTACTGGGTGCAGAAAGGATAGCAGAAAGTGAATGCTAAGATGTAACCAAAAGGCAGGCTCAGAAGTGGGGGAATGGTTAATGCCCACATCTAGTTGGCAGTTACCTGTGAATGCCACTGGTACACATCTATCACAACAGCATGAAGACAGAAGAATATACCTCATAGAGGGAGAGAGGGCATAAAGAGGAATAAGAAGAAATGCACTCTGCTTTTGTTGTAAACCATGAGACTAGGTAAATTATGGAAGGGCAAGAGGAATTCTTAAGGGACCAAGGACAAAGGTTTGAGGAAAAGTTCAGTAACGTTAATTAAAATTTTAAAAAACGCACAAATGCACAATGAAGTCTGCACAGTTAGTCCTTGAAGAGAAGGAATTTCCATCACCAGAACTCAACAACTACTTCCAACCTTCTCCCTCTATGTAGGGTTATTAAGCTGCAGTGCATTTTTTAATGACTAGATCATATTCTAAAGTTCAGAATTACAACACAGAAATATTTATTTCTTCAAGGTTCATTGCTTCTTAGTGAAGACTTTCTATGTCAAATGACACCTTTTACAAAACTCCTTCTTATGCAAAAAATGCATAAGGAAAACAAAAGGGAACATACTTTTTTCTCCAAATTGTAAGAGAAATTGCTCCTCTTTTGTGTTCAAGCTTTAAATAAAATCATACTGGGAAAGAAACTACACTACTAGATTTCAAGACAATACTAATTTCAACCTTATAATAGGGGGAAGGCATTCATAACAAGAAATATGATCTTAAATAATTGTTAGTGCTCTTGCTGAAATGGTAAAGAGGATTTGAACTGCATGCAGAGGTAGTAAAATTCTAGTATTCCGTGCAGAATACTAGAATAGTCATTCACTAGGCACATGAAAAAGCTTTAAGAGAAAAGTCTGAGTCAACTGATATTGAACTGTTTGTTTTGAAACCTTGGAAAAGGTGAGTCTGCAATTCTCTATTACTGTGTCACTTGGATGCTCTATTGGTACACAGGCACTATATACAAAAAGCTTGCTCTGTGCCTATTTGCTTTTGAACACTCAGGATAGCATTCCATCCCCCTCCTGTGAACAGCCATACTGTATAACATGATAGAAGAAGAAGGAAATGGTGGTCCTACTGCTGCTAAATATAGTTCTGAATGCTGTATCTATGATAAGATGTCAGATTCTATTTATGCAAATTTACTATAGATCTCAGTTTTCAGCAAGTTGTTTATGTTTTGGGAAAAAACATTTTCTGAAGTCTAAAGCAGAAATTTCTTTATGTCTTACAAAGAAAATCAATACTAAGTAGGTATCCTTTATTAAATCTTCTATATTGCTGTGCTAAGGAAAATAATCTTTCATGAAATACACATTACCTCATTTTGCCAAGGGATGGAGACACAACCCGTAACAAATTTGGAATAGAAGTCATCATCTGTAGTATCCAGGTTCACTCCTTTTACTGTTGAGAACTGTTCTATGTCCAGGACATCTTTACAATATACGGCACGTGGCTGCAGTACAATACAAGATTGAGTCATTAAAGTTTTGGGTTTGGGGATTTTTTGTTTGTTTTTTGTTTCCCTAGATGAGCAAAAATGGAGCGAAATGTCTGCAATTTTATATTTCACATTGCTGGTCACCAAATTACACTATGCTACAAAACAGAAACACAAAAACTTAAAAGATTCTTCACAAGGCACCTGAGCAATTCCATCCATCCTGCAAGTAATGGAAAAGAAATATCAAAACCAGAAACAGCTTCTCGGATTTCTTACTGATTGTCATAATTCACCCATCTTCCATCATCCTTCTTTCAACTCCAGCGTATTTTCTTCAAAGCTATTCCACATTTGATCTGCATCTGAGCAATGGAAGTGGACTTCTAAGGGCTAAAAAAACAGCTACAAAGCTCCCTAGAGACATACCAGTATTATAAATAATTTTGTAATCTCAGCTAATTGTTTTGTATAATTTCATCTATCAATAGCCACAATGGCATTCTCCTACAAATTCAACTAACTTTAAAGGTTTCTCTGGGGTCATATTATTGCTGACATAGAAGTATGACAGTTCTTGCCTTTTTATATACTAATCAAATCTGTCTCACCTACTTACATCTGGCAAGAATGGAGGTTCTAACATGTTTGCTTCCAGCCTCTTGAAGTTAATGTTCTTGAAAATAGGATGTTGCTTTACAACAGCAGCCCCATCTTCAGTGCAACCCAGTCGTTCCCCTGGATTTTTAGCAAGTAACTGCAACGATATGGAAAAAAAGCTGATCCAGGATATAATCCCACAATTAAAAAAAAAAAATAAATCTACATAACAATGTCTTTCAACAAGTTTATTTTGGTACTTGGCCTTTTATTAGATACAATTTAACATGTACCAAAATGAACTGGAAATCCAAACAGCAACATGCTGGGAACAAATACATTTTCAATAGACAAAAGAATCCCTGAAAGCAGACAATTTGAAGATTATACTAAAAATTACATCAGAATATTTTAATTTATGCCATGCTGAATAGATTTTACAGTACAGACTTTGCAGCAGACTTTCCGGAAATACAGACTTACTTTGTTTTTTTTCCTATGGGCTTAAGTAATGCACATATTTTGCATAAACTAGTACAGAGAACTTTTGAAGCTTTCTGTATAAATTTAAGAACAGGCAATATAAAAAAAAAGCTGTTGTCTTATAAATACTCCTTAGTGTACTATTCTGCCACTTCTTCCCATGCAGTATCCAAGCTGAGCATGCTATTGCACTCCACCTGTAACTCCATGTGGTCCAGGCAGTACTGCCCATTTCATTCATCTGATGGAAAAGCAATTTAAGCAGCTTTCCTTCATCTTGAAAAACATTCTGAATTCTCAGAGTTTGATAATTCAACAATTCATGAACAATCATCAACTTTCACGTGAACCAAAGAACGGCTTAACAATTCCAGTTTTGAAAAATTTTCAGTAGGAGATATTAAAATAATGTAGTTGGTCTCTCGAAAAGAATTAGAAATTTAATTTTCAAACCTCTACGTCTCTTCACCCACCATCCTGCAGATGGATTTTGCCTCCTCTGAGAACTTGTCTGAATATGTTTCCTGGTCTTCCTTTACTCTCCGGTCAATCTCATCCCGTTTGACCCTTTCCTTATGCTTCCTGAATGGAGACTGTCCTTCAATCATTTCATAAATCAAGCAGCCAAGGCCCCACCAATCCGGACTGAATGTATACTTTTCATTTTTGAGCACTTCTGGAGCTACAAAACAAAAACAAACACCCATCCATAATATTTCACTTTAAACTGACCAATGAAATATTGGAAAAACTCTCAGGTACTCTTTTGGCTTTGTGTAGCTCCTCTGTACTTTGAAGAAATGTTAATTTCCACAGCAAGGACTCTGTTTATATCCAAGAGAAGAACTTAATGCTTAAGTCCAGTATTGTTTACAAACTGAGAATGAAGTTTTTCCAAAGCATGGAAAGAAGTATATTGCCATAGTAATCCATCTGCTTACCTGTAACCCTAAGTCTCTTTGAATCTCCAAAAAAAAAATTACATGCTTTCTTAAAGTTCTACCTAAAGCTAGAATTTTCTGTTAAGTTTTCAAGTTTATCAGTTGGCTTACAATTGACTACCACCACACATTAAAACCTTTCTTCTTCCCATAACATGTCTATTCAGGCCCAATATGACTTGTCAAAAGAATTATTCCCATATTCATGGGAGCAGACTTTCTGGTAAAACATAACTGGCAAAGGATACTTTACATACCCATGTAACCAACAGTCCCAACGCGACCTCGAACCGTTTCTCCTTCTGGAATCTGCACAGCTAACCCAAGGTCTGAAATTCTGATATGCCCTATTTATAGTAAAACAAATTATACACAGTCAGCAAATAGAGTGTCATCACTTTAAAAAAAAAATAAAATATGTAGAACATCTCATAAAAAAACCCACCCCAAAATATCAAAACATTCACATACTCATAGTATAACTAACATAGTAACTAAACTAAGTTTAGTTAGCTTAACTAGAAAGGAATGATTTATTATTATTATTCAGCTCCTCCTAAATCTTAGATCTGTGCCTCTTCTTAACTAATTTCCTGAAGGTCATACAAAAAAATTTGCTGTTGAGTACCCTAATTCCTAGCTTTGGCATAGGCTGCTGCTCTAGGACACATAGAAATGATGACTGGTCATTTCAGATTCTGCATCTATGCATCAGACATTTGTATTTTTCCATTCTGTGCTCCCACCACAAAAACTTAGCTTTTTGACTTCCCAGTAAAACTTTAAAAAATGTACTTAATTTATTCCAAATGTGAGAAAACTGTAGCCTGTACTGAGACAGCTGGTTTTCCTCTAACAAAATACTCTAATAATGCCAAGCATGAGTACTTGGAATTGCTATCCCCACTCCCACCCCAAAACAAAAGCAGACTAGTCAATAACCTACTCAGAATTATTTATATATGCATGTCAGTTCAATAGTAGGATTTCCCCTTCTCATGAATCACTCCTAAGCAGATAACAGCTTCTATCTCACTTTATCAGCCAAACTTCTTGACTACCTTCCCCATACTCACAGCATTTACACCAGTACCTACAATGCAGAAATCATGTGGTAGAAGACTGATTTGTCATGACCAGCACTGCTCAGATGGGGAACCAGTCCAAGAAGGGCAACAGGAATAAACTCACTCCACCCTCCCTTACATTCCCACGGACAGTTACAGTTCTTTCTTGAAACAGTTCTTGAGTCTGTCCAATCACATTCAAGATATTTCAAGGCAAAAACTGTATTGACATTTTAATGTAAAAAATACATAAGGTACTTTTTTAATAAAAATATAAAAGTCTAGACAGAAGAAAGCACAATTGTATTTTCAATTAAATTTCAAAGGAAAAAATTGCCAATCATCTGTAGTAGAAAGATTCATTGGGAAAAAAGCCCCAAACAAACCAGAACAAACCCCACACATTTCTAGTAGTAGTTGTAAGGGCAGGGGTGCTGTCATTTACAAAAACACTATAGATCCACAGAAGGATTTGGGATGGAAGGGACTTTAGAAGGTCTCTAGTACAAC
Organism: Grallaria varia; assembly: GCA_013396735.1. NCBI lineage: Eukaryota > Metazoa > Chordata > Aves > Passeriformes > Formicariidae > Grallaria > Grallaria varia. The sequence goes on along the minus strand of VWZG01008799.1, from coordinate 303,249 downwards.
CTTCCAAGCAAGCAGTCAGTCCAAGTGTCCAAGGCTTTTTAAATTCTTGTTTAGAAAGCCTCCAGGAGTGGACACTGCATCACATCTCTGGGCAGCCTATTCCAGTGCCCAAGTGTCTTTGGGCATACATGCTTTGGCATTCAAAAAACTCTACAGCATCAATATTAGCTAACAGCATATTAATTTCTTATTTACACATGATGGATAATCAATGCATGGAGTGAGAGTGGAGAAAGTCAAGTGCCCCTCTATATACTAGCTGGAAATAACTAAATGCACTGGAGCAGCAAATGCTATTTTAAATACATTCAGATGTTCTTCTATTCCCTGACATCTGATGAATCCCTTTTCAAGTACATGATCTGAGCTCCTGAAGCGATTTTCTAATTAGTCCCCTCTGGTCTCTGGAACTAGATCAAGATATCCCTGGCAGAGAGAAAGCATTCTAGTGCAGTCCTGCAAGGCTACATTTTTCCTCAAAGAAGCCGTCAGCTTTTGCAAGACATAGCTGGAGAGAAAAATTAAAGAATGTATTTGATGTCTAGCAAAGTCTCAGCTCCTGGAAAGTGACTTCTCCCAAGCATCATCTTTCTTGAAATGTATCAGTCAGAACATGTTGACTTGAAAAAAAATATACTGTGTTAATGGCTTCAAAAACAGTTTTTCCTTCACTAAAATGCTCATCAGTTACAAGAACAAACTTGTAATATTCATCCCCAGCTTAGAAGAGAATTGATGCACATGTTCTTCAGTCAATTCAAAAGATTCTGGTAATGACTTGCATACAAATTCATTAAAGAAGATTAATTTGGCTTCTGAGAAACAAAAGACTACAAACATTTCTTCATACTGTTTGTACTTCCTTGATTCTTTACAGCCACATATGGATCAGTGACCATGAGACCTTTTTTAGCTGAAATGTTACAACAGAAATGCTTCAGATTTCTTTTCTTCTTATTGCCTAAATATTCTGGTTTACTAAGTAAAGTTCTGGCCCCACATCCAATAAATCACATTTACATAGTTGAAGAGAAGACAAACAAAAAAAATTCATACAGAAGTTTTAACCATCCTAAATCAAGAGAAGGGGGGAGAAGGAGGAGCAAAAGGGGAAAAGTAGCCATTTTATGGCAGAAAATTGACCCTTCAAACATCATCATCATTGACCCCCAAAGTCCCAGTATTTTCCCCTGCCTTCTAAAAACCAAGGGCTGTTTTTCCTTTGTTAATTAAAGTAAAGATTCTACAATTGGGTCCCTTTTATAACGAGGAAACCCCTTTGATTTCTGGCACAGTATTTAGAGGTGTCATTCTTGGTTTCAAAATTAATTTTAATTTTTACATACCACAGTCATCAAGAAGTATATTTTCAGGCTTCAAGTCTCTACAAATTAAACAACAGAAACGTGAATTAAACAAAGGCAAAACTATTAGCCATCAAATACAACAGAAGGAAGATAAGACTTCATGGTTCTGACTGAAGCCATTTTTCCAGTTTCCACCTGTACAGAAACAGAGTTGTGAAGTTGATGGCCTATAATGCAAATAGTTCATTCAGAGAACTCTGGATCCACTTTCCCCAACTCTCTAATCCATTTACATTAACAAAAGCAATTTGAACTCCACAGATAAGAAACTTTCTCCACACAACTCCAAAATCCTGATATGAAGGAACCACCAACTTACACCCAAATTTGTGCTCATAAGTGAAAGACATTTCTCCTGAGAATATCAGCAATACAGCTCCCCAGTGGTATAACACAAGTGTTTGCTGCAGTTTGATGCTGACCCCTTGCTATATTCCACCCCAGGGTGTCAGAATATCAACAAAGAATAATATTCCCAAGACTAAGCACACGCTTAATATCATCCATTCAAACTCCATTCCTTTTATTTGGATATGCAGTCTCTAAAGCTTAGTAGACACTTCACCCACTAGGATTCTTTGCAGTCAAATCTCCAGGAGCCTCTACTACTTTTCTGTAAACATCAAATTTCACAAGCAACATTTTTTTACCTATTAAATGCTAGCAAGACTCAGGAAATAGCAAAAGGGTAGTTAATTCAGTATTGCAGTTCTGTATCTTCTTCTGCATTTGTACTTTGAGAACAAAGGAAACTGAGTGGGATGTTTGGATTCTCCCCCACCCAAGGAAAAAAAAAAAAAAAAGGGCAGAAGAAAATTCACTTCAAACTTTAGGTAGAAACACTTCTGCTTTAAAGCACAAAATAGATGCTCAATTTAACTCAAGTAAACAAGTTTAAAGATTTCCATCTCCAAACCAGCTGATTAAAGCCCAGCCTAAAACCTAATACTTAATAGCAACATCTGCTGCTTAATAGAACCTAATTCCAGTCTGCCATGATTTTGGTTAGTCCATAGTAAAACTCATTTCCAGCCATCTCTTTAATGCTACTAGTTTCTTGGCCTACAAGCACAGAGAAGTCAGCTTTTTTAAGCATTCAGCAATAAATCCTAGCCCTGGGATACAAGATTTGGGGTATGAGCCCTCTCCCTCTTCCCTCCCTACACCACAACAGAGGCCAAAGTCCCACTTTCTGCTGGGATACACAGACACCCATCCTGCACTGGATAACCATGCTCAGAGCAAGAGCTGGCAGTGTCACTCTATCAACAGAGGCAGCAGTTTTCCCTTATGAAGCAGAGAAAGGCTGGAGGACTGCAAAGCTCACAAAAGAGGTTCATTAAAAATTAGATAAAATTCTCTATTTTAATTTGGACTACACAAGCATTAATCTATTTGTGCTACAGCTAGCACCAGCCTTCCTCCAGACAAACTTTCAAGATAAAAATCCTTCCTGGATTTCACTGCACAGATATCTGCTCTAAGCAGAGGCACAAGGCGGTCAAGGAGCTACTTGGGTTTATCCACTACAGCTTCAACAGGCCTTTGAGTCTGATCTTTACCTTCCAGGTACATTCAGCACGACTATGGGCATGTACATGGGTTTGTGAGGAAAATCAAGGTATTCAAGCAACTTATCTGGTAAAAACCACTACTCTCCTTGAGAAGACTGATAATTCCTGCAGGAAAACTCCAGCAATTAAGTCCTTTCTGGAAAGCAGGCACTTGTTCCCCTCCCTGTTTTATGTAAAACCTGACTTAGCTCTAAGTATTACCAGACTTTTAATGCAGCAAATGGATAAATGCTTCCACTACTGTCTCTGTCTGTCGGCTTATTTTTCTAATGTCAGCAGCATATGATAAGTTACAGAGAGTTCCACAAATTACAGACAGTTCCATGAGCTCCCACTGAACAAGCAAACTGGCTCAGTTGCTGTCACAGGGCAGTGCAGGGCCCTCCTTCCAGCTCTGCACCTGTTCTCTTAAACCAGTGGGAGCCCCACTAATAAAACAGCACAACCAACTCCAATGTCCTACAGACAGTCCTGATACCACTGCTTGAAATACAATAATAATTGGGATAAAGACACAAGAAATACACAATAAAAATGGGTGCCAGTGGAAAGTTAGGGCTCGTTTTTCCACTTTATGAGGTACTTTTCCACTGATAGCAACAAATCCCAAATATAACACATTTGTAATACATTTTAACATGACACCATTCTCGAACAGAACATGAACTGATTTTACTACTACCTGCCAACACATATCTGCACCAAGGATTTCTATTTTACTAAGTTCTGAATTTCCCTTCTTCAATGGCCTCTGCAGTACACTTTACTGGGAACACAGACGGAGAGCCACAAAAACCTGTTCTCAAGAAAATATTTTACAATAGTATGTTACAGAATTAAGGTCCACTTTAACAGGTTAAGCTATTTGTCTAAAAAGAGTTTAAAAATCCTTTACAGCTAGAAAACAAACACAGTAATAGATCTTGGGGTATGGCAGCAAGAAAAAGAACTAGTTCTAACTTCAGAGAAACAGCAAAATAAGAATAATTTTCATTCTGTATTTTATTGTCCAGGCGAATGTAAAATACTAGTTACCATAATTTTGAAAAATATATCATGGAATCAGTGAATATGTGTTTCATCATGTTCTCCCTTTCCACAACATTAAGACTGGAGGTTGCCAGCATAACTTCTTTAGTGAGAATAAAATAACTATGGCAAATTTTCCCAAGCTTTTTATTTCACTAATCATATTTGATTGTGTAACCTATCACCTTTTCTGTCTTTAAAAATGTCAAATTTACAACTGCATCCCTAAATGCATGATACAAAAAGAAATACACATGGAACAGAGAAATTAAGACCATCAGGAAAAAAACCCAGACTACTGTTAAAGAAGAAACAAGATTCTTTTATAAAAAGTTGGTAATTCAATATTAAAAAGCACAGGGTGAAACTGATTATACAGAGAGCATAAAATAATCTAACATTTTCTAGTTTTAGTACTTAAGTGTAGTGGAGCTGACATGGTATAATTAGAGTTTCTTTTCATCTGTTTACATATTCGGCAGAAACTTCCTTAGTATGTCCTATACTGAATTGTTTAATGATGATTTCAGGTATTATGATTAAATTTAAGACCTCTTTTCTGTGAGTAGACAAATTCTTCAGTTGCAAACACATGTGAAGGTAACTGCCCCTCAGGTCTTCATTTTGTTATAAGCAGAAGACAAAAATTAATTCTTTTAATTAAGAGGTAATTGTACTCAGAACTGTTGAGAAACTACCTTTTTTCCATCCTCATAAATTTAAGGTTATTTCTTAGTAATTGGAAACTGATTATATAATAGCACCACACAGGGCAGAGATCTAACCATCAAGACTGCTCTAGAAGAAACCATGACCATTCCAAGATGTGGAATTAAAGATAGAGAACACTAGGATCTGACACGAGTTTAAAGGTCTTCTTGTAGGCTTGCAGCTAACAAGGAGGGCTGTGGTTTGGGTTTTCTGTTTTGTTTGGGGTTTTTTGTTGCTGAAAAAAATCAGTTTTGTTTTCACTTGGGCAATGTGAAATGACCTACTTGCAGCTGATCAAATCTTTCATTCTTGCTTCAATCCTACATCTATGCCAAAACACACTGTGCGACATTGCAAAATTGGCCAAATTCTCCAAGGAACCACATCCAACCACCAGCATAAGACTGATTTACTCTGTGGTTCTGCTGCTTTCTGCTCTGTGTGTTGGTCATCTGTACTGGGGAGGGAAAAGATTAAAATTATACTTTAAATCTTTTTTCAAAGGAGTGGTACTTGGTGTTATGCACCAGGAATATAAAGAAAGTGTTCTTGGTCTACCACAAAGTTTGCTTTGCTTGTTCTGTAATATTGATGCATACCAGGGGTTAAATAACGTATGGACAGAGACAGAAAAGAGCAGTAGGATCATACAGTCTCAATTACAATGCAAAAAGCTTCTGATAGTTTTATTAATTCAAAAACAATAATGTGTTAATTGGAATAGCCTAAAATAAAAACAGAAGACAAGTTTTTCATGTGGACTTGACTATCACTTTACCCTCATGACTATAACATGCAATGCAGCCATGGACTTCTATGGCCTTCTGAGAACTACTTTAGAGTGGGCAGGAATACAATTCTGTATTCCTGAACTTACTTATTTGAATTAAAAAATTAATTTACTTTGTAAATAATAATTTATTTTCATTTTACAAACAAACCTTGAATCAATCTTACAACATTTTCAAATATATCAAGCATCTAGACAAATAAGATCAGTAATTCTGGAGGACATGCCATGAAAAGAACAAGAAATTTTTTTATTTTACTATGAACTTGTTGTAGTAGAAAACAATTAATACATAAATTCAATGCTGAACAGACATGGAAAGATATCAGTGACTGTAGATGACACTCACCTGTAAACAATTCTCTCCTTCTGCAAATCCTCCAGGCCACAACACAGTTCTGCAGCATAGAAAATAGCCCTTTCTTCATCAAAGCCAGGATTTCCCATGTTATATATGTGAAACTTCAGATCCCCTCCATTCATTATGGTCAATACTAAACACAGGGCATCTTTCGTCTCGTATGTATAGGATAAACTAACCTAAAAATGGGGCAGGGCAAAACGATGACCATTATTCATTCATAAACCCCAAAACAATTCACAGCCCTTTTTTCCAATACAATCAACATATGTATCCCTTTTTTAAAAACAAAAAGAACAAAACAGGCAAGTAGAAAATCACTCCTGCAGAGAACTTGAAGATACAAAAGATTACAGACTAATTTGCTTGTATAGACAAACCCTACACCACTGTCCAAAAGCACTGTGACAAATCTGTTTAGATACCATAGAGCTCCATCCAGAAAATACAGTTATTGATGGTGCCCCTCAGCTGCATATTACCTGTATTGCTCTGTACAGATAATGTGCACATTAACCTTATTTTATTAGTATCTCGGGAATTATGCATTGCCAAACCATCTTCCTGAACTTCTACAGGACTCAAAATTGCCCTACCTTAAAGAAACTCAAGAAATTATTTAAGATCAAATGTAGTTTCTATTTCTACCCCCACAAGTAACTGCATATTTCCCTGATTTAGAGCTTGCCAACAGTAAAGATTCAGTACAGCTCTTTATAGTCATTCTTTTCCCTGTATTTGGAACATGGTGCTGATAGGCAAGGAAGAACACCACTTTTTTTTTTTTCAGGTTTTAGTAGAAGTTTCTAAAGTGTATTTAAAGTTTTAAAGTAGACTTGTCAGTTCAAAAAAAACCCGCTCCATTTTAACACAACAAAGTAATATACTACAAAATATAACATATGCTGTTTAAGTTACAAATTAATTTTCAGTAGAAATCAGCAGCATAGCATAGCTTTAATCTTGCAGGAGCTTCAAAATTATCTACAAAGATTACCTAACTCGTACCAAGAGCAAGGGAATTCAGAATTCAAACACATACTTAGCTTAAATTAGGTAAGCTAAGTGGGTAAAAATCAGTAGTATTTTTTTTTTGTATTAAATAAACGTAATTTTAAATGCAATACAAGTAAATAATGGCCCTAATTCAGTAATAGGTCCAAACTCTTCCTTCAGACGCATAAATCAAATACTAAATAATAAAATTAAATAAATACAGGAATCAGCTACTTGGGGCAAAGATTTCTATTTAATGATTTTAATTGATATGTCCAGCTATTAATGACTTTACTTGTGACACAGGCGTGACATATTATCTACCCACTCCCACTCCAGTATTACTGCAGATCCACGATTTAGGTATTTCCTGCTGCATCAAAAAACCCCCATTGGATAACAAGAGGAAAATAATTCGTGCTCAATTCTGAAAAGTGATTTCAATTTCAACTTTGATCAATTAATGATTTACAGTATTTACACATCCTGAANTATAAATATTTTTAAATAACTTTCACTATGCTCTAAAACAGGCACTTTAAAATCCTCACTGAACAGCAATAAAAAATTTATCAGTAAGTGGATTTCAAACTAAAACAAAATGCATTTTAAATTAACATTTAGATGACAACATTTTTATTAAAAAATAAACATTACTGGAGGTGAATTTTGCTTGGTATATCTTAGATTATTCTAACTTATTTCATTGCTTAGTAATTCGTCCTACTAACAGACCACAATTCACATAATAGCATCAGGTTAAAATATCAAAACTAAGATTTTCATTCCAGGGAAGTTCCACTGAAGAGTTAATTGCTTCACATCCAAGACACCTCTTAAAGCCTTGGTACACAGCCAAGCAATATAACCCGAATCAATATACTATTAAAATGTCATGTTTATCTTGAAATGTATAAGCAATAGAGTAAGAAATGCTACAAAAATACCCAAGGATATAAAAACTCGACTATTAAACAGAGGACAAAGATTCAGTTGCATCAGGATGCTGAAACATACCTAATGTTCTGCCTGTAAGTGAGAAGTAAAGCAGGAGGACTAAAAGCAATTCAATATTGGATAAAAAAAGTCCTCTGCACAGAACTACTCACGATCACACACAAACATTATTGTATCAATCATTTCTCTCAACAGTCATGCACTCTCTAAATTAATTAAAAAATGAGTCTTCTGCCCACAAGCTCCTGGAAGAGACTGAATGAAGTAAACAAAGAAAGACATCTCTGAAAATAAGATCAGAAGTTGATACTTACTACAAACCTACTATTCACTTTTTCTAAAATTCTCTTTTCATTTAGAGCCATTGATTCTCCTTTCCTCTTCTTTATTCTCTTTTTTTCTAGCTTTTTACAAGCATACATTTTTCCTGTTGCCCGGACTTGACAGGCACACACCTGAAAAAGAAGGATGGTGTGTCAGAGATGCTAGGGCTTTTTTACAGAATTTTCATTTTAAAGAAGATGAAATTTCATTTTCTTTTCAAACTCTTTAATGCTCTCAGAAAATTATAGTCTATAGGCATCAATACAGAGCTTTCACTCATGAAACAACTTTAAAGGGTCCTAAAAGCTGTAACAGAAGTAGAAAAAGTGAATACACAGAGGTAAACCCATTTATTGGGGTTGAATAGTTCAGTAAAACTGTGTATTTTGTGTTAGTGAAACAACTGTGGTAACAGTATGTATCTATGCAAGCAGGACAGAGGACAAATATCCACATCATAATAGAACAGAAGAAAAATAATGGTAATTTCCTAACCCTCCTTCCCCTTCTCTATAGGGTTCTGGTTAAAATATGTAGGGGGGAAAAAAGTGCAATGAATTATAANCATCCTGAAATAAATGTCACTCAAAAATAGAAGATCCACTGTTACAGTAATTTATTAATCAATTCAGGTACTTTCTGGGTTCAGTTTCAATCTATTCAAGCCCAGAGGCCTTGTGCAAAAATAACACTAGCATATTTATACAAAACCATAATTTACAACAGTTTAAAGTAGTAATGTATCTGGCCAGCAGGTTCTTCATTTTTCTTTAAGCTGACAGTATTCTATGGGGATTTTTAATACATAAAGCTTACCAGAAAATATATACATATACATATTTTATATATAAATATTTTTAAATAACTTTCACTATGCTCTAAAACAGGCACTTTAAAATCCTCACTGAACAGCAATAAAAAATTTATCAGTAAGTGGATTTCAAACTAAAACAAAATGCATTTTAAATTAACATTTAGATGACAACATTTTTATTAAAAAATAAACATTACTGGAGGTGAATTTTGCTTGGTATATCTTAGATTATTCTAACTTATTTCATTGCTTAGTAATTCGTCCTACTAACAGACCACAATTCACATAATAGCATCAGGTTAAAATATCAAAACTAAGATTTTCATTCCAGGGAAGTTCCACTGAAGAGTTAATTGCTTCACATCCAAGACACCTCTTAAAGCCTTGGTACACAGCCAAGCAATATAACCCGAATCAATATACTATTAAAATGTCATGTTTATCTTGAAATGTATAAGCAATAGAGTAAGAAATGCTACAAAAATACCCAAGGATATAAAAACTCGACTATTAAAC
>VWZG01008799.1:274097-293667 GCA_013396735.1 Grallaria varia | reverse complement strand
TTGATACTTACTACAAACCTACTATTCACTTTTTCTAAAATTCTCTTTTCATTTAGAGCCATTGATTCTCCTTTCCTCTTCTTTATTCTCTTTTTTTCTAGCTTTTTACAAGCATACATTTTTCCTGTTGCCCGGACTTGACAGGCACACACCTGAAAAAGAAGGATGGTGTGTCAGAGATGCTAGGGCTTTTTTACAGAATTTTCATTTTAAAGAAGATGAAATTTCATTTTCTTTTCAAACTCTTTAATGCTCTCAGAAAATTATAGTCTATAGGCATCAATACAGAGCTTTCACTCATGAAACAACTTTAAAGGGTCCTAAAAGCTGTAACAGAAGTAGAAAAAGTGAATACACAGAGGTAAACCCATTTATTGGGGTTGAATAGTTCAGTAAAACTGTGTATTTTGTGTTAGTGAAACAACTGTGGTAACAGTATGTATCTATGCAAGCAGGACAGAGGACAAATATCCACATCATAATAGAACAGAAGAAAAATAATGGTAATTTCCTAACCCTCCTTCCCCTTCTCTATAGGGTTCTGGTTAAAATATGTAGGGGGGAAAAAAGTGCAATGAATTATAAATAGAATGAATAAAATCTATAGATTTTATTTTAGGTTCACAAATATTCTATAATTAAATAGAAACTAAATTTCCACTGCCAAATGAAATTTCTAAATAGAAGCAACTGCTGTCAGTCAGTGGAAGTTTCTCCAACTTTGTGCATGAGCTACAATTCTGAAATTAACACATTAAAAGAAAAGAGTTTGGATTCACAATAGTTTGCCAGGTGATGTGTCACATGTAGATAAATGGAGACAGTTAAACAGCCTGTCCTCTGTATTAACCTTTTTTTTTTCCTGAAGAACTGCCTCACAGAAAAATACTTCTGTACTCACCTCTCCAAATCCACCTTTGCCTAGTACTCGGTAATGCCTAAAAGTGTGTTTGGTTACTGGTTGCCTGATTAACAGAAAGAAACAATTACTGCAACAGGAATTACAAGCGTTAGTAATCCCCTCCCCACCCCAAGGTCTGTCTTAAATCTTCTCCTTTCTGTTCTATGATACATTTCGGAACAAGTGTGGCCTTGGCCTCAAGAAGACAGTACTGTAACAAGCAGAATTTCAAACGAAGGGGGTGCTCTGTTTAGAAACGTGGGCTCCCTCATGTGGTCACCAGACATTTCCAACAGCAGGCAGAAGAGCTGATCAGTTCTGCCCTTTGCTGTTTACAGGTAGAGCCTTATGTGTTCTCATCACAGTCAATTTATCACTGTTGCTCCCTTAGTTCAGTACACTGACATGCAGACTGCACTGCAATGAGATCATGCTTTACAATGCAGTATTTAAAAGGTAAACCATCTCTTATTTTACTTTGCTTTTTCAAAGAAGAAAGAGTTGTGGTATGCAAGACCAGTTCAAGGGCTGGATTGTTAAGGGATTGATGAAGTGGAAGAGGAACAGATAACTGGAGGCAGTAGAGCTGTCAACCAGTCTATGCTAAAACTCTCCTAAATGTGTCAGAGCAAAGCCATTACAAAGCAGTGGGTTTTTCTGTGTTTAGTTTTAAATTGTTAGTGCAGTTTGGTTCTCAGGACAACACAGGTAGGTTCATTTAGTAGAGAATTTTAAGAACTTCTCTAGTTTTCCTGCTGGCTTTAGCTACCAATTCAGTAAAATAAAGATATTGGATAATTGGAATTTACAACCAAATTAATGCTGAACCACCTTAATGTTTGCATATGTGATCATGATACCCAACAAGATTGAATTGGAATCAATTTGTAACAATCTCAGCCTTCTGAAAGAGTCAGGACACTCATGTAGTATTGATTTGAAAGCCTAAACTAGTTTCTGATATTAACTTCACTGTACTGTAATTACTAGATCTGTGTCTGTACCACCCTTAAAAACTGATTAGCTACCCAGTCATCCTGTGCGATATAAAACTAGATTAATCTGCTTATTAGTCACTAATTAGACCAAGTTTGAAACTAAAGGATGAGAGCATTCCCAGGAAAGACTGGTAATCCACTGGACACTTGACAGCCAAACATATATCCATATGATAATGAATTTGCATTTACCTAATACAAATTAACCACTTAAAGACTATCAGATAGATAGTTCCATTGGAGTATTGGTTCTCTTGCTGTCCCATCAACACCATCCTTCACATCTTGTCTTTCAGAGCATCATTTCTTAGACAGGCAGAGTCATTCACTAGGGTTCTACAGCATTTCTAACATAACAAGCACAATTTACCACAATCAAAGCTAAATTATAATGCAAACATTATAAATAAACTCACTTTTCCAGCCATTTCCACTGTAAGAAACGGGAAAAATACACACTTTCTTGGTAAGCTTCAAAAGGTCTTTTGCTTAGGTATTCATGGACAATTCTAGCAGGAAAATAAACAGAAGAATAAAATCAGTCTTATTCAAAAAAAAATTGATGAAGTGGGAGGTGCTATCAATCTACCAACATATATTTAAGCACACTGATAAAGCTGGAAGCAGGAGAACACTGTCAGCGTGCCCTACAATGGTTTTAACCTAAACCTCTTGCAATGGGAGTGCCTGTCATAGAAAACTGTTCCTGTCAAGTCACTAGTGAAGGCCAAACTACTGTTAATTATGGTAACCAGATAGTTTGACTCTGCATTCTGATTGAGTGTCTTCAAACCCACCTAAATATCAGCCTCTTAGCAGCTATTTTACGCACAAATGACCCCACAAACATGACCTCTGAAAGGATCTAAAAGGGATTTGAAATTGAAGGACTAAATGCCATATCCAAACCTGAACACCAGGTACTTTACCATTCCCTTAAATGAAACACATCAAGATGAAGGTAGTGAGGAAAATAAGTAACTCAAACTATATTAAGGGACTTAACAGAGAGAGTAAAGGGGGGTGACCTACATGAGATACTCCGTTTGAGACATGGTTTATTAGGTGTTCTCACACATCCCTTTGAATCTTTTAATCTCAGGTTGTTATAAAGCATGCTTATTTTTGTTGCCAGGGAGATGACCCAAGCAGTGACAAAACGTGTGGTAATCCTTCAGACATGATCTAGCATGCCTTGAAGAACCCGAAATATGAGAAACAAAGGCTTCAAAAGACATGCAACACTTGTAAACATGTACCATCCCTCCATGAAAAGCTTCCCCTGTCTATTATTGTGTAAAGTGTTACCCCCTGACACTTCAGAACAAAATCAAGTTGTATTCTTTAGTGTTAACTATCACAAGAGATCCTCCAGTCAGCCATCTTAGTGGAACGTAACTGCTGGCCTCAGTTTAACTTGTTCTGAAGAACCTTAAACTGTGTAACATTGTTCAGAAACCTTTCAAGTTCCAGTTTATAACTTCACATTGTAATGAAAAGCTTCATCATGGAAGGGAAGTCATTCAACTGGTAAGAATACAATAAAGAGAAATGCTATTTACCCTACAGAATACCTGGCAGCAGTGTGATTTCATGCAAAAATAGGATTAAAGAAACAGCTCTGCAAAAGTCAAACATCTAAATCACATCTGAAGGAAACCTAGTCCTTTAATAAATCTGTTCCAAAGTTCTTACCTATGCTCATCTCAGAGACCAAATACTTCTGGGTGTAACAACTTCATCTTTCATTTTTATTAGAAACACATTAATTTCTTTTGTGCTGCCTAGTGCCACACGAGTATTTTTAACCTACCTAGTACAGTCCATAAAAAGATCCTTGGAAGGGTTCTTTTCCAGTCTTGCTTTACATTCATTTACTGTTTCCTGAGGTATTTCTGGCAAGTGTGCTGCAGACTTAACATAATAAAAAAGAAAGAAAAGCAACAATAAAAGCAGTTTTCTAAATCAATAGAACAAGTTTTGTATTCAAAGTGAAATAAAATCTTTTAATAGAGAAAAGGAAAGGAATGGTTTGGCTAACAAGAAAAATCAAGAAAGTCATATTTGAGCAAAATTATTATTCGTTCCCTATTACAGAATAATGCATTGAGATGTATTGAAAGTTCTTACAGTTATTTACTATTTCAGTATCTGGGGAAACAAGCTTGGTAATAAGTCAAATTTCTTTTTCAGACTACAAAACTTAATTTGTTATTAAGTTTTCTTTAGGTGTTAAATGGAGAATAAATTGTAGCCACAGTAGTCTTAAAAGGTGAGATCAGTCAAGTTTTCTGCTCAAGCGGATTGAGCAAAATTTTAGAAGGCAGCACAGCTCTCAGAAGGACAACAATGGGACTAACAAAGTTTGAAAGTCAATTTACTAAAAAACAATGCAACCACTTGGACTATTTATCTGCCATTTGACAAAACACTTGAGAAATATATTTACCCCATTAGTGAAGTATGTCTCTAAAACTTTGAGGCCACAGTCTATACGCTTTTCATCTGAAGATACCTCATATTCTGCCTAGGGGAACGGAATTGAAAATTAAATCACGTCCAGAGCTATTTGGCACTTAAGTATTTTACATTATACTAGGTGAATTTTATCATCAATAAGACAATACTCTTAATATAAAAGAAACTGAAGGCTCTCATTGTTTAAAATCTATTTAAAGATTCTTAGGTTATATAGTGGAACATGTATGAAGAACAGTCTTAATGAAAAATAAAAGCATATGGAATTTAACTTTTGGAAAACACACAAAACCTAACAGTTAGCCTAAATGCAATTACAGAAAATGCATCCTAGAGGTTAAATTAGATCAATTACAATCATATAGTATTTATGTAGCATTGTAGGACAGAATGATCCAAATGGAAAACAATTGAATAAGAGTACAATAATCAGCTTTTTCTTCTCTGTACTTTTTTCCTTCACATATTTTTCTTAGTTACAGACTTGAGTAAAACCAGGATAAAACTAGTTTCTATCAGGTTAGGTTAACTGGAAATAAATGAGATCTAAACCAACCCCCTACTACATTCTTTGTAAAACCGAGTAGATATAAAATTTGTACGTTTTTTACTTAGTAATGTCTGATACTGAGATGTAGAGAAAAAGCCCTGTGCAATACAGTGCGTTGTTCAGATGAACAACTGGCAGCTGAACAGAGCTCCAGAAGTAGCTAGTCATGGGAAAAAAACCACGATCAACGAGCCATCACACAGATACTACTAATGAAAAACTTCAAGGACTATTTACTATTCATAATTTTAAGGAATAATCTAGAAGCAAACATCAGAAGTTTGAGACAATACAGAATCTGGGGAAAGTCTAAGGCAGACTTCCAGAATGGAGGACTGTATCATACAAAACAGTTGAGCATGTTAGAATAATAATCATTAGGAACCTCAAAGGAAGTTCCAAGTGACTGATCTACCTTCATAAAGAAAACCACAACACTGAAAAATGACAGTTCAAGAACCAAACGCACACACAGAACAGTGGAAATAACAGAATGCCTGATCTTCAGTTCTGCAATTATCACAGCTAACCCACACTGACTCACTACTAAGTCATCAACATCTTTTTCTGCTGAGATATTATGGTATCACCCACTTCAGCACAGCACTCAAATCCATTAACAATCACAAGCCATTTTGTTGTGGAATGGAAGTAGCAAAATCAAAGTCTAATGATAAGGAATTATTCTGCAACTACCAACAACCTGAGCAGGTCAGAAAAGTTCATCAACCAAAATTTCATCAATGCACTTAGTATGTTGAACATTTTCAATTATGTGATAGAAGTCACTAATTTAATACATATAGTTAGGCATACTGTTGTAGGTGGATACTGTAATTTAAAAGGAAGTTTGAGATGGCCTTTCCAATTAATTCTGTTACAGAGCTTAAGAGGGAAGTTTGAGCTGTCAGCCACTCCTTTTCATACTTGAGTAGCCTTGTCCCCAGCTAGTGAAATGAGTCACTAGATTGAATAACTGCAATTCCTCACTTTAATTTATGTCACTTATATTCAGTTATTTCACAACTCTTCTTTCTGTAAAGCCAAGCTGACTCCAGACTTTTAAGAACACACCTTCCCCAGAGCTGGAGCTTAGCAGTCTTAGTAATCAGTACAGGCAGACAACACACTCTTTTACTACCTTGATTTTGGACTCTTGAAATAATCACATTTCTGAAATCAGGTTGCCTCATATAAAAGAGTCAGAAAGCTCTATTAATAAAGATGTGAGGGGGATATTGTATTTTGGGATGCATGTGTATTCAGTGATTCCCAAGCATAATTCTTCACCATGATTTTTCAAATGGAAGTTAAACAGTATATTTTAAAAAAAGAAAAGTAAATTGTGAAATCATCCCTTACATCAGATTATCTCAGTTATGACAGTCTTTCATTAATTCACAGAAGTGTTGCAATCCACATAACATTATAGGTTGCATATTTCAAAACAATTCAAATTTTTCAGTTGGTGTTTCTTAGAGAGAATTTTACCTTAAAAATGACATCTGTAGAGCAAAGACACACCTGCCTTAGTCATGCCTAACAGTGTTCCTCTATTGTCCTGCAAAGGATTCTGCTACTCCTCAACTAAGCTTTTAAGGATTAAAAATGTGTGCAGAAAGATTTAGGGCACATCCACAGTTGTCAGTGGTCTCCCCACTGTGCGGGGCTCATTAGGGGCTCTGCTTTACATTCACTTCAGGATATTGGCTCCACTGTTCTGGATTTCCATTCAAACCATTCTATGTCTCCAAATGTCAAACTGGTCTCTGGAATTTGTTGCTAGAACAGCTCCCAAGAGTCACAAAAATATGGTGAAATGCACCTGGGGTGGAAGCCTAGTTTCATAAAGATTCATTGACAAATATAAAGCAATTCTACTTATTTGACACTCAAATTTCTTTTTAGCTGACCTAGTACCTCAGTTTATACTCCTACAAGGGGAAGAAATGGTGAAAAGGGAGGCACAGCAATAATCCCATGTACTTCCTTACATCCTGCCTCTTTCAGAGCCATCTTGCATTCGGATATTGTATTTTGGGATGCATGTAAGCAGCAGTACTACCCTACTTCTATCTTCTTTGGTCACTTGTTCCCTGAATGCAAGAACAAAAATGGGTGGAATGAGAAAAATTTTCTTTTGGCAGCAATCTCAGATTAAGACTGTATCTTATTGCTCTTGGATTAACTATGAAGGACAAAGAATACAAAGCCCTGAGCTAATATTCTCTCCTCTTAAGGGCTCTTGTGTGCCTGCCTAATCTTCTCATTACTTTCCTCCTCCCCAAGGAGGTTACGTCTGAGGATTTTTAACAAAAATGGCTGTGGGCACACTTCCTTCCTCCCCTCATGCTTCTGCATTAGATACCAAGACGCAAACATATCAAGACTTTTTCCCTTAGTTTCTGAAAATCTGTTTTTTTCTCCTTCCATAGATGGTTCCCTAAATTTCCATCTCCATTGTATTGTTTTTAATTAGCACATGCTGTCTAGCCTAGGGCTTCCATGCAAGTTGCAACATTTCCAAGGCTATGTTTGTAACACTTTCAAGTCTGAGTATAGTAAGTCATATGCATCCTACAGACATCTTAAGGCTCAAGAAACAAAACAGCACGTTTTCCTGAAATTCCTTCTCTCTTTCCCATCATGCCTATTTCTGTAGCTCTGACCATAAGAAGATGGCTGAGATTTTATAGTAAATATTAAAAATCTTCCTTTAAGTGACAGAGACAGTTTTTTGACACACGTCAGAAGTTACAGCTCTACAGCTGGCACAGAGTAGATCACACTATACTTTCATGCACGCAGCATTAGGGAACAAGCATGCATAGAGAAAATTAATATATTGATGTGCGGCAACCCTAGCAGACAGCCAAGCCCCACACAGCCATTCACTCACTTCCCTCCACTGATAATCATAAGGGCAGAAGTGAGAAATCTTGTGGCTTGAAATAAAGACAGTTTGATAAAACAAAGCTGCATGTACAAAGCAAAGTAAGAAACTATTTTCTTCCCATTGGCAGGGAGATGTTTAGGCATTTCTGGGAAAGCAGGGCTTCATCATCATACGTATAAGCTAGTTGGCAAGACAAAACACCAAAGCCTAACTTCCCCCTTTCCTCTTTCTTTCCCCCTGCTTTCATTGCTCAGCACAGCAATGTATGGAATGGTATAGAATATTCCTTGGGGTCAGCTGTCTGGGCTGTGTCAACTTCCAACTTCTTGTGCACCCCCAGCCCTCTCACTTCTAGAGCAGAACAAGGACCACAGAAGGCTGGGAATAATTACTGTTCAACAAGAACTAAAATGTTCTTGTTATCAACACGGTTTTGGTCAAAAATTCAAAACATACCACACAGCATGACCTACAATGAAGAAAATAAACCTGTTCTGGCTAAAACCAACACAAAAATCAAATGTTCACATACAAGAATGTATAAGAAATAGCCATCTTCAATTTCTCACTCCTTACCACTGCATCCAGAAATTCAATGCATCTTTTCAAATCTGGCCTGGAATCACAGAACTGTCTGAAGAGAAGTCTTCCTATAGGCTGTTTGTCACAAAGCTGGCTATAGTCTCTTTCTGTGAAAGAAACAATAAGTAAGTACCTTTAATTATTTTTATTTTTGTTATATCATGGTCCTTATTCCCATTTGAGGTCAGAAAAACATCACTAAAATATGAATATTTTACATTAACATACTTAGCAAAGATACCATAAATATGCAATGATCCCAAAGACTAGTGAAACACTCTTCAGCCACATCTGTCTCTTATAGACTATCACATTTACTAAAAACATATTGAACTATATGCTTGAATTTCATTTAGGTTAGGGTGCAGAAAGCAACAATATTGTGAAATAGCAATACCAAAGCACATGAGATTATTTGGAAAAAAGGAATACAAGATAAAAACAAAAAAGGTTAAAAAATTATTACAAGATGTTAAGAATAATATATTCCCTTGTCATTTAATTTATAACATGATTCCTTTTTCTAATTCATGGTTTTGTAAATCTATCCTTTAGGAACAGTTTCCTTTAACAAACAAGGAGCTGTGATACAGCTTTTATCTTCTCACAAATTTATTTTCTCATAAATTCTCCATCATATTAAAAGTTTAATAGCTTTTTTTGCTAATTAGAACTGGGAAGCAAGACAAAACCTGTTTCATTAACACCACCAAACTGTTACACTTCCCTCACAAAAAAAAAGAATCAGACAGACCATTCATTCTACAGGACACTTACCAATAGAGGATCTAATACCTTCACAGTGACTAACAGGTGGCAACTTGAGCATCTCTTTCCATTTTTTACTACGCCCACTCCGTTTGCCTAAGAGAAAAACATGAGTAATGTAAAAAATGATACTATGTCAGAATAAAATAAAACATAATATTAATAGCATAAAATTAGGCCCATTCTGCATAGATGCGCCAGATCACTTTTCATGCCTAGAAAGAAATCCATCTACAAGGATATCTAAACCAACAACAAACTTAATATGGAAGAACTTCTACATGAAACACTAAAAAAATGCAGAAAGTCTTTTGCAAGACAAGCATTTCACATTTTGGCTGTGTACACAAAATATTTCTGCAGAGACAAGGCAAATACCTAGGTGTTCTGAAAATTATAAGCAAAACTGAAACACCAAAGACAGAAACATAAAAAATTTGAGAATTATCTCTCAACCATGGTAAAACCTGGATGATGTTACAGTTGTGTAACAAAATACCAAGAACAAAGTTCTTGAATAACTAAGTTGTACCTAAATATTCTCTTTCTTTTTCTAAGGGCAGTAATAGTAATAAGAGTAGACCCCACTAATAAATGAGAGGGCATAGCTCAAATACACACCATTTATTCTAGACCACAGTAGGATACAGGGTATCAGGAAGAGCTTAGCTGTTGTAGAATTCAGATATTGTTAATACTACAGATTTCACAGCACTAGTATTGAATGGATTTTCAAAAACTACTACAGTATTTTTCCCACTGTTTCTCAAATAATGTATCTTCTCTGTTATATTGGACTTTTAGCACATTGGCTTCTTCAGGTCAAGGTAATCTCATTTACAGAAGCTACGCACACATCAAAGAAGCAGAGCTAGACACAGGAACACATATATATTTTCAAATGAAAACATTTAAGTGGAAGAGTAATTTTTTCTGCAAAATATTTTAAAAGAAGATTTTTCTAAGTGATATGATCAGATGCATTTAAACATGACAGAGCAGTAGCAAATTTGCACAGAAACCTTCTACGTGCACCAAAGCAGTACATACTGGTAACCACAATGGAGAGAAAGGAAGGGAGTTACCCCATGTAAGCCAAATAGAAACCAAGCTGCAAAGAGTACTCAACTCTTTCAGAATTAAATCGTTAGGGAGAAAGGAACTAACAACTTCAGAATAACAAAATATGTATTTAAAAAAAGCCTCCCTTCACTCAAACATACATCTTCTTGAACAGTTCCACCCCTGCAGTTACAGCAGTCCCAGCTTAGTGTACCTTAGCTCGTACCAAATGTACATGAACCTTGCTAACAGGAACACTGACATCTCCCTGTGCTTCTGCAACGAAACATCCCCAACTCTAGTATCCCTAGAAAAGTAAACAGATAAGGAATAAAAAACCTGCAAACGTTGCCTTGCAGACATTTTTTGAACTGACACTCTCTAAAAAAAAAAAACCTTCTGTATTTCATTTCCTGATACCACTTTGCAGGTCATTCGCCTTCCAAAGTGTTTTAAAATACAAACATATGGAAAACACTTCCCATACCATACTTCATGCAGTATCAGAATTAATAATGAAGTTGTAATTGTCAGCATCATTAGAACAAACTCCAACTATCTGAACAAAATATTTTTGATCTTAAGAAGAAGTTGAATAAGTACTTGAAGAAAATCAAATGACACAAAGCAAAGAGCCTTTCTAAGAGAACTGAACGCAAACAAAATCAAGGAATATTGACATAGCTAGCCTGTATACATATATTGAGTAACAAGGTCTGGGTATAGATTATTATGTGATCACGAAAAACAACGGTCAGAAGTGTCAGTTTTAGCCATGTAACTGAAAAAAACACAGAAGGTCGCCAGAAGTTAATTTTTTCTGTTAGAAAGTGCCCAGAAAGACTAATTTGTGCACGACACCGTACAATCAATACTGACCGAGAATGACAAACTGACTCCAATTCATATCACAATGCCGTTTGAAACAGGAAAACTGAATTGTGATATACACCAACATACCCTCTTCTGAAGCAGAGTCAAAGAAAAAAAGCCAAAACCACCCCAACCCAAAAAAAGAGAGAGGATCACTGGTGCATTATACTTCAAGTCCAACACAAGAGAGTGCTGTATTTTGCCCAATATTTGGCCAGTTAGTTATGATGTGACCATTATAAACTTCATTTTACAAACAGAGATCGCATGCTACAACACAATTGAATTCACCACCCTATAGAAGTCAATAAACACTGCATATAATTTATTAATTATACAAAATATCAAGTGCTTAGGAGTATCAACTACATCAACATGCTCTCTCTTTTCTCTGAACTGAATGTTCTTGAATTTACAACAAATGCACTGAAAAAGTCTGTAGATCCCAGTAATGTAAAGAGCCATTTCTGGTAAAAGTTATGGCAAATGGCCAACTTGTTTGTCATATTATTCTCTAATTGCAAAATCCTTTTCCATTTCAGAGGCAGTTTAAAAGAAGTATCAAATCAAATTATAACAGTTGTGGTTTGAAAGTGTCTTATTACTGATTTCAGAGCTTCTATTCTGGATCTCATTCTAAAATACTTCAGATAAAAATCATCCAGAAAGACTAACAGCTTACTTTCCAACAAAGCCATTATGTTAATCTGCTTTATGGTTGACCTATGTGGCTCAGATGAATTTCCACTTTGCCTTTTTCAGATGTAATTGATGGTTAAGAACAATGTCCAACCTGAAGCAACTCATCTTGTACAAAGAGAAGGGTGGATGCAGCAACACACCATTACAGTAAGCAGAGACTACAATTACATTTGCAGGAGCATGAGAACCTTACCTTCTCCTCCCCAAATTATTTTTTAGAGTTACAGTTTCAACATTTTCCTCTTAACGGGTGTTCACTTCTTAAAAAGATACATACTAAATTCAGGTAGGTCATTGCACTAGAATATCATATGGGAAAGATGTTTAGGTGTTTTACTTTTTCAACTTTTTTTTTTTTTTTTTTTTTTTAATTTCAGAGAAATATTTGAAAAATGTGTGTAAGGCAAAGTGGTTGGCTTATTCATCAGCAAAACCACAAGCAGTTGAAAAAAACCCAAACTGCTGTGACAAAACAAAGCAATCTATGTCAAGAAATAAGAATATATTTCAAGTCAACAGATGGACTTCCCACAGCCACAGTGATCTTTCTTACAGACAAGGTTTGCAGACTGACTCTCATTTCACTGAGCACAATGTTCACTGAACATTACTAAGCCATTCTTCCTTGAGACAGAAAATTTGGATTCTGTCATACAGAATGAAAATAGTGAGAATCACCGTAATGTCTTTGGCTGATAAATGTACACAGACTAAATGCAGTCTGATGCAGTGGCTACTACGCTGACACCATGGAGCTGTTCAGGGACCTCTGTGCTCCAGCTTTCCTGCCTGTGCAGGGCAGGCACCGTGTCTGTGGCTGAGAAGCACAAAGCTCTACAGCACTGGGGTGCACGATTGCTACAACTTAATTCTTGCAAAACTGATTCCACAAACCAGACTGTCAGATACAAGCTGAGAAATTCATACTAGACCACACCCAGATAAGATCTGAAAGCATAAAACTGCAACAAGATGACAACCTACAGCATGCCTTTAGCTGTATAAATCAAATCAATTGGTTCAACGAAAAATGCAAAACGATTGATACAGAAGCTCTATATCATCTACACTGAGATGCATGAAGATGGTACACTGCCTTACAATATGCCTTTCCCACAGCAGAGACAGTTTCAGACAAGTTTTCCAACAGATTTAAAACTCACGTGAACTCAAATTGGCTCCTACTTACAGACACATTTTCCTTCAAACCATTCACAATAAGGATTAAAACCTTTCACTTTAAAAAAAAATTAAAAATCAAAGAATTCCTGTTAAACTGTGGCCTTACCCTATACAGAGATTTATAAGCACTGCCCATTAAGTAACTAATATTGACAGTATGCCCCTACTGGGCAAGATCCACCTTCAAGAACACAAAGCACTGAGGAACCAATACCACAGGTCCTCAGATCAGACTGTGACACTGAAGTAGCACCAAGTTCAGGCTAGAAGTTCACACATATCACCATGTGAAGAAGGTTGTCATGCTTCCAGTTCTAGAGACAGCTCATACAATATTGCTGCAGGGGATCACTGCAACCTTCTCCATGCTGCAGGTCAGATGTGTTTTTTGACATCTCTGTTCCTTCTAAAACAAGCCTGGTCACAGTTTAACAACTAGGTTAAATGGACTGGCAACTCTTTTCTGTGAAGAAAGTTTTTTTTTTCCCTTCAGACATATGATACATACAATTTGGCTGGTTCTCAGTAAATTTACAAGATCACCTGGCTGAAAATTCAGGTTTCAGCACAAGGTAGTCACCGAACTCATCAGCATTACAAAGGCCAAGGCAATTCTGAACACAAACAGAAGCAAAAATGCAAGCAGTACAATAAATAAACACATAAAAGATACCTACAGGTTACAGATTGTTATGGCATTAATAAGATAATATTCCTCACACTCCTGGATTCAAGTGGACTTCAGCAAGGTAATGCTCGAGTCCTCTGGCTTATCTGCCTGTCAGCGCAGTAACACTGTAAGCAGTTCAAACCCCAGCTCTCTACGTGAACATTTGTGCAGCTTGTTTATGTGCACAATCCCTTATTGTTCCCACAGCTATAACCACTCGAACAACTGGTTCTTCACATCAGCTCTCCACACAACTCCAGAGATCATGTGCACATGGAGGAATGCTAGTGCATACACGCTGCACAGTTTCTGCACTTCCAGCCATTAGGTACAGAATGGAAGTCTTATATCAACTCAAGTAAATGCAACTCATCTGAACCAGAATTTATTAATCTAATCTCACAGTCAAACAATGTAACATCTGTCAATACATTTCATCTTGAAATGTCTACAACAAAGAGTTTACTAGAGGAAAAAAAAAAGCAGTAAGAAAGCTACAATTTTACAGACAACTCCTTGAAAAACAAGGGGTTTTTTATCATGATAATACATGAATACTGCAGTAGACATGAAAGAAGCAAAATTCCTATCAGCAGATTGTGAAACCTCTACTATAATTGCCACATTTGAAATAACCAAAGCAGCACTATATCAGTAACTAGACCTCTAATGCTGTGTTTATTTAGTCAATGTAATTATTTAAGATTCCAACATGCCCACATGCATTCTTCTTACAGTTCATTAAATAAAGGACAAAAAGGCAGACATTGTGCATAATTCTGTACAAACACAGGAAGACATGTTTCCTGCCACCATGAGTTTACAGCAATTTAAAGCACAATGCAATAAGGGAGTGCAATAGAACATAGGAGGCAAATGAGGGAAGAACTGACAACAATTAAGAGCAACTACAAAAATCCTCAGCACTCTCCTGTTAAAAATCACATTTGCTGCTGATGAATGGACTTTCTGGGTATCAGGGTGCCTCGGTTTCTCTCTTGTCCATACTCCTTAAATAATTGAAGATTTTTAGTTCACTTCAGTAGCCACACTGCAGTGATCTGAGCAATCTCCTTAGAATTATCTTCCTAGTTACAAACACACACATTATAGGATACCTTCTTTGTATCATCACCAACACTACACTGAATTATTACCCTATACTGCAAGCAAAACTAGGATGTATTTCACTTGCAGAATTATTCCAATTGCTTTTAAGCCTAGACAAATAAAACCCACTATTTGAGTGGACCGCCTATTTTCTGTCTTCACTTAAACCAAACTGTGATCACATTCTGTTACTGAAAGGTTCCTGCTAAATCCACCCTTGGGCTGCACCTAGCAATTATCAAATCTGTAGGAGCTTACTGATCTGTCTGAGAACTAATTTTGGGAAGAAAATCCCACACCCAAAACACCCAGCAACACAGGGAAAAAACCACCACAAAACCCCACATACCCTAGATTGGTTCATGCATCCAGCTGGAAACTAGCTCACCCATTCTGCAACCACAGGCTAGAACCAATACAATCAAGAGCTGGGGGAAAATTTGTTTGAGGCATGACCTTAATTTAGCCAAAATCAATCATGACAGAGGATATTACATGCCTAACAGCAGACCCAATTCCCACTGACAAACTGCTCTTGCCATAGCAGTACAGATGAATTTTAAACGGATGCAAATGGACCAGGTATGTTTAAAATGTACTCTTGGCATGGATACACAGGTGGAGTAAACTGCCATTGATTTCAAAGGAACTACATATCTACCCTTTGGGTGTATTTTTAGAGACTATTACTTTAGGCAATGAAAAAAGAATGGCTCCTAAGCAGTTTCAAACATACAGTGATTAATTTCTTTCCTTCAGGACATCACAGACTACATGTGGGATGCTGAAATGAATTTGGGGCTTACATATACTCAAAGGATTTACTGAGTGATAGAAATAACTACAAAATACAGAAGGCACAAACTTAAAGAGAAAGGAGAATATAAAATAAAAATAACTTCTGGTGAACTTTCAGGGTTTTTTTTCAGAATAATCCTGTTTATATTTATTATTTCTCTCCATTCATGGAACAAATTCTTCAATGTCCTTCAAAAGATACTCATCTCAAAGATATTTCTGCTGGGACAAAAATTAATGTGTTAATTCCTCTGCTCTTGTAAACAATTAGAAGTCATATTGCTGTACACTACACTTTTACACATAAAAAAGAGCACATGGAATTGCAAGCTTTCACACCAGCTACCTCAGTACATACATCACTATCACTTAACACTTACCTGTTTTTGTATCTCAGTTCCTGCACTTCAGTGCTCATACGAGCAACTTTGAGTTTGCTTTATAACCTCTTGTTTTTCTACTGAGTCACTTGCACTTGTTCCACCATTGGGTTCACCTTAAGAGGAAGTTGTCCCTTTTTTTTTCTCACCCACACGTTTCCCTCAAAAAGTAATGTACACACAGGAGGAAAGAGCTAGATTGGAACAGGTGGCCACTTATCCCAGAAACTGGGACAGGGAATCCCGGAACACTTTGCATTGCTGTTTTCATCCAGAGGTAAATCCCTTCATGTACAGGTTAGCTCTCGGCACTAGCAGGTCAACTGGAAAAGTGGACAAGGAAAGAAAAACTCCCAGTACAGCTCCTGACTCCTAAATCTTTCACCCATGAACTACCAAAGGGTACTCTGTGTCATCGTGATATTTTCTAGTAGCAGGTACCTTCAAAAGTCCCTTATTAAGACCCACCACCACCACCCACATGTGCAAAGAATTGGCATTTGATTATTTACCAAGTCACATTTAAAGAAGATAAGGAATTCTCATGGATTTCCTTCTTCACATAAAGATGTGTTGTAGTTGCTACAGAGATAGTACATGTCTTTAACGGAAAGAGACAGGCTTCTATTAAAATAATCTGTATTATTAAAAGGTGTAAACATCCTCTTATGGACAAAATTTAAAGTTTTGAGGCTAGGGGGCAGCTGGAGTTTGATATGGCTTGAACAGTGGGATTAGCAAACTT
This sequence comes from Grallaria varia, assembly GCA_013396735.1. Lineage (NCBI taxonomy): Eukaryota > Metazoa > Chordata > Aves > Passeriformes > Formicariidae > Grallaria > Grallaria varia. The sequence goes on along the minus strand of VWZG01008799.1, from coordinate 276,972 downwards.
CTATGATCAGAAGTTATCATGCAAATTAAATTAGAAATAACAATAAAAAATATAAATGAAATAAATTAACAGTAAGACTGTTAGTGAAAAGGTGGAAGGTAGTTAGTCTAGAAACAGACAGCAATACCACTTTGTTTCTATTCTGCAGGAGAAGAAAGCAGTAAAAGATGCGTTTTATCTGAGCACACTAGTTCATTTCTCACTCTCTAATAACATAGATCACATTTACTTTCTACATATCAAATCAGATTTAAACAGTAGACATGAAACTGGCTGTTCAAGGTGTGCTGATTTGGCACACCTACAAATGTAAACCCCAAATGACATTCACATCCTAAATACATTCACATCCAGAAGTATTAGTCTACTTAAAATAAGATGAAAATTATGAGTACAAATCTGGGGTCATGATTTTGACTGTTAGGTCTGATTTGTGTGCTCAGGTATGATTTGGCGTTACTTATTGGGGATTTCTGAAATCTCAATAAGCCTGTGTCATAGCCTTCCATGGGAAGCAGAAAGCTCCACAACAACTTTAATAAAGTTTCTATATTTGCAAAGACAACATCTCTCTGGGTGAGAAGACTTCGTAAAATCCATTCAGGGGTACAATCTTTTACTGTTCTCATCTTCATCAGAAAAGAATCTCAAGTTACACTAAGACTGACCAATGCAAGCCATAATTAAGCCTCACTGATTTCTTTTGACATGCCACTGCAAAATACAAAACAAACCCACAGTACTTTACATGTCATGTCATTTGTTTTACAACTGAAATATTTATCCAGATCAACACCTTCTCCTATCCACACTGAGAAAAATGATTATTGATGTGGCTAAAGCCTCTACACGAAAATAAGTGAAGCTGCTATTATATACTAGATTAGGATTTTACTTTCTTCCATGAGAAACAATAATTTTGCACTTTTCCATACTATCCCACCTCTCCATACACGATACTGTGAGATAACAGCAATGTGAAAGTCTGCTCTTCTGTCCCAATTGCGAAGCCCTTTCAGCAAAGAATATATTTCAGTAAAATATCTATTTCACATACTAACTTAGCAAATTCCATTTCCTTGCAGCCTATCAGGGAAAAAAAGAATAGAGCTGGGACAGGGACTTTGTGAAATGGTCCTGACAGATGGAATAAACCAGTCAGATTATGCAAGAATCAGAAAATACTTTCATTTCGAGGAGTGTTTTGAAAAACGTGACACAAAAAGTACCCCACGCACAGGAATTCAGACCGGAAAAGGTTAAAAACCTTCTACCAATCCATCAATGGAGTTCTAGAGTTTCAAAGCCAAAAATCACATTTTTTGTGCATGCTTACAAAAGAGCTCAGGCCAAGTGAAGGTACTAAAGAGTAACAATTTATTACCTCTACTTTTGTAAGTCTCACACCAGGTAGAACTGATCTTCACATCAGCTGCTGTCAGACTCATTTAGTACATTAAAATATCTTGTTGGGTCAGTTCTACCACTATAATTTATTTTAAACATAGTGAAAACTTAACTAAAGAGGCAACCTGACATTAAGCAGCCACTTAAAAGCCCTTCCAGATTACCACTCCACTTTTTGTGGTGAGAGTTTGGGCACAGTAAAGTTTTGAGCCAGATTCCACTTTCCCTTCATTTCTCAGATCACTTCAATGCAAATTCCAAACTCAGGCAGCACCACCACAGACATGTTACCATCACTGAAACCAGCCAAAACACGTTCCCTAGTTTGAGGTGGTCTCTTTAGCTCAGGTTGGGAAAAGGCCCAAAACTGTGATCAGTGTTCTGGTTTTTAAACCCCACTTCAAAGTCAAAAAGCTGATTTTCCTCTCCTGCTGCTTAAGGCAAATTTAACTGGATACACATATGGCGTAAGTGCCAAACCCATTTAGAGTTGGAGGAACTTGCAAAACATACAGAGGCAGATTCTGTTGTTCTTACTCACTTTGAACAGCTCCAGCTAAACTAATGGGACTTCTCGACACAATTAAGAAAAGTAGGATCCAATCCAAAAAGAATGTGCACGTTTCATAATTGAAAAAAAATCTCTGCATGAAGCACAGTGGTAAGCTGAGGAGGCTTTAAAGTGGCCGTTTAATGGACAGTTATATACATGAAAAAGCAGTAGGACAATCTTACTTTAGGATGTTTTTTTTAAACAGCAACCATGTGTGGTACTAAAACTAATTATCTATCCAAAATGCTTGCTAGTTTAGGGGAGGAATCTTCAACTCAAGGTGTTCTGGGGAGTCAAACTGTAAGTACTGATCTAATAGAAAACAGCACACTTTTGTATTAAGTTAATACAAAAATATTCCACTGCAAAGTACAGGTCGCATTCACCAGCTACGTTTTCTGCCGGCAGGAATTTCAACAAGATGGAGTGCAAGGTTTTCGCAGAGAAGATTTATGTCACTTCGTCCTTTAGATCCATATGCATATGTATTTATAAACAAACCGAGAACTACAGACGAACGACCTTCTTAAAACATCCGGTAAAAACAGTATTTGAACCAAGGGGGAAGGAGGAAGGGGTGGGTTTTTTTCAGAAGCAAAGCCACAAGCCTGCAACTCCGGAGCGATCCCACGGGAGGAGCAGCGCAGGTGCCTCAGGGCACTGCCCGGGACGCACCGGGAGGGCTCCCACCGCCCGGACCCCAGCCCGGCAGCCTCCCCTCCCTCCCAGCCTCTCCTCCTCCACCACTTCCTCTCCCCCTCCCCGCGGGCTCNCCCTACAGCCTCCTTCGCCCTCTCCTCCAGCCCCGCCACCGCCGCGGCGCCAAGCCTCGGCTCATCCGGCCCCACAGGACCTCAGCGCTGAGCTCGCCTCTTCCCCATCACCCGCTGCTCGCCCCGGCACCGCGCTCCCCCA
>VWZG01008799.1:107443-273362 GCA_013396735.1 Grallaria varia | reverse complement strand
CGGCCCAAAGGGGGGGGGGGGGAAGAGCGGCAAATATCGCGGTAGGTGGGCGAACCTCTCGCGAGAAGTGCGAGGCTGCCGGTGCGCGTGTGGTGCTGCTGGGCCCGGCCGGCTTAGGGGAGTGAAGTGACTGTGCCGCTCCCGCCGCTCCTCCCCGCACTCCTCCTGCTTCTGTTCCGTTCCCACCCCGGTTCCCGCCTCCGCTCCGCGCCTCTTCGGCTCTTACGGGGCCTGGGAGAGCTGTCCCGGAGGGCAGCGGTCAGTCCGGGGGGTTTGGGCCCCCCCGCCGCCATTTTGCCCCCCCAGCCCCGACCCCGCGCACTGTGAGGGCTGAGCCGCCGCCGCCGCAGAGATGGGGAAGGCGGCGAAGAGGAAGAGGAAGGTGGCAGTGCCCTCCGCAGCTAAGGGCCCCGTGAAGTCGGCGATGGCCGTGGTCAAGAGCAACCCCTTTGAGGTGAAGGTCAACAGGCAGAAGTTTGACATCTTGGGGAGGAAGACCAAGAATGACGTGGGGCTGCCTGGTGTCTCACGGTCCAAGGCCATTAAGAAGGTAAGACGGCATCCAAAGCAGGGAGGAAGCGTGGCATCCCTGGATGTGGGGAGATGATAAGCCTGGAGCCCTCTCAGGTGAGATCAGGGAGCGCCACCCTCCACAGGAGCAATGTCCTGTCACCTCACACTGCCCAGGAGGTGATGGAGAGCTCTGGGAGTGGCTCCCGCCAGTGCAGCCCACGCGGTTCAGGAGTGCGAGTCTTCCTTACTGCCTGTGTGGGAGCGATTCTCTTTTAAAGCTATCCAGGTCCAGAATAAAATGCCACGTGTTGTCAGCAGGCAAATACGGGACTAGAGTGCCGGCGGTCGTCAGTGCTCCTTGTGTCGGTCGGGTTTGGTGATCACAGGGCGTTAAACTTCTTGATAATGGTGCATTGTTGGTGTAACAGTGAAAACTTGAGAGGGCACTAAAGTCAGAATGCAGGGAGAAGTACAAAGAAACTACCACTGATCTGTAGACAAATGCAGATTATTCGTGCACTGGTCAAATAGTCCTGTTGTATGTAGGGATGCAGTGATCTGGCCTCTGCTCTTGTAAGAATGGTCATGCAACCTAACAAGAGTAAATCTTTTCCACCTTTGTATCGTTTTAAAATTGCCCCCTTTTCTCTCTGCTGCCATCACTAGCTACCTGACTCAAATCTGTAATGCATAAGGGAGAATGTGTCATACTATGTGTCTGGGATTCCAGCAGCCTACCTTATATTTGAGTGAAACACTGGATTGGTTGACGATCTGTTGCTTTAAACAAAGAAGCAAAGAAGTTAAAACCTCTGTAGATTCCGTTAAAGCTGAAAAAAGTATAATGTGGAAACATGCCCCTGCAGTTCTCTCTGACATTGTTACATACATTCTGTTGTCAAACAGATTTAAAGCCCTTACTGAAAGAACAGGTGCTGCAAAAGCAAAGGGATAGCTATTCATTTTGCATGTGAGAGGTGATGCTTTGTCATTTTTTCATCAATAGGAGAGGTAATCAGATAATTGATAAATAGAAGAGCTTTTCAATATCCAAAGTATTAAGAGATATTAAAGTACATACACAGTGTTTAAGTTGCATGATAATTATATTTTGTGCAAGGAGTGAATACAAGATAGAACTGACACAACAGCAGGTGAAACCTGAGCAGCATCTGAAAGTTGTGAATGCTCAGTGAGGCTGCAGAGGCTTCATGGAGGAGACCAAGCCTTTTCCTTCAGTGCGTCACTTCATGAGTTCCTGGCGATATGAATGGCAACAGTATCTTTACATAAGATTCAGTTAATGTGTTTTCAATATAAATGTTTATTTTCTCTACTTAAACACAGCCAACATTTTCTTTTTTAGAAACTATATAATATTTTCAGCATGAGGTTATAAATTAGCTTTCAGTCTTCATTACTATTTGTCAAGATTTTACAAAACTTCATGAATGTTTTATATCATATTTTAGGGGTTTGGGGATTTATTTCATAGTAAAGTAAATCAGATGCTTATCATGAATTAGATCACTGGCATTGAAAAGTAAACCTATTGCCTTACCTGTACCATAAGTAGAGCACACCGTAACCACCTTCTATAGGTGTGATAAACTTCCTTTACTGCCTTGTTGCCTGACCTCCCTGTGCTCTATGCCAAAGCACAGAACTAAATGTATGGACCCCTTTGGGGGTTTTATGTCCTAGATGAAAAGACCAAAAGATATTAAACTAACTTTTGTTGGCATTTCTGCTTTCTTTAATATGTTATTCTTGGTTTACTAAGCTTTGGACAAGTCCGAATTCTTGAGCGGAAATGCACTGTTTTTATATGTGGTAAAATAAAAGTGAGATACAGTGTAGCGTATTTTATTTTCACATGGGCAGCTTATAAGAGGACTTAGTGATGCTGAATATTGTATGAGCTTCCCATCTTTTTTTCTCATTAATTTTTCCTTCTCTTTCATTGCACTATGATAAATTATTATTTATTATATGATGGCAACATAAAGCTGATAATACTGACAGGATACCATGGAGCCTTTTTTGCCTTGACTTTGAAACTAGTTGCTCTCCTTGTTCTTTTAATTTTATCTCCTTTTGTCTTCTTCCTTCTAGCGCACCCACACATTGCTGAAAGAGTATAAAGAAAGGGAAAAAACAAATGTGTTTAAAGATAAACGTTTTGGTGAATATAACACCAAAATAACTCCAGAGGAAAAGATGATCAGGCGATTTGCTTTGGAAAGACAGGTAAATTATAGCAATTTAAAGAAAAAATCAAATACAAAACTACAAGAAACACTTGACTTTTTAGGTCGGAAGCGCCCCCTTTTCAGGGGGTTTTGTAGGGTAATGCTTTATTTTTTTTAATATATGTTTGAAACTTATGGAAAAAGAACTTTTTGTGGGAATCAAAATTTTTTTCATGAAATCTTTCTGGTTTTGCAGGATAAATGTCTTTGAGCACTGGCGTGCAAGAAAGCCATGTTCACTCATTACTTGGTTTTCTTTGACCGCTTTCACTACTATGATTTGTGAATTGAATTAGGAAAAGTCAGCCACCATCAAGCATATTTTGATTCCAGTAGAGCTGTTGAACAGCAGCCATTTCATTTGCTGAGCAGAAGAGCTCTGTACCTTGCTGTCATTCTGTCAAGTGAATTGTATGTGCAGTACAGTCCTTTCTGCTGCCTCATCATGTGCAGTATATAGAGTAGTATATAGAGTATATATGCAGCATATAGAGTAGTATAATACCATACTGTGCTGGTAATTTTTATGGGCTAAGGTTTGTTTCATTAGGCCTGAAATGCAGTAATTAGAAACTGATGTTGCTGATACACAGATAAAAGTTAAGCTTCCGTAGGTTTCCTGAGTTAGTCCTTTTGTAAATTAGTATAAGAATAAGAGAGACATGATACTCCCTCACTTAAGGTTTAATGTATTTGAATGTAAGTGTTAGTTTGGTAGTACTCTTATTCCAGTGTTGAGTTCCAGTGGAATGCTGGAATAAGAATCCCCACAAATAGTACTAAAGATACAGGCTGTGTTAATTTGTTGCTTGGGCCTTAAAAATATTTTGATATTTAATGAGTTTGTTTTACTGTTCTTAGCAAAATTATGGAAAGAAGAATATCTATAACCTTAACGAAGATGAGGAATTGACTCACTATGGCCAATCTTTGGCAGAAATTGAAAAACTAAATGATATTGTTGATAGTGATAGTGACACAGAAGAAAAAGGAACACTGTCAGGTAAGACATGTCAGCTGGTGCCCCACTGCTGGTTTTATTGTTGGTAAACATATATCATTTGTTCAGCACTGTCTCTCAGTGAGAAAGAATATTATGTACTTGGTTGGAATGTTTAAGCCAGATTTGATTAATTCTTAACCACACACAGACCAGCTCTCTGGATCTTAGCAGGTGATGGATATACCTACCTCTGTGAGCTTTTCAGCATAAATAGGTACCTGTATTTTGAGCCCTTCCAGAGTCTGAAGTGTGAGTTTTCTGGTTCCTTTCTTGCACCTCTGAACCCAACAGCTAGATAAACACTGAAAAAAAAAAAAAAAGTGTTCCTACCTCATTCAAAATTTTTGTCAATGTAAAGTAAGAGTCTAACATAATCTCCTTTGGTATGGCCATTCCCATGGGGGTGGGAATAGTGCATGATTGGTTCAATAGTTCTAACTGCTCCCATTCTCAAAGAATAGGGAGATGCTGTCCCAGCAGCAGCTCTCCTGTAGTCATGTATGGATGTGAAAAGGATTCACGTTCTACTTTTTTTTCCTAGCTGAATTAACTGCTGCTCACTTTGGAGGGGGTGGAGGCCTCCTTCGTAAAAAAGTATCAAGTGGACAGCAGGATGAAGAGGAGGAAAAACCTAAGTCTAGGAAAGAACTCATAGAAGAGATGATAGCCAAATCTAAACAAGAAAAGGTAGGTTTTTAGCCCTGAAGTACAAATGAGCATAATTAAGAAGCTGTCACGATTCCTGTATTTGCAGAATGGAATACTAGTGGCATAGAAAACAAAGGAGGAAGCTGCCTAGGAGAAGAGTCTGAACAACTTGAATAATGTCTCTCTGACTTACTGGGCATTTTAGGATATGACTTGAATATCTGCCATTCTTTGTATCCCCAAATCTCCCCTTCTTTGACACCTGATTTGGTTCCTGCATGCAGCCCTTGTGCCATTCAGCATAGTTCTGTACTGCTTCTTCCACAAAGAAAGCTTGCACATTATAAATGTTAAATATTTAAACTTATTCATTTGCTATAGACAGCATTTTGGTTTTGTGCTGCAAATGCTATGTCACGTCCATCTGAATGGAACGGCTGCATTTGCTTTTGGTTTTGTTTTTTTTCTAGCAAGAGAGGCAAACTCGGAGAGAAAGTGCTTTAGAACTCACAGAAAAACTTGACAATGACTGGAAGGAAATCCAAGCCCTTATTGCCCGCAAACCCCCAAAATCAGAGAGAAAGGACAGAGAAGTAGAAAAACCTAAGGTAAGGTTTTGGCTGGGCTAATTTCTTTGGTTCTAGTAACTTGTGGCTTTGACTTGTAGTGGCTGAGGTATAAGGCAAAGCTCATCTCTGTGTAAAATAAAATGTTACAAATGTTACTTGCTATTCACATTGAATGAATGCTACAGTTAGGACGGTCTGATTGACTGGAGGAATATAGGGTTTTGTATGATTTCTTTGAATTTAATTACTGCTTTTCTTTAGTTGTCTAGTCTGAAAGAAGCTGTGGGCTGAACAACGCTTCTGACTACAGCTTGTTTGTATGACAAATAAATTTTCTTGAAGGATTAAAATCGTTGAGAACAGTGACTTAGTTTGAATGCCTTCAGGGTGTCCCTTGGGTAAAACAACTCGTACTTGAACACAGGCATTCTCTTGTTATAAATTGGGTTCTGTCTCTCCAAAAAGGCAGTATTTTACTTTTGAAGAGATATCTTACGGTTTCACTTTTTTTCTATCATTTGTATTTTATACGAAGCAAAATAAAGTTTTAAATCTAAGAATCTAAGGTACTGTGTTGTGTTGACCTTTTTCTCGTAGAAATTCTGTATTATCTTGCAGAACACTGTGAACTTCCGTTCATTGCTTTGCAGTAAAATTCAGTTTTTATAAGATCAGTTAATTAGTTCAGTCTTGCATTAAAACTGATTTCAAAGTGCAACAGAAGATACTGGATCAAAAGTTCATATTTTGTTTTTATAATGTTTCATAGCATGCTGAAACTCACTGAACATCAGCATCCCTTTTTAATTTCTTTAAGCTAAATGTCTATGTAACTGAAATAGCAAAGGTTTAGCTCATGTCTGACAGTAAGAAGTGAAATGCAAATTACTCTTATTAATTTATTCTGCCTGTGTTTTGTTAATAAACAATTTTTTTAAGTTTTTTCAAGTAATAAGTAAACTATTTTTTATTTAGGATACTATTTTTAAGTTTCTCAGTTGTGAATAACTTTAAGTAGGGGAGGGGGAAATTCCAGGAGAATTATTACTGAACAGTTCATTCTATTCCTTGTCTTAATACTGAGTTGAATGTTCTTGCAGCTTGCTTTGGAAGCAGTTTTTTCCTTTTTTCTTGACAGTCTTATTTCTTAGCTGTTAGTCTGGCAGAGGGGTAGCTGCAAAGCAGAAAAATGAAACGTTAGACCATAAACAATTACATAAATTTCTTTAGCCTGATGAATACGATATGATTGTTCGAGAACTTGGATTTGAGATGAAAGCAAAGCCTTCAGAAAGGATGAAGACAGAAGAAGAATTGGCAAGAGAGGAGCAGGCACGGCTCCAGAAGCTCGAGGTATGCCATTTATGGCTGAGATTGTTTTGTGGCGTGTCTTTTGGGAGTGACTGCTTATATTGCTTGACCTTAGGTTGATAGTGGCTGTACTAAACTGCAGTTTGTCGGGAGGGAATTCAGGAAATCTTCTGTTTGTGTTTGTAATCTGATATTACAACAAAAAAACCCATAGGCCTAGTATGTGACTGTGGAGGTTTGTGAAACAAGTCAGTCTTTCTTCAGCAAAAATGTAATGTTACTTTCATTTGCCTTTAAATGTTTTAAGTTATTCAGAGTTGAGAGGTGCTTCTAAGTGAAGTATTGTGTTGAACAGCAGTTAAATTAATACACTGAGAAATTTTTTACTGTTTTCTTCTGATGTTGCAAGAGTCTTCCAGCAGTAGCATGTAAATAGCTTTGCTTTACAGAGGAATAGGATTCTCTTGGGTAATGTTACATGCCGCTCTTATTACGTGGAGCTCTGAGTCTTATGGAAAGATTAAAGAATTTGGTAAATGGTTCTCTTTCTCCTTTTTTTTTTTTTTCTTTAAATTTTTGATTTGGTGTATTCAAGACACATTTAGGACTGCAGGGAATTCAGTACCTTCAAATTAGAGAGCTCAATCTAATAGCAGAACAGAGAGAATGATTTTCTCTTTTTTTTCTCCTTTTCTGTTCTCACCATCTTGTTTGATGCTCAGTCTTGATCTGAAAAACCTTAGTTATGGTTGTGTTTGCTGCAAGCTTGTTACACGTACAAGAAACAGATAAATACTGCAGAATCACAAGATGCTTTAGAAACGTGTATTTTCTAGCCATGATGTCCCATAAGCCAAACAGACACACTTTAACATGAGAGAACACAATGCTTCTGGTAAACACAGTTTTAAAGCCTTCCAAATAAACTAATCCAATTGACTGTGTGCTCTTCTCAGATTGTACTCCCCACAAAAAACTCAGGTATCATCAGCTTTTCCCCCTAATTTCTCAAGTTGCTTGTTTGTTTTTTTTCAGCAGCTTTTTGAGTAATCCCAGTAAACTGGTTCTTTTTCTTTGATTTTCTTAGTTGTAGTATTTGAGGGATATCTCATTTTGGTGCAGTTACCTGACTGGTGTAGAAGGTTCACATCTGTGTGTGGTGTTTCTTGTTAAACACAGGCAGATCGGCTGCGTCGAATGCGTGGAATAGATGAACAGGCAGATAAAAAGAAACCCAGCCACGTGTCAGCTGATGACCTGGCTGATGGCTTTATCCTGGATAAAGATGACAGACGTTTATTGTCTTACAAGGTAAGGCTTAAAATTATTGAGTTTTCAGAGTGCCATGAAGAAGATAGGAAAAGCAGTTTGGAAGTGAACTCTGTGGAGGTCTTTAGTCCAACCTCCTGCTCAGAGCAGTGTTAACTATGAAATCAGCACTTTATTCAGAATCCAGTCTGTTCTTGGAAAATCTCCAAGAATGGATGCTGCACAGGTGATAATGCACTTCCTGTGAAAAGGTTCCTTTTCATATCCTGGCTGAACACACCCAGGTCTGCCTCTCCCCACAGGGCAGGTGCTCAGCACCCTGGTGATGTTGATAGCTTTCTGCTGAACTTGCTGCAGTTCATGGATATATTTATTGTATTTTAAGGCCCAAAACTGGACGTTGTGTTCTATGTGGTCTTACAAGTAGAGGGAAATAGTTGTTTCCCTCAGTCTATTGAGTATATTCCTGGTATTACAGTAGCCTTCTCTGCTGCTGGCCTACTGAGTTGAAGAGGAGACTTTAGCCCTTTGGGGTTTTTTTTTTTAAATTTCCACTGTATTTGATAGAGCTTCCACCAAATTTCAGCCTGAGGATGAGCAAGTTTCTGAAATAGCTTTGATTAAGGGGGCAGAACAACATAACCTTAGAGCTGATGTATGAGTCACCCTGACTGTGGCTCATGTGTGTGTGTGTGTACTGATCCTCTCATCCTCACACACAAGTAGCAGGGGAACTGCTGTTGTCCTCAAGGGGAGAATATAAATTATGAATGTGAGTTTAAACCTATGATTAATAAAATCAGGATGGGAACAAATGTTTATTTGATAAGCTATTTTAACACTTAGAAGGAATATATGTTTTTTTTAACCAAAAATATTTCTGTAAGTGATGTTGAATTCTTTTTCATATCACCTGTTAGTAGGTTTTTCTTTTGTGTTGATTCTTTTCGTCTTCATGTACTACCTCCCATTCTTCTAGTTTCTTACAGCCCCTTGGAAATACCCTCCTATACTTAGATATATATGTATGTGTGTATGTATGTATGTATGTATGTTTTTTCCTTAAAATCCCCTCTTGACTGACACGGCTGCCATTCACTGCTTGGTCTGTCCATGTGTATTTAAGATAGCTTTGCATGATGCTTCTAGTGAGGTGCTATTACTTTATCAGTGTTTTAACTGGCTTGTTTGCTCTACTGACAGGATGGAAAAATTAATATTGAAAATGAGGAGGAAGAAAAAGAGGAGGAGGAGGAAGATGAAGAAGGTGAGAAAGAAGATAATGAGAATGAAGAAGAAAGTGAAGTAGAATCTGCTACTGAAGATGAGGAGGTTGATGCTGCAGATAGCCACTCTGATCTTGAATCTGACCTAGAGAGTGAAGAAGAAGCTTCAGGGAATAAAGAAGAGAAGAAACACATGACAAACAAAAATGAATCACAGAATGTGGAGGAACTAGATCCAAAGAGGGAAGCTGCCAAATCAGAGCTGCCCTATACATTTGCTGGTAAGCAAAGAACTGATCCAGAGATCTCTGTCTTCAGGGTATTTATAACAACCAGCCTTTTTCTCTGCCCTGCAGGATCTTATGTTCATCCATGAAGTTTTGCGTCATAGTTGCCTTCTGCTATCCTAGGAGTAGCCAGTAACTGCTGTTCTTAATGATCAGCCCTAGTCGTGCTTTGAGCAGTAGGAACCAGATCTGTGTCATCTGGTTCTGCTCTTCTGAGCAGCCTTAAAATTGAAAGATGAACACAAGGGAGAAGTATCTGTGCTCCTTTCTGAAGGCAGCCTGCACATCCAATCCAAAGTGCTACTGTTTTGCCTAAGGGAAGGCAGGGCAGTGTCCTATGATCTTTGATGAGAAAAGGTTACTTTCTCAAGTGTTTGAACTGACATTTTTGTCAGAAGATGCTTGGAGTTGCAAATTTAATCCCTGTGATGCAACATCACAATATTGTTAGAGACACTCAAAGTTTGACTAGTTTTGGGTCTGTGCCTAGCACGAAGGAGCGGGCATGTTTCAAGTAGTACACAAAATGTTCATTAATATTAAGTACAAAATGGATCTAACTATTGTCCTGGTGTAGATGTCTCTAACAAAAGTATCTGTTGCAAGATTAAACAACCTTTCATGCAACTTCCTTAAGTACTTGTGTTTTTCCGTCAAAAGGAGATGACTTATTACACAAAGCCTTTTAAATTGCATTCAGGTTTTGCTTTAACCAGAAACTAGTCACATTAAAATAACTCAAAAAACCTAACCAGGTAGAATGTGGCCTTTTGCAAAACATAAATGTATACCAGGGCTTTATTTTCTGACTTCTATTTGTAGATGTAATGCTATGTATATGCTAGTAGATTATTAGTGTTTAAAAGATGATTATTTAAAACCTGCGTGGTATCTTTTTTTTTTCTGAACAATAACATTTTCAAATTAGAAATTTTGTTACACCTTCACTTGAATTTAAGATGTAAAGTTTGAGATTTTTGTCTGGTCATTCTTTATTCTTGTTTTTCAGTTCCTGAGTCCTACGAGACATTTAAGTCTTTATTGGCTGGAAGAACAATAGAACAACAGCTTATTATACTGGAGAGAATTCAGAAATGCAATCATCCAAGCCTTGCAGTGGGGAACAAAGCCAAGTTGGAAGTATGGGCATTTTGTTGTTTTGTTTTATTTAAAATTAACTTTTAATTCCAGAGCGAATTTTAGTTAGTGTTCAGGAAGCAGTATAAAACATACATATTTCCATGTTGTGAGTAGCAGTAGAATCATCATACTACTCTTTGTTTTCTAAGTCTGTATCCCTGTTCTTTTGTGCTGTTTAAGAATACGTACAAATAAAGAAAAAAACTAATAATTTTAACATGCTATGCTTCTTGCAGAAATTGTTTGGCTTCCTTTTGGAATATATTGGAGAATTGGCAACTCTGGATGTACCAGAGCTCAGAACAATTGACAAACTGGTTCTGTAAGTATTAAATCCTATGGACTTTTACCCCTTTATGATTTAAAGAGATAAGCTCCCTGGAGTAAGGCATAACTGATAATTGTTTGAAATATTTTGTAGGGGTTGTTGGCAGCTGATAACTCTCCACCTTTATAGTGTTTTAACTTGGTTTCATATATTCCTTGACCTATATTATACCAAGATATTTTCAAAATCTCAGAATGTATTTTTTGATCTGCAAAATGCTTCTGGGTAGTGGATAAGTAATACCATGTATGCGTGAAACTTCTGTATAATAAGTTCTTTAGACTACTGATGAAGGATTTTAAGCTTTGCAATGACAGTGTGCAGTTTCCCTTGCAATCTCTGGTTTTGACATGGATTTTTGTTCTGTGAATTCACTCGGGGAACTTTATGAAAATGGAATTAAGGAGTGTTATAAGAAGCTCATACAGAAGTTCCAACTAAACACTTTGCAGGAAGTTGTCAGTTTGGCGCTGTTGTCTTCAAATACCTGACAGGCAGTTACACTGTGACAAGAGAGCCAACTTTGTCTCAGAGGTATAGGAAAAGGATGAGAGTCCATGTACATGAGCTGCAACAAGGGAAATTGCAATTAAATTTAAGGAAAAAATTTTCACAGCAAAGGTACTATGTTGAAATGAGTTTCCCAGTGAAGCTGTGAAGATACACAAAACTCAACAAAGCTGTGAGCAACCTGATCCATCTTTGAAGCTGGCCATGCTTTGAGGGGAGGTTGCATCAGATGATCTCCAAACATCCCTTCCAAGCATAATTAGTCTGTGATTCTTATCTTGACTTTGCAGGACAGAAAGCCTGTTTTCAAGGAGTTATTTTTATGTACTTCTCAGTGTATGGTTTTTATTGCTTGCTAAAGTCAGTAAATTTTTAGAATTCAGTTATGCGCAGCATTAGCATTCATTGCTCTGTTGCCTTTGTCAGCAAGAGCACTGACCCACTGATACTGTCCCACATGGTGGGACTTTGTACAGAAGGGTAAACACATTTTGGTTGTGCTCTAGAACTGGGATTTATTAATATCACTACAGACATATTTAACTGAAAATACTGAAAGAACTCTGACCAAACATGCAGATTCCAGACTACATATCCCTGTAGGCACTGGCCACAGGCCAGGAGCTGACCTAACTCTGTTTGGGATTTTTGTCTTGTTTTTAGTAATAATTTTGCTAATCATATTGCTGCCTTGCATGTTGTTTAATATTGCCAAAGAGTGTTTAGAATGGCTGTCTAGTATAAGCTAACATACTTCAGTGCAGTCAAATCTAAAGTAAGAAGACTCAGAAGGATGTGTTATAACCGCAGCAAAAATTTGGAAATGTATTTTAAAGTTTTTAATTATTTTTAATTTAAAATTTAGAAACCAACAAGTCAAAGATTATCTCACAAAGCCTAATGAAAAATACATGTCTCTCTAAACTGAAGTGTTATAATAATAATAGTCTATATACTGGGTGACTATTTCTGGAAAAGAATAATTTGTCCCAGGGAATCTGTTATTGCTACAATAAGGTGCTTGAAAATCATATTTTTATTAATGTCATATTAGCACCAATGGCGTAACTTGATTATGACTTAAATTTCTTGTTAATAGGCCATTGTACAGTCTTTGCCAGATGTTTCCTGAGGCAGCCAGTGACAGTATTAAGTTTATCCTTCGAGACGCTGCACACGATATGGAAGAAATAATTGAAGTCAAAGGCCGTGCAACATTCCCAGGTTTAGACATGGTAATGAATGCATACTGCTACGATAATCTCTTTCCATTAGTACAGAAATGCCAATAAATGCAGGATGACATTAAGTTTTATTTTGAATTTCAAAGTATGTAGTGAGTTATTAGCATCTGTGACTTTTTAGATTTCTCAGTATTTTAAATTGCCTTTCTGGAGATGAGTTGTAACAAAAATCCCCATNTGAAGTGTGACTCTGTGATATTAGTAATGGGAAAATATCTTAAAATTGCCACTCCAGTTTTCGTAGCAGAATACCCTTTGTTTTCCTGATGAACCTTAAATGGCTCGTTTTAGAAAGAAGTGATGTTATCAGTTATGTCCTGATTTCTGTATTTGTCTCAAGTGCCAGTGTTTTAAAAAAATGCTTTGTGGGCTCCACAGAAGTGCAATATCTCCTAGGTTAAAAACAAAAAAACCCCAAGAAGATATTATTATGAATATGAAATTACCACATTTTTTAGTACTTTGTATGTGATAATGGCCAAATTAGTGACTTTGAAAGAATTGATCTCTCCTTTTTATGTTAGTAATATCCCAATTTCACTGCCCATGCTAAATCAGAATAGATTTCTTTTATAGTGTCTAGGTAAATGGCTGTTAGGGAATTAAAAAATGGAGCATATGGAAAATGAGTATTTTTTTAATTGTAGTAAAAAGTTTCAAAGCTAAACTATAAGTCTAATCCAATGGGAGCTACTTTTCGGTTTCTCAGCTTGATGAATTGCTGCTGCCTAATGGAATAATTAGGTTGTTGAAAGAAAATAGACTGATAGATTTGCTTAGAAGGCTTGGTTCTTACAGCTTGGAAGATGTTTATACTGAGTTCTTTTGAAGAGTCTTTATTCAGGATGTTTTGGATTTGGCAGGAGATGTATTGTAGAGAGCTTTTAAGTCTTATTTTTAATTTGTCACTCTCACCTTTATGACATCAGTCACACTTCTGGCTTTCATTCCCATCACTGACCTTTTCCAGGTTGCAAGCCATCATTGTCTTTGAGGGTGGAATTATATCCCTTCCTTTTCTTAAAGCACTGTTTGAATGAATGTTCCATAGACCAAATTTCAGCTTAACTACTAGTAGGCACATGAAAGACAACTGGAGTGTGGCATTTAGTAAACAAAACAGTTCAGGAGAGTATTTGTTTACTACGGAAGCTTCATAGAGAGAAACAGCTGAAACAATAAAACTTTATTTGCATCTAGTTTACTATGTAAATATCCACTTACATAATTTTCAGAATTACCTTACAACTGATGTTTAACTTCTTTATGGTCTTGACAGGAGGTCCATTGTAGCTCTCTGGCAAGTCCCCTTCAGCAAAAGTGTACCTTATCCCTGTTTAGTTCCTTTGACTGTACCTGTTATTTTTTGGTGTATGCTGTGCCTGGGAATCCTGGTCACTTCACTGTCTGTGGTGAGAACCTGTTGCAAGGTGTCACAGGTCCTGTGTGGCCATTGCTTGGGTGTTTGTGGTGTGAGGGTATGTAATTGTGGTCAGCTGAAGGCGGTCAGATGTCCTTGTGAAGTAAATAGTGTTAGGAGGCATAGTTCCTACTTAGTTGTTCTTTCAGCTGCCTCACTCAGTTAATGCAATATTAGACCTATAATGGTTATCCCATAATGGATATTCCCTTTTGTTTCAATAAATAGGTCATGGATGTCATCAGATTTCTCAAATTTATGTATATTGTAGTATTTTTTACTACTACCTGGCAGTTACTCATTGGGAGTTACATATGTGTGTAGTCAAGGTCCTGGGATTAATGCCCTAACTGTATATTGCCTTATTCTGTTTTATGTGCCATCAGCTTATTTATTTGAAAATTACATCTCTTCTGTTTCCAACTTCCGACTTCTGGCATCCAGTTGTAACACCTGCTTTTATGTACATGAGTCAGCTCCTTACTAAGGTATGTCTGTGACGTATCTCCGTATGTAACTTCATTTTTTTATTTCTTCCTAGGACTCCAAATATGTATTTTAACATTACTGTTTATAGTGGAAATGTACTGAGAAGGCAGCTTTGTGTTTGGTATAGTCACAGGTAGAAATTGGAGGAAAGAGTGAAGAGGAAAATACCGTTTCAGAGTACAGTCCAACTCAACAACAAAAACGTATCTACTCATTTTTTCAAATCACACAAGAATCCCTTCTATGGTAAATTATATAGGACTAATAGAACAGACTGAATGCAATCTGAAGTCATTCATTAGTGGTTTCTCTTCCATATGTTGCATTTGTTCATTGGAAATACTGTTTTCCTTAAAAATGTACCTAATGCAGTGCATTGAGTTAGAATATGTCATTTTTTTTTCTATCCTAATGACCTGTTTATATGTTTCTTGAGCTAATTGTTCTATTGGTACCAAGTTGCTCTGAGCCTTCTATTTCCTTGGTTCATTTCTAAAGAACTTATTGTTTGTGGTTTAGCACCTTCTAGTGGCTAAACCAGTGCTGACAAACATCTTACTCAGTTCTCCATATGCTCTTGAGTGAGGGCAAGGGAAAGTCAGACTGGTTCTCATATAAGATCAAAGGGAGTAATTTTACAGACTTCAGAGGTTTACAACATAGTTAATACTTCATCTTTTTTGGGAAATCCTGCATTTTTGATGTGTAGACTTTTAATTAGGAATATTTTGTGCTTTTTATTTCTTCCAGTGTCGCATTACAACATTGCAAGATGTTATTAAAGGATTATTTATATGCTGTTTGTTCCTGGAATATGTATCTCTCTCCAGAAGATTTGTACCAGAACTCATAAATTTCCTTCTTGGAATACTTCATATATCTCTACCCAAAAAACAGGCCCAGGGTGAGTTTGTTTAGAGTAAGTGAGTATTTAGTTTAAAGTAAACTTTAGTATTATCTTTTTATCTTTTTAAAATCCAATGCAAATATTTCACACTGCTTTCATTGGTTTTGAACAAAAGGCCAAAATCATCTGCTAGTTTAGCCAAACACAGCCTTGATTCTTGGGCATCTTGTTATGAACTAGATCTTCAGTGTTGTTGGCAGGAAGGAAAGAACTGAAGCTATTAAAGGAAATGAAGTCATGCTGGCCACAGTGCAGTATTTTTGCAATATTGTCATTCTAAATGCTGTGTGATTGGACTGTGCTCTGAAATTCACAGTTCCTAATGGATTCCTGATGAGAACCCCGTAACTTCGCAGTGAGGCAGCAGCTAATGCTGCAGACACCCCTCTCTTCAGCCAACAGCCATGTCACTGAGATAAATTAGAGAAGTACATCACAAAGTTGGTACTTTTCTTTTTATTTGGCGTGGATTTGTTGTAGTGTAACAGAGAACAGCTACCCCCACAAGCAGGATTAGTAACAGAAGTGCGTAGACTTAGCAACTTGCACAGACAGCTGGGAGAATAAAATGATCTTTTGAATGTGATCCATATGGTATTAAATTTTTTCTATTTGCCAGTCTTTCTCTTCAGCTTTTTATTTTGGAATAGTTTCTGTCTTTAAAGTTATTCTAGTTCTGGGGCTTCTTTTTTGAAAAGTTCAGTGATAGTAATTCACTTACGAGGAGCTTTGTTAGCACATAGTAATTAATTCCTGTGTTAGTATCTCTAGGCACTCTGAGTGTCACAGCATGCAGGAGGAGATGCTGTAGGCATGATATTATCAAGTGAAAAAATTCAATTATTTGGCAAACTCACAAGACCGCTGGGATTTGATGAAGTACAGACTATGTATTAATCTGCTCATCACTCTTTAAGACACCTGAAGAGTGTTCTCTACTTGCCAGTCTGATGAGGAAGATTCAGCTTTTGTCAGTATTCCATTACATCTTCAGCAGTGGTGGTAGTCTTTGCAGCTCCCTTCTTTTCCTTTCAAGATTTTTATGCCTTTCCATGCTAGCTTTTTTTTTTCTTTTGAATTCTTGAGCTACTCATGATCCCTTTTCTCAACAAGCCTAACACTACAGTTTCACCTTCATTATCTTGTATGGCTGTACCCTACAGACTTTTCTCCAGCTGCTTCTCCCAGCTTAGCAGTTTCTTCTGAAGTGTGAGCCAAGGTTACACAGCTGGGCTACATCAGAGCTAAGCCCTGGATTCTCAGAACGCCAGCAGCTGAACTCTTAGAAGGAGGTGGGAAGAGGTTATGGAGTGGGTGGGTTACGTAGTACTTAAAGTATTTTTTCCTTTGTGTACTCTCTTAGGAATATTTGATCTACAAAGGTTTTTGGTACAGTTAAAATAGAGGATTCTTCAAAAACAGAAAAAAGCTTGAAAAATATTTAGTGGTAATTGATGATCAGTTATTACTTTTAAAAAATACTTCTTTGTATTTCTGTAAATTTTGCACTAGTTAAAAGTAAAGTCATCAGATAGAACTCCTACTGTTTTATTTTTATGAGCTTGATCCAAAAATTTCTCACATGAAAAAATATATGGAAAATAGTTTCATAAATGATTGATTGTCTGATTTAGACTAAGAAACCCTCAATTATTATCTGAAAGAAGAAAAGCTGTAGGGGGAGGGAGTGGGAAGGAGTGTTGATAGACTTAGCTAATGGAATTGTTAATGAGATCTGCTAGACTCTCACAAGTAAAGCAGATAATAAAACTCACGTATCTTGGTCCCTGATCTTGCATAAGTCTGTGTGTGTCATAATCTCTCAAACCTTAAGAACGGTTATTTAAATGGGCTCTCTTCTGGCTGTCTGTGAAGAGCCATGTACATGTTTACATAACATGTATAGCATGTTAAGTTAGTTAGAAAAGGTTTTGAGGTAAATTCCACTGCAAGCTTGCAGGACACAGGAAAACAGAGAGGAAAAAAGAAAACAAAAACCAAGGTCCAGCACAGAGACTGCAAATCATTTTGTCCCTTAGCCATGACATTCCTCAAGTGCTTCTTTGGTGTTGCTCTATAAGTAGTTTCACAGATCAACTTATGATTAGAAGCAGAGGGATTCTTTAGTGTTTTTTGTATGTCCTGCTCCAGTATATATTCTGCATCCTGTGCTTTTCCTCTTCTTCCTTAGCTGGAGTGGAAGAGGACTTTAGAGTGTATATCTGAGGGGCCCTGCTGTGAACTCACAGGAGAGGCTCAGTGAGGAACTGCAGCTGGGGGCTCTCCCTGTTTCAGCTCACTGTGCTTCTTGACCTTTTTCTGGTTCAAGCCTTCTACCTGTAACTCCATGGGAAAGTCCTATGGCTGTCCTATCCTCTTAAGCATACCCAGTGCTCCATCCTCACCTGTAGTTTAACTGTGCATCCTGTTTTCCACAGGGCGGGTGGACCTGTGTGTCTTCATTTTCCCCATACACAGAATGAATTAAAGAATCACAAAATAGTTTGAGTTGGAATGGACCTCAAAGACCATCTATTTCTGCCCGCTTTGCCAAGGGCAGAAGCATGTTCTACTCAACCAGGTTGCTCAAAGCCCCATCCAACTTGGCCTTGAACACTTCCAGGGATGGGGCATCCACAGCTTCTCTGGGCAGCCTGTTCCAGTGCCTCACCACTCTCATAGCAAAGAATTTCTTCCTTATATCTAATCTAAATCTACCCTCTGTCAGTTTAAAACTGTTACCCCTCATCTTATCACTACACTTCGTGATAGTGAGTTCCTCTCCACCTTTCCTGTAGGCCTTATTTAAATACTGTAAGGCTGCTCTAAGGTCTCTCCAGAGCCTTCTCTTCTCCAGGCTAAACAACCCCAGCTCTCTCAGCTTGTCCTTATACGGGAAGTGGTCCAGCCCTCTCGTCATGTTCTTGGCCCTCCTCTGGACTCTCTTGAGCCGGTCCATGTCCTTGTCTGCTGGGGGCCCCAGAGCTGAACATGCTCCTGCAAGTGGGGTCTCAGGAGAGCAATTAGAGGGGCAGAATCCCCTCCCTCACCCTGCTGCCCACACGGCGTTTGATGCAGCCCAGGATGCGATTGGCAATTCCTTATCTCCTTTGACGCCTGTCAAGTCCGTGCCTCTCTAGTTTAGAGACAAGGATGTCGTGTGGGATGGTGTCAAATGCTCTATACAAGTCCAGGTAGATGACATCAGCTGCTTTTTCCTTATCCACCAACACTGTAATCCTGTCATAGAAGGCCACCAAATTGGTCAGGCACAATTTGCTGTTAATGAAGTCATGTTGGCTGTCACCAATCACCTCTTTGTTTTGCATGTGTTTTAACATGGTTTCCTGGAGGATCTGTTCCATGATCTTGCTGGACACAGAGGTGAGGCTGACCAGCCTGTAGTTTCCTGGATCTCCCTTCTTCCCCTTCTTAAAAATGGGAGTTGTTTTTCCCTTTTCCCAGTCACTGGGAACTTCAGCATTCTGTTACAACTTTTCAAATATTCTGGAGAGTGGTTTAGCAGCTTCATCTTGCTGGTTCCCTCAGGACCCTTGGATGCATCAGGTCCCATAGACTTGAGGACATTCAGGTTCCTCAGTCTTAACCTGATCTTCTATGGTGGGCAGTATTTTGTTCTCCTAGTCCCTGCCTTTGGATTCTGACTTGGGCAGCATGACTAGAACACTGACCTGTGATTGTACCCATGCTCCAGTGTTTTTCATTGTTTTAGAAAAAAATTGATACTGATAAAAATATTTTTAAAGTAATATGATTAAAAATGCAAACTGAGTTGTTTGGTTTTCTTTGGAAAGAATGTTTAGAAATGATCTTGATTTATGATTGTTGTTCTTGGGTTTTTTTAGGCTATACTGTAGTACACCCCTTTACAACAGTGGGGAAAAATTCAGAATTGCTTTTGGTGTGTGATAAGGAGGATCTGGAAAGCTGGCAGAAGCAAAATCTGCCCTTGAGTATTGTGACTAGATTAAAGGAAACCAGCAAAACAGAAATGAATCATATCAGGTACGTAAGAATTGTAAACATAAGAAATACCAAATCACCTGTTGGGTAATCTCAGTGACAGTGCTCTTGAAGAATAAAAATAGGAGTAGTGGATAATTCTGCTGTGTCTTGATGATGCTGTTCTGTAGCATGGAAAATACTCTAATCTTATGCCAGAACATTGTGCAGAGCACTTGCTGGAATGCTCAGACCTTCCATTCGTTTTCAGTACAGCTGTGAGCTGATAAGGATTGTAGGGACAGAGGAGGTGCTCATCAGTTTGAACTGTCAAGATCCTCAGAATCAAGTAGCTATATATATACAAACATTATGTTAGAAAACATAACATAAATAGTAGAACACTGAAATGGGGAAGGACCACCTTTAAACGTGTTCAGCCTCGTTTTTCACCTTGAGCATGTGTTACGATACAACGTCCTTCAGGGATGAGTAAGCCTTTTGTTAAGTTCTAAAAGAAAACTGAAAACCAAAATTACTAATTCTGCTTCAAAAAAGTTTTAGAGCTTCAGAACCAATACCAGAACACTTTTAGAACCAGTATAAAAACTTCCTACTCCTCATAAGTGGCAAAGACACAGTACTGGCTTGCGCTTAGTGAACTGACATAAAGATTTGTCACTGATGATTTCTTGGGTAGTTGCTTAGGAGAGTGCGATTCTTAGTCTGAATTAGCAGTTATTTCTAGTTGTAACTGGTTCTGTCAAGCAATCTTAAAAATAGATTATGCTAACAGTCCCAAATTTGATTAATTTGTTTTATTTGAAACTCCACTACAGTTTTTGCAAGTGAATTTAATTTTTGTGTGCTTTAACAGGTTATCATGTCTAGCCCTGTGTTTTGACCTTATTAAAAAATGTGCCGCTCTTTATGAGTCTTTACCATCGTTCCATGAAATAATGCATCCTGTCAGAATTCTCCTTACACAACATGTGCCAGTGAATGAATATCCTGAAAAAATGCAGGTATGTATTCCTTGGGAATGAAATAATTGATTTTTTTTAATTAATAAATCCTGTGATCTTCATCGGTGCTTAAACAAGCACAAAACAAGTGTAAGCATCAGTGAAATTTTTTTCAAGGGTCAGGCATTACAGTAGTGAAGTTTCTGGGGAAAAAACAAAGAAGAGCAGAGGATGTTCAATAAAGGTATTTTTTCACTGTGTATCATGTCTTGCCCCTCTAATTGAAGAGACTAGCACTTGGTTTGTAATAATGTAGCATTCCATGAGTGACGTAATTTATAAGAGTAGTGTGGCAATCTGGTTGCTCTTGTACTTGATACAACAAATACATGTAGTAAACTGGTGAGGTAAAATTCATAACTGTTTAATTAAAATCAATATAAATATGCCTCATCAACTACCTTACTTAAGACATGGCAGTTGCTCATTTTCTAGCTGTGAGGTTGAAAATTTTAATGTCTCTTGCAAATGTACTAAAATTGTCTTCTGCTCAAACAGGCATCATAAAATGTCCTTAGAGTGCAAGACTTTATTGCATAAATAATGTTAAATGGCCTCTATTTTTTGCCATCAAAATTAAAAAATGAAACAATCATTCTTAAAATTACCCAGAAAGGCAGAGTCTGAGTTAAACTGGCTTTAGTCTTGCTTCTTCCTCAATTAGGTGAAATTACCTGCAGACCTTTCTTGTAGTCTGTGATACCATCTTAATAGACTTCCAAAAGCTTTTAAAAATTACCCAGCCTGGATTACAGCATGTCAGTGTCAGCAGTGTCCTAATGAATAGTGGTGACTTTACCCAGAAAAAGAACATATGAGTGGAACATTACTGTTGATTCAGTTTACAGTAGCTTGGGACTTACAGTGTCTTCGATATGCTTTTAAAATTGTAATTTGATTTGCATTTTCAGGAATGGTATCACAGTGCTCTGAAAGAGCTGGAGAACAAAGTAAAACACTATACCCCACTGATATGTGAGAAAAAGAAGCCAGTGCCATTGAAGCAATATACACCTAAAATTGTGAAAGTGTAAGTAAAGAACACTGGATGCCAAGGAAAAGTGTATTTAAACATTAAGATTTTTAGCAAGCTAGAATGGATTTGGAAAATGGGACACAAAACAGATAACTTTCTGCTAGATCCTCTGCATAACTCACAATGGGCCAGCTACTTGAGTGGTAGGAAGGGGTAAAAAAGGAATTTTAAAAGTAAACATCATCTATGGGCAAAAATAGCGCTGAAAATCAACTCTTGTCCCTAAAACTGATTGCAAGTTAACAGATTTTCAAGATGATGAGATGGTTGTTATTACTTAGTCAGGTGCTTTACTGAATGCTCTGTCAAGCACTCAGAAGAACAAGAGTGAGTTGTTCCTATATGTATGAAATACGTGAAGGTAAGAATGGATGGTGAAAGTATGCTTTTGCACCTTAGTGCAAAAAATAAGGCAGACTATTCCTGTACTCTCCATCACATGTCATAACCATCAGTCAGATGAAGCATTCCTTTACTTGCCCCATTCCTTTCATTCCCCCAACCAAGCAGTTTTCTACCTTCTGACAGTAGAAGTGACAAAAAATACGTGTTTTTTCGTCCTTTTTAATGGAGCTTGCAATGACCATGTGCTTTTTTCTAGTCTGTTTTGGAATTAGATTTTAATAACACTAGTTTTGTAGATAAGAAAACAGTATTCTGATTCAGGAAATCTGCTTTATATTGTCTGCTGACTTATTTAGCCATGTTGGTTATCTGCAGGGGCACAAATTGTCTGCTTTATTTATTCTAGTAATTGGAGGACAGGTTTCCTCTGCCATACACATTTATCCCCCAGTAACTGATTAGACTTTTTCTGTAAAATGCCTCTACAGAGAAGGTCTGCAAAAAATTTAAAATGTATTGTGAGATTCCATCTTTTTCCAGATGTCTCTTATTCTACTCTAGCTTTTTTAAGTCTGTTCAATGTGTAGGTTGTATATGGGGGATTGAAGTGTAAATGTTGTGTGCTGGTTGTTGGCATGATGAAAATGCGCAGCTAGAAGGTCTGCCAAGTGTTTTTCCAGTATGTTCAGTGGGTGGCTCCTCATTTTGCAAGTTAATTATATCATGTGCAGGAATTAAAATACTGAGTATTCATACAAAAACTCACTCCTTATTAACATGGATAGGTTGTGTTTGTTGAGGTGTTCTGTGCTCACACATACATTGCCATTTCAGCTTAGAGTTTGGAAGAAAGCAGGCAGGCAGCAAGAAGGAGCAAGAAAGAAAGCAGTTGATTCAGCGGCATAAACGTGAACTTAAAGGAGCCATTCGTGAGATTCGGAAGGATAACCAGTTTCTGGCTAGAATGCAACTTTCAGAAATCATGGAGAGGTAATGTAGCCATTGTTTCAGCACCAGTCTGGGGGTTGTTCTGCTTTGTGTTCAGTTCTTTGCTGCATGCCAAGGCTGACATAATGATCAACCATACTAAAATAAAACGGTACAAGTTGAGGAAAACTAAAGCTTTCCAATAGAGATCATTTGAAGTGTTTTCAACTTTGTGGTTTCATTCTCTAGTTCAAGAGGATGCATAATGTTTTTATTTAAACTGTGTGTTGGTGAAATTTAAGAGTTACGACTTTTTATGAATTAATAATTATTCTCTTAGTGTATTTACTTATTTTGCCTAATACAATCTTTCTGAATTATTTTGTATGTTGATTTTTTTGTTTTACAGAGATTCAGCCAGAAAAAGAAAAGTGAAAGAGCTTCTTGGTAGCCTTGCTACACAGGAAGGTGAATGGAAAGCAATGAAAAGGAAAAAATGGAAGAATTAATTGGGACTGTATACAGCAGGAAACTGTTTTTACTGCCATATAACATACCAAATCCTATGGCTCTTGAACAGATTTTAATTGCATTCTTTGGATGCATTCCTTTAGAGGAGACAACATCATCAGGTCTGTCTGAAAAATGAACACTCTTATTGGGAAAATCCACTGTTTTTCGTAAGGAAAATAAAAATAACACTTTTTTAAGTGGTATGCTTTTATTTTTTTAATAGTAATCAGAATTCTTAGGTGTGTGTGACCACATTTTAGACTAACTTGTACATCAGAAACTTTTCGTTACATCAGGCTGGTGACCAGTCACTAGTGGGGTTCCATTTTAGAGACAGTTCTCTTCAACACTTTGATAAACAACTTGGGCACAGGACTTGAAGATGTGCTGAGTTTACTGAAGGCAATAAATTGGGAGGAGCTGTTGACTCCCTCGAAGGCAGAGAGGCCCTGAAGAGAGACTAGAGGACTGGACGATCACCAGCTGTATGGATTTTACAAGGGCAAGTGCCAGATTCTGCCCCTGGAATGGAGCAATCCCGCACGTACGGACAGACTGGGGAATGAGATGCTGGAAAGCAGTGCTGTGGAAAGGGACCTGAGGGCCCTGGTTGATGGCAAGTTGGATATGAGTCAGCAGTGCCCTGGCAACCAGGAGGGCCAACCCTGTCCATCAGGCACAACATTGCCAGCCATTGTCCTGCTCTGCTCTGCACTGGGACAGCAATGATAAATATTGAAACCTTGAATACTGTGTGCAGTTTTGGGCACCAAGATATAGGAAAGACATTAAGTTATTAGAGAGTCCAAAGCAGGGCAATGAAGAAGGGCCTTGAGGGGAAGCTGTTTGAGGAACGACTGAGGTTGTTTGACCTGTTCAGCCTGGAGAAGAGGAGACTGAGGGGAGATCTCATTGCAGTTAAAACTTCCTCATGAGGGGAAGAGATGGGGCAGGCACTGATCTGTGGTGACCAGTGACAGAACCCAAGGGAACAGCCTGGAGTCGTGTCAGGGAAGGCTTGGACTGGAGATTAGGAAAAGGTTCTTCCCCCATAGGGCGAGTGGGCACTTGAATGGGCTCCCCAAGGAAATGGTCACAGCACCAAGCAAGACAGAGTTGAAGGAGCATTTGGACAGTGCTCTCAGGCACATAGTGTGGTTCTTGGGGTGTCCTGTGCAGGGCCAGAAGTTGGACTTCAATGATTCTTGTATGTCCCTTCCAATTCAGGACATTCTATGATTCTATGACCTTTTTTAATATTAAATAATCAGAGGCACCTCTCATAATGGTAGTGTATTTGTAATTTAAACAGTAACATTTTAATTTGTAGCATCAGGACATTTTAAATCACATATTCAGTGAAGTAATGGATTTGACTTTCAAATGGAAGTCCTTTATTAAAGGTGTATGTCCATTTCTTCAGTAAATTTTGAATTGAGCATAGCTCTGAAGTTCTTAATAAGCTAGGGTGAGTAGAATTCCTCACTATGTTTAAAACTGTCTCATTTAAGGGAACTCTCTTCCACTTATTTATCATGTATGTCTAATTACTGGTAACTGCCCAGCATGACTTTGAAAAACATCTGCTCTTCAAATAGAGCCAACATATCCCATTAACACTTTCTTTTTTGTGAAGAAACCTTGCAATGAGACAAAGAGCACCACAGTTACGTAGAGATGTTAGTCTGAACTGGGTTCACTGTTCAGGTATTCACTACCTATTTGATAAGTTCAGTGATAGTTGTTACACATTCCACAGAACTAATATTTTCTTGGAAAACTCTTATGAAAATAAAATTCCCTTTTACAATAAAAATTCCAGTCTAAAGGATGAACTGTAAAACCTGTATAGAGAATGATCTAAGGGCCATCGTTCTTTACAAAAAACAAACAAAACCCCAAAGCTCCTTCTGTTTTCAAACACTGTTCCTAGATCTGATCTCTTGTGCTTTGACCAATTGGTAAGTCAGACATCATAATGCTCTTCCTGCTGTTCATGAAGAAAAACCTAAACACTGTCAGTAAATCTGATTTAGCAGTTAGGCCTGATTGTTTCAGACTGGCTTAGAATGTTTTCTTTTTCCTGTTTTTCTGTGTGTTTGGTTTGATTTTTTTTCAGATGAGACTTGTAATGGAATCAGGACTAAAACTAGAAAGAGTTGAAAGTCTTAGGCTTTACATTCACTGTCTAGTAACAAAACCAGAGTTAGGTAAGTCTTGTTAAACATTTATCTATGTATGTTTCTTAAAAGAGAAATGCATTTTATTTGATGAAAAAGGCTCTTACAGACTGTCAGTGTGACTTCAGCAATGCAAGTAATGCATGATTACCATCAGGTTTTTTGGCTTGCAAAAGCATTGCATTAAGTGTTAAAATAGGCTGGGTGCTAAGTACACTTGGGAAAATACTTGTGTCTTGTAAAACTTAGTAAGATTCCTGCATTTGAAATCCATTCACACTTCTGAAAATAAATACATTTTCAGTTAATCTTTCCAAAATCAGTAAAGCTGTTTTCTGAAACTTCAAAGAGATCTCAGAAGATTATTATATGTCCTGGTTTATTTCCACTTGGCATTTTTTTCTTTAAAAAAAACACTTTCTATGTAGTTCAAGCCTAGAATTTAAGAATGAAGTAATGAGGAAGGAGCTAACTTCCTGTTTCATGCTGTAAATCAGTACTTTCAGTTTGGAGTTTTAGTCACATTTTATATGTATCATAAACTCTTTAAAAGTATTACTGTTTATTTATCTGACTTTATTTTTCCAACAGCAAGTAGCTTCAGAGGACTTATCCAGCAGGGTATTAGAACCACAGGGAGGCTGACAGAGGTACTTTGATCCTGGGGCAGTGATTTTTGATACCACTTGTAGATGCTTGTTATTCCTCATTAAGGGGGCTAAGAAAGGAATAGGGTAGAGGCACAATGATAGTGTTTGTGGAAAAGGATATTTTTTGGGACAAGAGAATGAACAGGAATATCTTGTGATGCTAATAAACAAAGATAAAGGACGAGGAAACCTCCACTGATAAACTTACACAACTGTTCTGGAATGCCAGACTGAAAGTAGTTGTGTTTGAAATCCTGTTGAATGAAAATCACTGTATGCACTTTTACAAATTGTATTGTCAATATTTAAAATCAGATTTAATATTGTAAACCTGGGACTAGCTGTGATGCTCAACATACAGGATTTTACATGACTAGGAAAGCAGGACCACCTACTCTTGCCTGAGCTTAATAGTATGGTCTGACGGTTTTGCCATTGCCCAGTACCACAGTAGCCAGGCAGCATTGCTGCTCTGATGTGAGAGGAAGATCTGGTCCATTGGGCTGCAAAGGGCTTGGATAAGCTTGAGTGTTGGCAGACTCTTTCTCAGAGTTTCTTGCACACAATCATGTTTACCAGTTACTGTCTTGTCTCTTTGTTGTTTTAATCCAGGACTTGTCATAACAGGCCTTTTGACACATCTGTTATCAATTATAAATCTGGATTTAATTAGCCAAAAAAAGAAACTCTTCTGTAACTACAGTCAAGTCATCAGACACAAAAAAAGGGAAATTACCATTTTGCCCTTAGTTCAGGTAGCTTATCTGCCAACATCAGATGTCCCAGAGAATAGCTACCCTGAATATGAATACTGTAAAGAATAAGGTGAGAACAAAACTGTTCATCTAGAAACAGCATAAATTATCTTATTTATGACAGCATAAACAGCTCCCTGGGTGGTTTGGTGTTTTGGGTGTCGGTTGGAAGCCGGCTTGCAGTTTGATATTCTCAGCATGCCTTGCAGAAGTTCTCATCTTACCCTGGTGTGTCCTTTACCTTTTGCCATCAACTTTTGCTGTGTGGAGGTACTGGGGCTGCTCCTGAGCTTGGCAGGCGGAGTTATTGTGGAGCAGAAATGGAGCTCTGGGCAGAGACTGGTGCCAGCCACAGGAACTGCTGGAGCTCCTTCCTGTGCCTTGTAGGCATTTGGAAAAGGCAAACAAAAGCTCTGACAGAATGTTTGGCAGCTTTTATCATAACTCTGAGACAGATGTGTTATATATTGAGGGGGTCAAAAACATTCCATAAATAATGTTCTTTTGGTCTTCAAGTTTGTATCCTAAGCTAATCAGGTACAATTTCAGTCCTTAATGTATTGGCTATGACATCTTGCTTACTTAAAATGTCTGATTGTTTGTAAAGGTTTGGGTTGGGGGAAAGGTTGGGTTTTGTGAGGTTTTCTGTTTTCCTTCTTCAGTAAATTAGGCCTGGAGTGGAAAACTGAAATCTTTCATAAAATTTGAACACTGCCTGAGTCTGAAATACTGATTAAAATGAAGATTCTGTATGGCATTAAATCCTTTTAAATATTGATATTACAGCTAACACTATTGCTTTTTAACAATAGAACAGGGAGGTAAAAGCCAGAGTAAAAGAGGCATTACTTCAGTAAAAAAACCAAGACTGATACAGGAAACAAGGCAGTGTTAATTAATGTAGTCTAGAAACCAGATTTAAGTTATTATATGTCAGATGTGCAAGGTTTTGGACTGGGAAGAAGTGGGCAATGACCTGTCTAGTTCTAGAAACAGTGCAATGTGTTCACATGCAGGTTTGTATGACATGGTTGACTGCAGTAACACAGCTGGGTTCAGTGATCTGCAGAAGCTTTAGGCTGGCAGGTTTAACAACAGGAAAAGCTGGATTCAGGTTTGGTTTTTTTTTTTAATGTATCTGAATTTGGATGGTGCCTGATCAGTTATATGCAATGATTATGAGCCAGAAGAATATATATATTTTCTAGGCATTAAATGATTATTCCTGCTTTGTTTGGACCACCTTGTAGCAGAAGTTTGCCTCCAAAAAGGCTGCAATCCTTGCGCAACCATTCAGTTTTCAGGGTAAGTACTGAATCTGCCACACCAAACGTAGTACATAAAATTCTCAGATGAACATGAGAGTAGCAGCTCCCTGTTTGATCCAACTGGCATGTTAGTCCTGACACTACACTTACACAAGCTCCTCCAAGCCTAATCAGTTGGGGGGAACCGTGACAGAGATGTCACTCAGTGAAAGGACTCTAATAACTGTACACAATGACAGGACTGCACTACCTGGGAGGGAACCAGAAGTCTTTTCAACACCTTATCAATTAGCTTTATGCACCTTATTGGCAGATTCTCACGTATTTGACTGTGGTGATGTATGTGCCAAAGTCTAGTTGTAGCTGTACATTTTACTGACGTGGGTGGAACCAGACACGCCTGGACAAGGCACCAGTGCTCGATGGTGCTGTCGACATCAAATCCAGTCATGTTCTCCGGACTACAAACTGAGTGTTAAAGGCGCAGTTTGCTTAAGGGACAGTTACATCTTTTGCAACTCCCTTTTCCTGCTCGCCAGGCACCAGGAACTTTACCGAAGCCACAGCTCTGGAACGTGGCGATGTAGCAACTAACGACAAGAATGTCCCTGTCTCGAAACAAGTGCCTGTTCCGTCCTTAAAACTCTCCCTGGGGAGGCGGGACTGGCTGTGGGTTGCGGTCGCCCTTGGGGCGGGTTCCCGGGTTCGGGTTCCAGCCGCTGTCCCGGGTGCGGGTTTCAGAGGTGTCCCAGTGCGGGTTCCAGCCGCTGTCCCGGGGCGGGCCGGCTCCTGCCGGGCGCGGAGCGGGAGCGCTCCATCCCCGCCGGAAGAGGAAGGCCGGGGAGGAGCCGCTGCCGCCGGCCCGCAGCATCCCGGGGGAGGCTCTGGGAGCCGGGGGGGCCCCCGCACGCCCCGTTGGGTGCCCCGGAGCGGGGCAGGGCAGGGCCGGGCACCCGGGGGGGTTGCGGGGCCGGGGGTGTCCAGCGGGACGGGCCGCGGCTGCTCCCGCTCATCCCCCTTCCCCGCTCATCCCTCTTCCCCTCTCCTCCTCTGCGCTTCGGCTCCCCTGCGAAATCGCTGTTTGATTTTACTGTCGTTCCCCAGCCCCAGACGCCTGCCCGTGACCTGGACCGGGGCTGTGCTGAGGAGTCAGAGGAGCTCAGCAGGTAAAGCCGGGCCGGGGAAATTCCTGAGAGGGAGAAAGGGGGTTAAGGAAACCGCAGGAGGAGGGAATTCTTGCTGCTGGAAGTGTTATTAGGGATGGGCCGGCTGTGGTGCCGGTCCCTTCCCGGAGGGCACAGCATCCCCCCCGGCGCGCCGCACGGAGGTCGGAGGCAGAAGCGATGGGGCAGGGCCGGGCTGAGCCGGGCCGGGGACACCCACAGAATCATAGAATCATAGAATTGATTGGGTTGGAAAAGACCTGAGGGATCATCAAGCCCAACCCTTGGTCCAACTCCAGTCAGTTTACTAGATCATGGCACTCAGTGCCACGTCCAATCTCAGTTTAAAAACCTCCAGGGACGGTGAATGTACCACCTCTCTGGGCAGGCCATTCCAATGCCTGATTACTCTCTCTGTAAAGAATTTTTTTCTAATATCCAAATTAAATTTCCCCTGGCAGAGCTTAAGCCCGTGCCCCCTTGTCCTGTTGCTGACTGCCTGGGAGAAGAGACCAAGCCCCACCTGGCCATAACCTCCCTTCAGGTAGTTCTAGAGAGTGAGGAGGTCACCTCTAAGCCTCCTCTTCTCCAGACTAAACAACCCCAGCTCCCTCAGCCTCTCCCCACAGGACTTGTGTTCCAGTCCCTTCACCAGCCTTGTTGCTCTTCTCTGCACCCGCTTCAGCACCTCAGCCCAGAGTCGGGGACACCCAGGGTCAGGGCGACACATGTCCGGAGAAACAACTTCCCTAAACGGAAAATCCCCTCCCCAGGCGCCTGCCCGAAGGCAGATGTCCTGGTGGAGGTGGAGCTTTGCTGACAGGATGCCGGCGGCCTGTGCAGTGGTGGTGGGGGGGGGGTTCCTGCCGGGCGAAAAACGCGGAGAGGTTGAGGCGACAAACCTGCTGGAGCACAAACGCAGTGCCTTGGGATGTGGCGCAAGGGAAATCGCGGCCACGCAGCCAACACTGGAGCAGAAGGGAAGGGCAGTGGGAGCGTGGAGGGTTCAGGCCACACGCTGGCCAAAATGTGTGTGAGGGTATAGTGTGAAGGATGTTACTCACTGCAAATAACCCTGGAATAAAGTTCAGCTCGGTCGCACAGGTCAGTGGATGAATAAACAAATGGTGAGGACAAGCGACAGAATCTCCCACAATGAGCCCATCTCTCAACTCTTGGCTGGGCCAGAGGGTATTTGTTTAAAGCAATGGTTATTTTGGCTCCAGATGCTCTTGGGTAAGCAAATAATGCTGAGTATTTGTAGCCATGATGTTTTACCATTTTAAATAAAAGGATCTCGAGCGTAAATCTGCCAGTGATCAGACCAGTTTGGTTAAGAGCATTACGCCAGCAGTTTAGTAAATGGATTGCAGGTGGCCCTCTTCCATGTTTATTTACCTCATGGCATTTGAACTCTAATAGTGCTTCAGTGCTAATGAACTGAATCCACAAGTAAGAAAATGTCACAGTAATATTTATTGCTGAGCATGACAAAGCATTATGACCTTCAATTAGTGTAATGTGGTGTTCTATGCACAAGTGCCCTGTGTATGTAATATGGTGTGTCTGGTCTGGAAGAGAATTTATATTAAGAATTGCTCACTGTTTTCACTCCTGACTCATCAAATTCAATGAGTATTTTTTTAATTAATTTGCTTTGGTTTAAATTCTGTCTCCTTTTTACTCTGAGTGCAACAGACATTGAGGGATTTTTGCAGTAGAATGGACTGCAAATTTGATTGTTTTATGACTGAGATATCCTGTATTGGTTTACAAGTCTGAAGTTTTTGAAATCCGTGGTTTATGTATTACTCCTGGATTTTGATGTACGTCTAAACTGAGTGTTTTTTCAGGGTAGAGAGTGACTTCTTTATTTGTTAAATACTCAGTGGTATATGGCCTGCACCCCTGTTTAGGAATTTACAAATTTTGGAGTATTATCGGAGATTTGATAGTTCTGAAATTTCTGCCAAAATAAAAGTGCTGCCTTAATCGTTTGATGCCCCAACTCATACAGCCCATCAATGGCTGCCACCTAGAGAAAGAAATATAAAATCAAGTTTCAAAAGTTTCTAGTGTTATTTCTTGAGTTGCTATTGCTCTCTAGAATTTGTCTTGAAGACAGCATTTGTGCAATTGTTAGGAAGTTTGTCTTTTTTTAACTTTGTTATTTTAGTAATTCCTAATATACACTGAAGGCATAAATAAACACTTGAATGTGAATATTCGGAATAGAGTGCTCTTTCTTACCTATTTTCCTGTAATGCTGAGTTGAAAACATTTGGGAACATTGTATTAGTGTTGCTCACGTGTTGACAAACTTCAAATGCTCTTAGTTCTTTGTTTTATTTTAGATGCTCCTACAGTAGAGTTTGTTATTTTATTGCACTTGTAGACTGTTCTTTATGCGAGCAAACTTGGTGCTGAGCTGATAACAAAGACTAGAGAGCTGAGGTCCTTGTTCCTTAAATACCAGATAGCTTAATACACCCAGAGCTTTTATTTATTTTTGTGATGTCTGTAGAAAGCAAGAATGAATCAGCGAGATACTCTTATGAAAGGCCTGCAGAAGGCTTCCTGTTGACTGGATATAAGTATAAATTTTTTTGGAAGCAGAACACCTGGGAACATGGCCCTGCGAGAGAGAGGAACCTGCACCAGCTCCGTCAATGACAAGCAAGAACAGAACTGCAGTCATGTTATTACAATTGTCTTCCTGGCACTGTTCATCGACTTGTTGGGATTCGCTCTCATCTTGCCACTGTTTCCTTCCATCCTTGATTATTACAGCCAGGCTGAGGTAAGTAACAGAGAAAGTCAGCCCACAGAAAATGTGAGGATCTTTAGGGAGGAGTGGGAGAAAAATCACTTGCCTTGGGGCAAACCAATCAGCTGTAGCAGATTAATAATTATCCAGCATATTTAAATGGTTCATGGACTGAATTTATATGTGAACCTGCATGAGACTCTTCACTCTTGCTTTTTCATTAAAATGAGGGATTTGTTGTGAGGAAAATTCAGGTATTTCTTAGGGACTAGTCCTTGTAAATACCAGTGCTTTTGTGTTTTACACTAATGTCAGTGGTCAGACCATTCATAATGGATCTACATACTGGAGTTTATCTAGAAGCCATAAAGATGAGAGCTTTTACCCCACTCGAGGCTACCCCTAGTGTCGTGTTCCATCTCAGCTTCCATTCTTAGCAGGGAGTTGGCTGCTGGTCTAGGAACACAGGGCAGAAAGTCCTGTTGGTTCCTGGTGGTGCAGGTGCTCCTTACCCTTCACAGGTGTTACTGCTCAGGATGAAGAAGTTGTCATGGGTGACTTGTTTTTGCAGCCCCCATCTCCTCTCTCACACCCTTTCTAACCCCACTCCAACTGCAGCTGTAGGTTTTGTCCTTCTCACAGCCCTATTTCTAACCTAACAGTGGGCTCTGATCTCCCAGGTCTTTGCCCACTCCCGTCTATTTCCTATAGCCAAGATCTTCACCTTGTTTTCTGGGCTCCCTTCTTCTTTTCAAGTTCTCCTCCTCTTTTCAGGAACATTCTTTTTTTGCACCACCTTTTCTTTCTGGACCTACAGTCCCCTGGTTCTCCCAGGCTGAATAATCTATGTGCAGGGGGATAGAGTGTGTCTCATGTTGCTTTATTAATTGAAAGATTCAGGGCATGACTGTTTAGTTCAGGATTTAGCAAATAGTGAGCCTGATGGTTTAAAAACATTCAAATTCAGCCGTTCCTCCACCCAAACACATACACCCAATTGCCTGCTGCCTGTTAGCATTCACCGTTTAAGCTATTTTTAGCCTGCGACAAGTGATCAGTGAGGAAATTTTCCCTTGGGGGGAGACGGAGGGAAGGAACCATCTAATGTTGTCTCTAGTTCATTAGACTCTGATGCTATCTTTGAAAATAAAACAGAGAGACTGTCCTGCTTCTCTCTCCCTGTTAACTGTCTTTCAGGATGGATTATATTTGTCATTGCAACGTGGTGTGGACTGGTTTGCAGTGATGGCTGGGATACCTCCTGAGCGGAAGTACAACAGTGTCTTGTTTGGAGGTATGGAAATCAAACAAACAGCCAAGAAAAAAGCATTCTTTTGAAGTTACTTGCAGTGTTGATTTGAAGAATGACAAGAAATACAAAGGGCATACTTGCCTGTTATTAGATGTATATTTAAGTAACACAGAAAGTGTCTCTTAGACTATAAAGGATTTTGTTTTCACCACACTGAGAGCAATGAAGAGCTGGACATCTCTGCCATTTGGAGACACCTGGACTAGCAGGAAGAATTGGCTAACAGAAACCTTATGAAATCCAGTAAGGACAAATTTTAAGTTCTGCCCTTGTGAAGGAGCAGTCCTTGCAATGGTAGGGCCTGGACACTGACTGGGGGGAGCAGCTCTGCTGTAAAGGCCTGGGGGTCCTGGAGAGCAGCTGAGTGTGAGCCAGCATTGGCAGCAAAGGTGCCAACAGCTCCTGGGCTGCATGAACAGAAGCAGAGGCAGTGGATTAAGGGAAGTGATCATCTGCCTCTATTCAGCACTTGCTAGACCACATCTAGAGTGTTGCAGCCAGTTTTGGTCCCCAAGACAAGGAAAGACATCCATACACTGAGGGGAGTTCAGTGGAAGGCTGTGAACGTGGAGGGTCTGGGGCCCTGGGCTGGTCTGCAGCCACCAGCAGCCTTCCAGCAGCTGTGGGGAGGGTGTGGAGAGCCAGACTCTTCACTGAGGTGCCTGGTGGGAGGAGAGACCACAGGTGTAGAAGTGAGGGAAGTTCAGACTGGAGATAGGGAGAAACATTTTCATGATGAAGATGATCAGACGAACAGGGTGCCCAGAGTGGTTTTGCAGTCTCCATCCTCAGAGATTGTCAAACCTGGACTGGGTGAAAGCCTGAGTGATCTGGTCTGACCTAACAGCTGACCCTAAGAGCAGGCAGTTGGAGTAGGTGACCTCCAGAGGTCCCTTTTAACCTGAATTTTCCTATGATCTTGCTCAATTTGTTCTACAGATTGTTACAGAAATACAGGCCTGCTGTTCCTTATTGTCACACTGCCAGCTGAGGGTCAGGATCCTCTGTGCTGGGCCCGGTGCAGTCACAGAAATTACTTTCCCTTCACTGATCTGCACATGATGGGAGATCAATCAGTAGGAAACACTGGAAATAGGAACTTGTGAGTCCCAGCGTTGCCTCCCCCTTGGGCTGGTATGGTGCAGCACTGCTTCTAAATCTCATTAGACCTATTAAATGCAGCAGAGCTGCTGCCTTGCAGGGCCCAGGAGCATTTGCTGTCACTGGGACACTGGTGTGGATGAACTACAGCAGGAGGAGTGAGGGAATCCGACAGCATACACGTCATGTTAGACATCAGAGACTCTTTTGGCTTCTTGCAATCTAGACAGTTGTGAGAAAACTGTGATTTGAAAATATGAAGATGTGAGGATGTCTGGGTTAATTTTAATTGGGCTCTCTGGACCCTCTCCCTTTAATGAGCTGAGGCTTCCCACAAGGTAAGCAAATGGCTTTTAAAATAAAACAAACCACAAAAGTTCATTAGAACATGTGTGAACATATTGTTACTATTTAAAGTTGTTTATTCTGGTATAACAGAGATTAGAAAGTTTATGGGCATTTGTAAGTTTATAAGATTTGCTAAACCAGCAGAGATTTTCTTTTCTTTTTTTCTGGATTATTTTTCTGCCAGATTGAGTTGAATTAACTCAGTGGAGAGTTGGCCAAGGTTGCAGAAGCAGGGGAAAATGGATGAGACATTTTAGTTGTAGTCAGATCCTGTCTCAGTCCATCTTGTCTGAATGCACCTTAAATGTGCATAGTGGAAAGTTTAATTATACATGTGATGTTAAGCAGAGGCCACTGAAAATCTTCCTGCAGCCTCTATTCCTTCCTTACCCTCGTCTGCCCCAAGGAGCATAGGATTGGAAGGGTACTTGCAAGATCATCTTGTTTCTCCCAGTGCAGGATAGATTCTTCTCTCTTTCATCTTTGTTTAGACTGCAACCTCTTCGGGGCAGGAACCTTCACTGCCCACACAAAGGTCCTGAGGGCACCAGCACTTGGTTGCTGTGACCAGTTTTCTGCCCTATGATTCAGGAGCTATATTTCCACTCCCTGCCCCTGATTCGTGCTCATCCAGACTGGACTCCCAGGATGTATAACCTGATGTATAACCCTTGTCTTGCCTGGGACTGTCCATGGGCCCTGCTCTGCCCAGCCCATCCAGATCCTGTGGGACCTGGGCTGGTGAGGGCACTGCCAATGCTGTGGTCACCATCAGCTCCTGGCTCGTTCCCCCATGTGGAACATGCCAGCCTTGAAATACTTGGCATGGGTGGGTGTTTTTACAGTGCTAGAAACACAAGGAAGAGAACTGTCTGCCATAAGCTGCCTCTGTACCAGTCTGTAAGA
This sequence comes from Grallaria varia, assembly GCA_013396735.1. Taxonomy (NCBI): domain Eukaryota; kingdom Metazoa; phylum Chordata; class Aves; order Passeriformes; family Formicariidae; genus Grallaria; species Grallaria varia. The sequence continues at coordinate 237,987 of VWZG01008799.1, read as the reverse complement.
TTTTTTTTACCCAGTGTTTTTTGAGCTCTGAGTTATCACAAGCAGCTGTTCTCGACAAGGTGTTCAGTATCAATATTCTGCCTCCCTCAAAGTCGAAGGGAGCAGAACTTCTGCTCTGTCTCCTCTGCCTTTTAAATCTTTGATAGCTGAAAGATCTGAGACATATAACCCAGTTTTTCCTTTAGAGAAAAAAGTGACAGCAAGGCATCTTTAGCCTGCTTGTTGAGAGTGTACTGCATATTATTAAGTCTGTGAAGCTAGAAATGGCAAGAGAAAAGAGGAATTAAAGATCACAGATGCTGGAGGCAGATTTCAAAGACTCTTGGAGTCTGTTGGACTCACTTATACCTCTTAGGGTGCCTCACCAACGATGGTGCTTAAGTCCTTCTTTCCAGGATTAAAAGGGAAGAAAAAACTGATTGTGACAGAATCAGGTTCAAACAATCAAAAAAGTCTTAAAAGAACTGTGACTATTGAAGACTGTGCTATCTTTACTTTAAGAACAGAAAATGTATGAAGTCAGCTGGGAAAGCACTGGAGAATCATCATTCCATTATAACCAGTGAGTTTCAACCCCCTTTTCCCCAGTGAAGTAACCAGTAAATCATCCATTTAATGGCTGTTACTTTGGTCTGTCTGTGCATCTGGTCTCTATTTGCTGCCACAGTTAAATAACAATGCAAGGTTGGTGTTCTGAGAGTGGCTCAGTTTTGGAGATAAAGCTATTCTTTGTACTGGTGTTCTGCATTTAATCTTTTGCTTTTAAAGGAGATGGTCTGATAGGTCTAGAACAGGTTGGCTTTCTTTGTATTTAAGATGAAGGCAGTAAGTCTAATGATATGTATTTTTTTTTATCTCTTTTTTTTTTAGGTCTCATTGGCTCGATGTTTTCCATCCTACAGTTTTTCTCCTCTCCCCTCACTGGGGCAGTGTCAGACCGCTTGGGCAGAAGGCCTGTCATCTTGCTGACAGTGGTATGTGTCACGTGCTGATTTTAGTCATGGCATCTCAGTACACAGTGGAAGACACTCGTGGTTGGCATAGAAATTGAACTGTGTGTGAATTGTGATGGTCACAATCCAATTCCAGACCTGAATGTTCTAGATCTGTTGATTGGTGACTGTTTCTTGCCAAGTCACTTGGCCACACTTCCAAATGTGAGTGCTTAAGCTGAGCTTCCCAGATCCAGAACTGTACACAGAAGGCACCAAAATACTTCTCTTTTAATGTGGTTTTCCAAAATCCCTTTCCCCTGTGTATGGGAGTATGACTTCAGATGCGCTGTTTACAAATGTTAAACTTGATCCCTGTATGTTTTAGTTGCCCAGGTGACTAATGAGGGCTGATCACTTTGTGACCTGTTTCAGAGAGCCTGGGAATTATTGGTTAGGAAGTGCTATACAGCAGTGCAGGATGTATTTCTTAGGAACATGAATGTTCTCCAAGGTGTTTTCTCTGTTGCTGGTCAGAGTGTGGGTTTCCAATTGCAGAAGCACTGCAGAGCATGGGTGTACATAAGTGGTGGAGCTTGGCTGTGGAGGATATACAAATCCTCACATCCTGTAGGCTTATAGGGACTTAATTAAATAAACATATGTGTTTATGACTGATTATGAAATTTAAGGGCTAGAACTGTGAATTTTTCTTATTTTGAACTCAGGTTTCTCTTTACATTAGAAACAAATGGAGTGGGATGTTCAAAAATGTTTTGTGCCCAGGACTGCTTTAACTTCCACTGAAATTTGCTCTTCTAATTTTGTTAGAAATATCACAATTACATGAAGTTTGTATGGAATTGTTTCTATATCTTTTATATAACTGTTCAGGACATCGTGCAGTTTCAGTATATCCAGCCATTTCTGTTCCATGGGGCTTGGAGCAGCTTGAAAACAAATAAACAAAAAAAATTAAATGTTTTATTGGGAAGTGTGCAGAAATAATTTATCAATTTGCTTTGCTTTATAAAGAACCCTTTCTTGCTTCTGCAGATGGGTTTGATAGCATCATACTCACTCTGGGCTGCCTCTAGGACTTTTGGCGTTTTTCTTCTCTCCAGGATCATAGGTGGAATAAGCAAAGGGAATGTCAGCCTCTCCACAGCTATAATTGCTGACCTGCAGTCTCCGAAAGCACGGAGCAAGGGCATGGTGAGTTGCATTTGTGGGGTATATGTTTAAGATTATGAGGTAACCTTTAATTGATTTTAGGTGCTCGGTATGTCTTCCTCAGGTGTGTATTCACTGATCAAGTGAAAACATGACTTTACAAACTGCTGTGCCTCTGCAAGGTGCCAGATCATATTGCTGAGAGCTCTTGGACTTCACTTGCCAATGACCTTCACTGACAAGTGAAATGCAGATGCTGTAGAGGTGGAAAAACTATATCTGTTTAAGTGTTGGAACTCTTCCTCCTGCTGATAAATTTAATTCTGGTTATAATGGCATAGAAATCCAAAGGGTTATGACCCACTTTTGGTAGCTGGAAGCCAATTACAGGCCAACCCCTTTTTCTCACCTTCCCAAGGTGTGGGAAGTGCAGCAGCACAGCACAGTGTGCCTCCTGACTCGCTTGGATGCTGCACTGGCTGCAGGATCTGAGCTCAGTTGGTAAAGGATGGCTGGCTGAGCAGCTGCCCTATTCACTTCCAGAAGGCAAGATGAAACACCCTGCAGGCTGAACTTGGCCTGTGAAAACCTTGGAGGCCCAAACTTCTCTTAACAGATTGTTACAAGCCACTGTGTGGGACAGATGCTTCTTGGGAGGAGAAAGCCTTAGATTTCACAGGGATAGCTAATGGATTTTCCAAGCAATTTATTACAGTCCCGGTGAGCCAAAATACATTTTTATTTATAGAGAGAGATAGCCATACCGCACTAATAAATAAAATAGGTCAGGGCCTATTTTTAGGGCCTGAGTGTAAGTCACTTAGTACAGTGTGGCTCACATCCATATGGTTTATATCCTCTTCTTTTCCAAAGCAGAGTAGGCATGTTCATTCTGCTTTCTGGGAAGCAAATAGCATCTGACTGATGCTATTCCCAAACTGATGGGCCATTGCCTTTTCCTGCCACTTCTCTGGCTGGACAGACAACAAAATTGGTGATTTGGAAATAACAGGCTTTTCACACTTCATGCTCTTTGCTGTGCACTCCCTGCATCATGGGGGTGATGAGGTTCTGCGTCTGGTTGCATTTCTTTAAGGCAAATGTCAGGAAATGCAAATTGTTGTAGAACTGAGCTGCCTGAGTGAAAAAGCTGGTGTCTAAAGCTGTGTCTGTGTTCTTTGTGTCACTACAGGCAATGATTGGTGTTGCCTTCTCCCTTGGCTTTACCCTGGGCCCCATGGTTGGTGCCTACCTCGCCATGGAGACAGAGAAAGGAGAAGTCTTCTACCTCCATGCAGCACTGGTAGCACTCATGTTTTCTGTGGCTGATCTAATTTTCATCTACTTCCTACTCCCGGAGACACTTCCCAAGGAAAAGCGGGTAAAAGGACTATCAGACTAAAGATCTGTGGCATTTTTTTGTAAAAATAGGATTTGAGAATTGTTGAAATACTGGAAAGAATGAAGAACAGGCTTAGCCAGTGTCTCGGAAATTTATCTCCCTCCTGGGATTAGGATTATTGTTCAGGCTGGTGTCAAAGTGATTGCATGGTCATAGAATCATAGAATATTTGGAGTTGGAAGGGACCTTAAAGATCACCCAGTTCCAACCCCCCTGCCATGGGCAGGATCGCCTTTCACTAGACCAGGTTGGTCAAAGCCTCATCCTACCTGGCCTTGAACACTTCCAGGGATGGTCCCATCTAACTCAGTGGAATATGAGAAATTCCTTATAGTTACATGGCTGCTTGATTGCTAGTTTTGGTGTGTTAGGTTTAAATTTCTCAAAACATAATGCTAGCATGGCGGGGAGACAGTGAAATTTAAACTGTGACCACAAGGATTCCTTGGGGAGGAATTTCAGCTCATCATAAAAGGAAATGCATCAGAGACTGGATTTTCTTTCATGTAGTCAGTATATGTTCGAAATTTTCTTAACTGTTATCTTTGTTTGAATGACCCTGAGGTGAGCTCAGTTTTTAGAGCATGGTGCTAATAACACCAGGGTCTGGGTTTGATCCCCATATGGGTCATTCCCTTGAGAGTTGAGACACAATAATCCTTGTGGGTCCCTTCCAACTCAGAAGATTTTGTGATTTTGAATATTTGGAACACTAAAGTAGCAAATGACTTATTTCTGAGCTGTGCTTTCTTCTAGAGATAGAAAATTCTTATGTGTGCTAAGACTCAATGACTGTTTGGACTTTTGGGGCCAAACATTTATAAACATTTGGATTTAATATTGTGTGATCGGACACTGTCCAAGAGATATCTGATTAAAAGTCTCTTAGAACAGCCTCCTTTGTAGAGTGAGAGGTTGAATTCAGCCCTAGGTATCTCGATTTGAGATTTGCCCTGGATTAGGCGTTTCTTGTCATCCCTAGTTTATAGGCAGCCCTCAGCTGTTGGAGTGGGCTTGGTCTCTGGATGGCCAAACCCATCTGACACTGAGAACTGTTCAGGAAACTTTTGTCTGCAATGATCCTGCCAGGGCAAAACTTTAGACCTTCCCTGAGTGTTTCCCAGCAGGTTGTGTCCTGTGGGAAGTCAGTTGCTCACATTGTGTTCCCAAGCTCTACAGCTATTTTATTGTTTTTTAACAACTCTTCCATGTGTCATCTGCTCCTCTTTCCTATTTGGCTCTTTCTAAACATTCTGGATAAAATCCTGTTCTTAGTTAGAGCTGCACACTCTGGGGTGGTGGCAACATGTTGACGTAGGAAAGTGCTGTAGAGCAAATCTTTAGTCTATAAAAATTTCCTCCTTTGCTGTAGAGTGATTTAGTGGTTTTAGATGACTGAATATGTCCCTCCCCCTTTTGTTACCCTCCTGAGGGCTCTTCTGAGCCGGTCTGTGTTAGCCAACACTACTGAATTTTGGTAAGAACAGGAGTTTGGTAAGAAAAGCAGGGCTCTGTTGCTGCTCTTTAGGCTCTGTCCCTGTGCAGCAGTGGGGATTGCATGAGGTGCATCAGGGTCAGGTCCCATTCTGCAAAATGCAGGGGGTGTTTGGTTGCTGACAAGAGTGGTTTGTCTGGCTTTGGGGCAACTTGGGGTTGGTCTCAGCACTGGAGCTCGTGTGCCATCTCCTTTCGGCTTGCAGTGGCCGCATGTGATCCATGTGTTCTGGCATATTGGTAATTTCACTTATTGGGTTGCTTTACTCTCTTCTTTGGTAATTCCTCACTTTCTGAGAGGGAGGGGAGCAGTTGGCTCGTGGATGGCAGAGGAAAGGCAGGTGTGTTGGCTGCTCTTCTGGAACTTGGCTGGGCTGAGCTGGAACAGGTGCTCCTGCCATATAGGAATGGAATTTGTTGGAAGGACAAAGCTGTAAAAAGAGGGGAAATGGTAATGATAACTGGTAGGATGCGCCAGTGGGATCAGACATCTGTTTCCTTGAGATTTACTGTGTTTTCATTATAGCCTTGTTCCTCTATCAGTCCACTTTTCACAGGAGAGAAGTATTTCACATTGATTCATGTTGGAATTAACCTGTAGAAAGGGGAAGGTGGAGGGGGACAGGGGGAACAAAGATGAGTTTTCATCCAAAGAGAATGGAATTTTCACTGTCCTCCTTCCTCTTTCTTTCAATTTTCCCATGAGTTGATCAGGTAAAGAGAGACCAGAGAAGTGTCCCTTTCACCTGTCAGATACTGGCCTTATGTGAAGTAGCCAAAACAGCTCCTGCTGTGACCTCTTTGGGAGAAGGGAAGAATAGAAAGGTCTCTAGTGGAATCTGTCCCCTTCAAGAGCTTTTGAGTTTTTAGCTAAGCTCATTGTGGCCAAGGCTGCCTAGTTGGAGGGAGGGTCTTACAACTCTTTTTCTGGTGTCCAGCTAATGGTGCAAGGACTGTGTGTAGGGCTGTGCAGCAGCACTGGCAGACTTGTGGAAAGGCAGAGCTGTGCTCTCTGCATACCAAACACTGTCTGGTTTGGCTGCAGGTTGGAATGCCCAGGCTGCATTCCTGATTTGGACTTACTCAGCCTTCAAGATGTGTTCCTGAGTGTCTCTGCATTAGAGGAAAACAGAATAAACAAAGACACTGGAAAATGTCTGCCATTCAAAGTGACTTTTGGGGTGATCATGAAGTAAAATTGACTAATTTTGGAGTAATAAATAATAAGCATAGAAAGTAAATAAAAGTTAGATTTTGCAGGTGTTGAACTGCAAAGAATCTAAACTTCATGGAGCTGCTGACATGGACTGAAATTGGCAGTGTATACTTTGTTATTTGGGGATGGTGAAACTCTAGTAAGTTTTAGGACAATGCTTTTGTTATCAGTCAGTGGATGAAGTCACTTCTAGACCACTGTTTCTATGGCAGAGATAGGAGAAATAGAAATAAATACATGTGTGCACACACAAACACACCTATACTAAAAAAAATCTAATCTATATTTCATAGAACATTTAAGATTTTAAATTTATTACATATATAATGTATATCATCTGGACCAAACTAAAATCAGCCTTGTAGTACAAAGCAGCTTGGCAACCTGTCTGACATGGATAATAATTCCAAATGGGTATAAACTAGAGGGGTTTTTTTATTACTGGCATTACTCTTCAAATGCTTGAAGAGAGTTGCTTGTGACCAGATTCTCTAGGCTGTAGTGCAAACACCGTGTGCCAGCAATGGCAGGAGCTGAGCATTGCTACATGCCAGCTTCAGGAAATCTCACAGACTTCTCAAAACCATGAGCAAACTTCTTGGGTGTGTCTGTTTACTGTCTGCAATACGCAGTGGCAGGGGAAATAAATATCCCTGAATGTTCTGTGTGGATCAGCAACTTTATGGCTTTATACAAGCCCAGCCTGGTATATTGAACTGGTTACTGTTGTAAGACTAATGGGCTCCAGATCTCTGCTGTCGGATACTCAGAAGCTCTGACTATCAAAACAAGATAAAGGGTCACGTTAATACCATATCGAATGTTGATTTGTTTACAGCTTTGTTAAATCCAGTCCATATGAGTCCTCAGGTCATGCACTGAGATTAAGCTCCACTGATAATGGGACCTTTAATCTGTGCTGTCAGAGGGGTGATAGCTCCCTCCCTATCTGGGAAGAGAAGGAAGCTCATCAGGTAAAGCATGTGCAGTGCTTTGAAGGGGTGAAATACTATGTGTGATTAGTCAGGATTCAAATCTGTCTTATCTCTTCCTGTGACTCTTGTGTAAATGACAGGCCAAATTCTCCTACTTTAAAAAGAGTTGTTTCTCTAAGTATTTAGACAATTATTTCTTTTAGTATTTTCTTTACAAATGAACAATTAAAAATTTAAATTCTGTATAGAGGGAAGACTAAGCATCTCTTAAGTGCCTGTGGATATGGAGCAGGGAGAATGCCACTGGGTGCATAATTAGGTTGAGATGTACAGAGTACAAGGCCCAGAAACACTACAAAATAAATTTTCCTCTTTAAAAAGCCACACGGTGCGGCTGGGCAGAATCTCTCTGGAAATCTCTCTTAAATATCTCCAAGGAATGCCTCTAAAAATTATATTTTCCTTTTCATCCCCAGGAGGTGTCACTGGCTGGCTAAAAGAGCAACCAGCACCAAACCAGGCTGGTGTTTGATGTGCTGCACATACTGCTCTCAGGCACAGGAACAAACCCTCAGCTTCCTGTGAGCTTGCAGGCAGATGTGCCATTATTTTCCCAGTGAATGTTCTTTGGATATGAGGGATGATGCAAAAGGTGAACCAAATAAAATCCCCTTAGAGTGAGAGAGGTGGAGAACAATCCTCTTTCTGCCTTTTAAGAGCCTAGAGAAGAATCTGTTTTCTGTCTTCAGTGAAAGGTGCTGTCAGTGCTCCGCCTTTCAATTACAGTGCTGGAGCCAGTTCTGGGTTCAGAAAGTCTGGGCTGTTATTGGGGCCACTCAATTCCCAATGCCAGGTGCCTTGTTTCATCTCAGATGATTTGTGCAGGTGTAGAGCACAACTGATGGTTACTGTCAATGCCTTGCAATGGTTATTACATTAGTTTTTTAAATAAACCTCCTTCTGCCTTTGATCAGGTCTCTTCTGTGACATCTGGGTTTCAGGCAGCAGTTGACCTGCTCAGTCCTTTGGCTTTATTTCAGTTCTCCGCGGTCACCCGAGGAAAGGAATCCCCTTCAAAGGAGAGTAAGTGTTACCTTGCTTTTTATAGTAACACTGTTTTACTGGTTAGAGTAAAACTGCATGCCTTTTTGTTTGTGGTGATGGTTTTTAAGTGAAAACTTTACTCAAACCATTTCAGAAGCAGCACTCAGTTGGCTAATTTAAAACCCATCTTGCTGACTTATGAACAGGGAATTGCAAGTTCCATTGGACCTTGGTGCCGTTATTCCCAAAAGAAGGTTTTGGAGATTAGTATTTTGAAGGCATGATACTTGCATTTTCTTCAGGCAGTGGCTGCAGCACAGAGTAGGCTGCAAAAGTGAGGTAGTCTAAAAAGATAGATCAAGGCTGAGTAAGGGAGATGTGAGTTTTCTTATTCAGCTGTGAACCAGGGAACTTCAGACTGGAATTTTATTTCTGAACTGAGGACTTGGAGATGTAGGATTTGATTAATTCTCTACATCATTTTCTTTAATCTGTAGAAAATAAATAAGTATTTGCCAGGTGCACCAGCTGATCGTTCAGTCCTCATTGCTGCATCAGGAATAGTGTCATGTTTCCCTCTTTGGAGAAAACCTGTCAAAGCCTCCACTGGCAGAAAAATAAGTAAAGTAACCTGGCACAGACCTTTGTAGCTTAGAAAAAGGTATGGTGTGATTTAATCAGTACCATCCTGAGAGCAGCATCAAGGCATTGAGTGAAATATGGGTATGGATTAAAATAAAATCATCAATCCCCATACAGGTGGAGGTGTGAGGTCAAGGGGTTGGGTGAGACCAGGGTGACCCAGAGAGAAATCAGTCTTTTTGTCTCTCCTCCCCTCATAAGAAGGGAGGTGTAGGGGGCAGAAGTCACATGGTGGCTTGCCTTGCATGATATTTAAAATGAGCATCTGAGGTGAGAACTTTTCCCTATACAGTTGATAAATATTGTTGTATTATTGTGGTTATGTTCTTAAGCTATGCTTGAAAAACACTACCATGTTTTTCTGCCTACCTCCTTGAGGTTTATTTGGGTTTTTTTGTTTGTTTAGATCTTCAGAATCTCAAAATTTTGGGCCTGGCTTATTTCCTGTACCTCTTCCTGTTTTCTGGCTTGGAGTATACACTGAGTTTTCTCACTCACCAGAGATTCCACTTCAGCAGGTAAAGCACACTTGGAATTTAGATGTTGTATATTTTGTCTAGGATATTTTCCAAAACTCTTGATTTAAGAGATCTTCATGTATTTCCAAGAGAGGCTTTATGACATTAGTAAAACCACTCGGAAAGCAACCCTTGTGTTCAGTGACACATGGGCTTTGTGGGAAGAATTTATGAAAATACAGGCACACTTTTATCATGAGAGGAAATACTCAATGTACAGCTTCTAATAACTGGAGAAAATCAATACACAAAATTAAATTAAAGCTCCTGAAATATGTGTGGCCCAGCTAGTTGTACTGATTATTGCAAAACCTTTTCTTGCTCAGAAGAGTTTTCCAGTATCAGGACAAGTCTTGAAGCTCCAAGAGGCAAAGGATGGAGGGATAGCTGTGATCATATTTGCCCATCAGAGTTCTGCATTGCATATGGTGTGTAGTCATGTCATAGGGTTTGATTTCCTTTAGTCAAACACTGGAGAAGAAAGAGAGCAGAATCCACTAACAGCAGCTCAGCTTGAAATACTTTTCCTGCCAGTTCATAGGAAGAATTCCAGCCAAGAATGTGAACTTGCAACTTGATTCCTACGTGTGTCCTTCCCTTTGAGTAATTCTCAGGGGGTTGTCTCATCTTTCTCTGTCTGTATTTCATTACAGTTTGTGGCTTAACTAATCCATGTGTGTTAGGGAAAGGTTTTCTGGTGTATTAAACTTGGTTCTGCACTGTCCATTCAGGACAGCCCTTACTGAGATCAACAGCTGAGTTGCCAGCAGCACAGGCTGTGAGACACCAAGCTTGTCATGGAGGTAGTTGATAATGGCCACATAGTTTAGTAGGTAAGAGAGGTGAAAAGGAAAACAGAAGAAATGCTGAAGGGTGGAGGGAGTGATGTCACCACTTTCCAGGATCCACCACGATGGCAGAGCCCCTTTTGTGCCTTGGTGCCATTAATCAAACCCTGCATGAGTTGCTCCTTGGACACCAACAACTCCTATATATATAGAACAATTTCTGTGGTGACTCTTTGTGGGCCCCCCTAGAAACACCAAAGCACCCCCCAGCAGCCTGGAAATCGCTGCAGCATTTGCCAGCAGTTGTCCCATCCACACAGGACATTGGAGGGGTCTCTCCTTGCCCTCTGCCTGCCCCAGGAACTGGTGTTGGCACACAACCTGCACTGCTCCTGTGAGCACCAAAAGGCTTTTTATCTCTCCCTGGTTCAGGAAAGGGTCCTCATGGGACTGGTGTATCCCAGGGCAGAATGCTCTGTGCGTGACTCCACACTCTGTGTTTTTGCCTCCCTTCCAGCATGCAGCAGGGCAAGATGTTTTTCTTTATTGGAATAACAATGGCTGTGATCCAGGGAGGCTATGCTCGCCGAATCAAGCCAGGAAATGAAATCAGAGCTGTAAAAAGGGTAAAAAAAATAATATTTCTATTTCTTTTCCCCTGCAAACCTGATATGTTAATTTTCAGTCTGAAGTGCAATGGAGGATAGTTGGAGGCTGTAACTGTATTTGTCACATCAACAGAAATGTCTGTCTCACCTATCCAGCTGAATGACTTTTCAAGATCATGGTTGTCAGGTACTTACCAGCCTAACTAAACCATGGAACTTTAGAGCCATTTCTTACCATATCAGCAACAATATCATTGAAACTTTGTGTTCTTCATATTTATTGCAGTCAGGAATGAGAACATATTGTCCATCCGTGCAAGCTATGTAAAACACTGTGAAGATTATGCTTTGTTTCAGTGATTTCTCTTGCAGTGCAGACACTGAAACTACTAAAGTTGCTTCAGAGTTGACCTCTGACTCTCTTTCTGGGAAGTTATTCAGTCTGGACATCTTTGTGCTAGACACATATTTCACTGGTGGGCAGAGAGAAATAGATTCTTCTTCGTGTCTTTGATTTGTGATCATCAGTATTACACGTAACAAAAACATGTACCAATGTTCAGACCAAGGTTTCACTGACAAAAGTGTCCATCCCTTTGTTTTGCTTGGCTCTTTCTTTATGGAGATGCTGCAGCTGCTGTACTGGGATGACAGGGAGCAGTTCCCTGCAGCTTATACAGCTATGGGAACAGTAGATATGTCTTGTCCTTTACCTTTGTGGGTAGAGCTAAACAAAGCAGGTTTCAAGTGTTTCTGAACTGTTGTTGGCTACTTGGCAAGAGATTTGCTTGACTGTGAAAGCCTCTATCAATGTTTTATGCATTGACACGTGTGATTTCAATGATGGCAGGGTAAAAAACTATTTCCAAACTGCACAGCATTCCAGGGAATTGACTCAGCTTCTCTTATTTCTGCTGGTGAAACAATCCCCACCCTGCTCCTGGCAGGCGAAAGTTAATGGCATGCTGCTTGTGTCACAGGGGAAGCATCTTCCCGTGATGAACACTCTGTGTTCGTGCTGCTTTGTCCTCCACATCAGCTTCCTCCGTGTGCTGTGCCAGCCTGCTGTGTTTGCTGGCACTGCGCTGGTTTGTGCACACTGAGGTTTGCTGGCCACTCTTGCTGTGGTGTCAGGGGATTTGGGGGGAGTTTCCCCTTTTGCTGAAGTTATTCTGGCAATTTGTGGATCTGCAGCCTATGGCAAACGTGGCCTCTCTTAGCACAGGGGTTACAGTAGCTCATTTATGACTGAATCTTCAAAATGAGGCCCTTAGTGGCACTGAATACCCTCCTTTATCAAACACACAGCAGATCTGATCTGTCTTTTCTGCAGGAGCTCTGTAAGCTTGGGAGGCTTCACAGGGGAACTGAAGTCCAGCTCTTGGAGGAGATGAAGAATTTTTTTGGGGGAGGATGGGAGTGTTGAATTTCAGATGCCTTTTCTTCCCCTGCCTTTTTTTTTTTTTTTTTTTGGCTACAGAAATACGGAATCTGAAAGCTAAAGATAAAATTAGTCAATAGTGCACAGAAAAAGCAGATGAGCTGTAGTCCTGCTGCACACAAGCTTTTTGTTCTCTTGTGCCAGCTCGGGTGATGAAGACTTAAAAGTAGATTTCTGTCTGGGTCAACACAGAACAAGAGAAAAAATCCCCCCCCAGAACGGCAGATCTGTGACAGAGAGAACTTGCATGTGGCCTGCAATCATGTGATAGTGAGAGGGAACTGCAGAGTGCACTGTGCCGGTGTGTGGCCATCCAGGTGACTTTGAAATGTCTGCTTGGGAAGAAAGGGCTTTCTGCTCCCAACTTCTGTGTTGTCCCAGCAGCGGAAGAAAACTGGCGGGACACTTAGAGTTAGGCTTTAACAAGCAGGGCTTAGATGTAACCGTGTGACTCATTCATTTTGCAGGCTATTATGTTGCTGATTCCAGCTTTCTTGTTAATTGGATGGGCTGTAAATGTGACCATGCTGAGTGTTGGACTGTTGCTGTACTCCTTCGGTGAGCTGATCAAAAGGCACTGCAAGCTAAGCACAAATGATTTTTCTTCATGCATTTATTCACCCTGTTAAAAAAGATGCACTTCTAATTTCAAACTATAAGTAGCAGAAAGTTGATGTTTCTCTTTTTGAAATGTGGAAGAAACAGGGTCTGTTTTTTTCTGGTGCTGTTGGTATCACAGGAAGTTGTCATGGTGATATTTGGAAGCATCCCCAATGCTCCTGTTGTCTCACTGCGGAGCTCTTGAGCTCTTCTCCCCTTCTTATCAGACATAGAAGCAAATTATTCACCAACTAGCTCAGCTCAGGAAAAGAAGGGAGGCACCATGTCCTTGTCTGCCCATGCTGGCTGCGTTATTTCTTAGGCTCCAGGCTGGAGCCCTGCACGCTCCAAGGCTGAAGGCCAGAGTTCAGACTGAGGGCCAGATGTTTAAGTGTTTACATAAATGCTACTCTGCCAATCTAAGCTGTTATTCAGGGAAACAGTTATGAATGAAGTTGGATCCATCTAAAGTCTGTCTGAAAAGAGACTTCAGGTATTCCTAATGATGCTAATTATTGTTAGGAAGCTTCAAATATGACTAATTACAAAAGTAGAACACTTCTGTTTTGCATAGTGCAGCTTAATTTAAGAGTAAACTGTAGACCACAAAATGCATCTATTGAGTAGCTTCTTTGTGTCCAGCTGTGTGTTTGACAGGTGAGGAGTGAGAGAATGTGTTCATTTTGTCTTGTGTTTGAGCCTTCCTAGGCCCCCTACTTGGGAAAAAAACTCCATCTCTTCCTAGATAAGCCAGCTAGAAATGCCCCTGGGGGGGCCTCTTCCCCCTCTCTTCCTCCCTCTGCCCCAGCAGTTGGGGCAGTTGAAGCAACAGGGGATTGTTCCTGCTCTCCAGTTGTGCTTTCCTTCCCAGAAACTATCCTGTTTTGTCTGCTTAAGGTGCTTCCTTCTTGGCAGAAAAGGCTCCTATTTCAGTAAGAGGGCAATGATTGCTGAACTGCTCTTGGATTTGGTGTCCAGTAATTTTGTAAGCTTTTCTTCTCTGACTTGACTGTCTTATTTCCCAAGACAGAATGTGGCTGCCTCTCTCATCCCTGAGTACGGTAGAGCCGTATGCACAGGGCCAGTGTCACTCTGGGTACAGCCACTTCATTGTCTGCTTGGAACACGAGAGATTCCCTGCTCCACCTGATAAGAGCACAGTGCTTTGGAAAAGCACCAGTTGGCTGATCTGACCTGTCCATCCCTGTCCCAGGGGCTCACAGAGTGAGAGACACTAATAAGAAACATCTGCTCAGAGCACTCTTCATGCAGGTTGGCTTTGAGGGGGTGTTTTTGTTATTGAACTGGATTAAACCTGATGACTCAGTGTTGGTAGAGTCCCCCAGAGCTCAGCATATTTCTCTGCAGTAGTAACGAGTTTGGGCCACATGTTTTTCACTGTTGCTCTTGTAACTGCTCTGAGCTCTGCTGTTCATTAACAGTCTCTTTTGTGGGTTTTTCCAGCTGCGGCCATTGTTATCCCGTGTTTGTCAGCAGTGGTGTCAGGCTATGGTGAGTGTCCTTCCTGCTCTGACCCGCCACCCTCGGCCACATCACTGACCTTTGTTTTGACTTGGCTCAAATACAGGACCGACCTCAAGTTTAGTGAAGCATCTACAGGATCGCTCATGGCATGGGTCCACCTTGGATCTGAGGGTTGGACCCGTGGCTTGGGCTGCTGCTTGGCTTTATAAAGGGCCTCTTTCCTCCAGTGCGTTAACAAGGAGAGCAGAAATGCAAGTGTTCCCCCAGCTGCTGCTCCACATTGCATGTGTGTGACCCCACAGCAATACCACCCCTGCAGGATGAGGCTAAAGCCAATCATGTCCCTGGTGCTCTGTCCCAGCACAGCCAGCGATCCATGGATATTATTCCACAGAGCTTGGCTGGGGGGGAAGGAAACCAACTGTGTTAGGCTGCAGGTGCTACAGCCCTTACCTTTTATGAATGTCCTTCACAGAAGGGAAGCTGAGTGGGGCTGCTGGGCCTATCCCGACCTCGGGGAAACTCCAAAACATCCTGCAAGGGAGCACAGGGAACTCCCCCTCCCTGTTTCTGAAAACTGCCCCCACTCCATGACTGTTTCAGCAGGAACAGCAACGGTTTTTTCAGAAAGACCACCAGTATCACACACTGATTTTGTCCTGGGTAAAGCAGCTTGTTCTGAGGTGATGGAGAAACTGCAGCAACTTTACTGCTGGTGGTGATTAGGAAGCTGAAGAGTGGGTAAAGGCCACAAGCAGCACTTAGCAGGAAACAACCTGGGTAATTCTAAGAGACACCAGCCCTCCCTGCCAGCAGTGAAATAATTTCTTCCTGGTTCCTTAGAAAAGACCTTCTAAGGGAAACCACCTCCAGGAAACCACCTGGCAGGGGTTGCTATGTAACCTTGTAAAGCAGCTGTGGCTGTGTTTCCTTCTGTGGAGGACACAGTTCTGTAGCTTTGGGTCAGCTGGGTGCCAGCACTGCCGTGCTTGCTGAGGTGGAAAACTAAGGCTTTCCTCATTAATGTCACTGATGTTGCTCTTATTTAACTCACATTCACACTACTGTGTTTATTGCACACCTGTGCCTCCTCAGAAAATCCTGTGTACAAGGTAAAGCTTTTTTTTATTAAGTTTATTTTTAGGGGGGTAGGGGAGAATGCACTACAAGTTGTCACAAGTGCTTGTCCGGAGAGAATCCCTGGTGTTTTTGTCTTGGTTGGAAGGCAAATAAGCACAGATTGGGCAGCAGGGGCAGGGAAAAGATGGGAGGGGAGAAGCATGTGGGAAGTCCCTCCAAAAGAAAAGGCTCCAGAAGTACTGCAGCGCCCTGTCTTGAACAAAACCTCCACACAGCACACCACTCTCTGCACAGGCACTGCCAGCCAGAAGGGACGAGTCATGGGCATCCTGCGCAGCCTGGGCGCCCTGGCCAGAGCCCTGGGACCCATCCTGTCGGCTGCAGGTGAGTGTGGCCTCCTGCTCCCTCCTGCCTTGGGCACCACAAACCCGGGTGGGTGGGAAGGGCTTTTGGAGCACAGGTGCCCTGCCTGGGGGTCAATTCCCCTGAGCCATGATGGGCAGAGGGACAGAGGAAGGGGAAACAGCCACACAGCAACTCCGAGCTTGAAGACTGTGGCAAAGGCAGAACCTGGTTCCTGACTGCACCCATTTGCCAACAACTGGTGTGCTGGCTCACCCAACCAGAGTCAGTAATTCTGTGTTCTCTGCCTTTGTGAGAGCAGCCGCTTTGAAGCATTTACACATCTGCAAGGACAAGGGCACTAATGACCCAAATGCCTTTTCCCTTGCAGTTTACTGGCTGGCCGGGGCAGAGATTTGCTTCACTGCCTGTGGAGTTTTGTTCCTTGTCCCCTTTGCTTTACTTGGGTCTGTAAGACAGCAGATGAAAGAGGAGTAGGAAGGAACCATAAAACTCACTGGCTTCCAAGGACCTGTACAAGACCTGAGTCTTGGCATCTGGCTCTGCTGAGCAACTTGGAAAAGGAGGATTTTGATCTCGAAGGAGATACACAAGGACCGTTTGTAGCAACAACACACAGCAGTTATGTTTACGGCAGCCTCTTAGCCAGGCGGGCTTTGCAAATAGAAAAATATTCCCAACAAACCAAACAAAAAAGACACACACACACCCTCTCCCACCCCGAACAGCTGAGTAAGGTATTAGGATCACCAGAGAAGCAGAGACTGGCACAACAGCAACAGGCCAGAGCCATCCCCACTCACCAGGTTCTGTTCCCACGGTCCTGGAGTGCACACTGGGCTCTGCTCTGCTCCTGTCCCTGAGCGAGGCCTCTGCAGGGGCTCAGCTGGCACAGAAGGAACCCCCAGGGCTGCTCTGCCAACGGGTACGAGACCTCTGCAAATGCTGCATCAGCACCTTCAAATGAGACGGTCAAACAAAAGCAAGAAGCACTACAGGCTTCCTGACGCCCACTGGTACTTTGGCACAGGTGGACTGTTTTTAATACACAATTAAATTTGGAGAGATGTTTTATATTTCTAATCAATCCTGTGTGATGTTTTTGATGACCAAGCACTGTTTTTTTTTTTTCATTACAAATAAACGGTTACATTATACAGTCTTGTGCTCAGTTAATTAGAGTTGTTTACACTCATCTAAATTGAACATCCCCTTTTGGCTGAGCCAAAGTGGGTCTAGAAAGGACCACCCCCACCAGGCTCTCTCCCCTGCTCCGCTGGGACACCAGAGAAGGGAGCCCTACAGTAACCAAGGTGAGTATTTTCTGATAATGCATTAAAACAATCATTAATTTATATATTAATCATTAAAAGAAAAAGTGAATTAAACAGGCGACAGCTGTAGAATCAAACTGTACAAGTTTTGACAAGAGAGCATGATTTTTTTTTTCAAGAGTTTTATTTGTGAGTAGAACTTAATGATACAAGAAAGAAAAATACAGGACTTTTTTCTGGCCCAAAGTGTGTAACCATACCATACATGACTACATTTCATATTGTAAATACAAAGAACTAAAAGAACAAACTACAAAATTAGAAATTAAGAGTCATTGCATATGTGGTCAAGATAAATGGAGGGACTCCAGTAAAGAACTGAAACATACAGCAATTAGTCATTTAGTTACGACCCTGCAATGAAACACAATTTAGCAAAATAAGTGTTGTTTGCTTCCTAGTGTACAAGGACATACAAGGTTAGAGTAGAAGCTGAAAGCCATTCGTGCCATGCAGTCCTGCCTGAGCGCTGCTGTTCCGGGGCTCTGCCCAGTGCCCGACTGCTCTGTCCCACCCGCTCTCCACCCGTCCTACAACAGGCCACATCACATTTCTCACGGTACCAAGGACCACCTCGAAACCTCTTTTCTCATCTGAAGCCTGACAGCTCCAATTCCACCTCCTGCTGTTGCCCTTCACTGCCCGAAACCAGCCCGAGGCATCGGCACCTCCCAGCCTCACACAGGCCTTGTGCTGCTCACCCAGAGCTGCCTCCGGCCCTCCGCCCTTCCGTGCTTTCTGCTGCATGAATGTAAGGCATTAGTTCTCTGCTATTTTACCAATTGCGACATTGAATATTGTCCTAAAAGGTTACATCCATGTTCTGTTGTGTTATAGACACTTACTGTGAGTCAGTGTGTTGCCCTCACCCCCACGGGGTGCTGGGGTTTGCTGCTGTTAAACCCAAAATGCAAATTCTAGACACCAGAAATGGTCACTGACTCCTCAGCCTTTGGCCGAGGAAACAGCACCCGCTTTCCAGAGAATTCTGCAAGCTTGACCTACCTGATCTTAAACTATTTTTACAATTAGTGAGAGACAGAAGCATGGCAATAACTGGGAAATAGTGAACTCAGTGGCAAGAGTGATTTGCCATGCTACACGTTAAACAAACATTTATAGCAAACGGTGAAAATACACCTTGAAGGTTACTTGGGATTTCTGTACTTTACTGCTGGCAACAACAACAAAAAGATTTAAAGAAACGCCAGCTTTAGTAAGTGAAAATAATTCCTATAAAACAAGGTGAAATACTCAGTGTAACGCATTTACATTTTTATAAGTGGGAAGGAACAAATACAAAAGGCCGCACATGGGGTTCATGCACAGCAGGGTTGCTTGTGCACCAAAGGGATTTTTTTAAAGGGGAAAAAAACCTGTGCAAAGGCCCAAAATACACCTGCCCATGCTCCATACCACCAGCTGAAAAACTTCTGTAATACTTGCACTTCAGTTACTTTTTAACCTTTTCTAACAGCCAAATCACCACATGACTCAGGGAGGCAAGAGCAAAAGACAGACTTCCCTTAAACTATAATTCACTAGAAAGAAAAAAAACAAACCAAGATTGGGCTCTTTGAACACACAACGTGAGCAGAACACACCACAGTCATTTCAGTCCTAGACAAAGATGATTTCACCAGCCAGTTACAAAATAAAACAAAGTGAAAAACACCTTCATTTTGTTACAACAGTCAAAAGGGAGAGAGAGGAAGCAATGGAGAGCCTCAAAGCTTGGCCAAAACATGACCCCTACTCACAAGCTTGCCGAAGTTTACATGTCAGTTTGAGAATATACCCCCCCGAGAACACCACTGCAAAAGCATCCTCTCTAAAAGTCAAAATTTAAGAATAAATTTGCCTGTGACTTGGAAAAGAATGGTAAGCGATGGGTGCTTTATTTTGAATTGTGATTTTTTTTTTTATATTCTTTTGCAAAGCAGTGCAGGCATTAAATTAAAAATAGTGAGTCAATGCCTTCCACATGGAAGTCATCATTTACATTTGATTACAAATTAAGGATCAGATCTGTGGCAGCTGCTGAACACACAGGATTAGCACCTTTTTGGACATTAGTTTCTGGTTATAACCTCAAACAATCAAGCCATAACTTGAGGGGCTGGTTGGATTACTTGTGGCATTCATTTACATAGTAAGACAAAACACTCAAGTACGATCTGGTACATTCTAGTGGTTAATGGATTTTAAAATATGACAGTGTTTCTGCAGTGGGTTGGCCTTTAGGAGTCACTCTTCTTTTTGCTCTTCTTCAGGAAGGAAGGAGTGCGAAACTTCTTTTTCTTTTTTGATGGGGACTTCCCTGGAGATTCATCACTACCTGCATCAGCTGCTGTCCCCTCCTCAGCTGTTGGTGTTGCTGGCTCTTCAGTAGGTTGGGACTGGGGTTCCTTATTTTCCACTGCAGGTGGTTCAGTTTGGCTTTTGGGCACATCTTGGTCACATCTCCCTTCCTCTTTTCCTAAGGGAGGGAAGCTGAGTGCTTCCGAAGGCTCATCAGGGGTGAGATCTGGGAGGGTTTGCTTGAAAGTTGCAGCATCACTGTCATCTCTGTAGGTCTGGTCCTGCCGTGTTTCTGGTGGACGGACAGACAGTGACACAGTCAGTTTAGTAAGTGCCCCTGGAACAGGGAAGGCGAAGCGAGTGGGTGGTGAGCGTGCTCTATAAAAAACTAACGTATTTACTTTGCATAAAAGCCTTTGTAATAGGGCAGTTTTCCTCCAGCTTTGGGCACAGAAGAAATAAGATATTCCAAAGTTCCGGGTGTTTTTAAGCTTCCAGCACAGAACAGATACAGCTGAATTCCATCAGCAAGAAACTAACTGTTCAGACCTCTCTCATTTCACTTGTGACATCTGCAAGCAACACGAGATTTTAGTGCAGTAAAGCAGGAATTAAACCTACAGTTTTTGTTGGCATTGAATAGAGCCTTATGCAATTCCATACCTTGATTACTTTTTCTTTTGTGGGGATAAAACTAATTGCTGGTTTGCAGTGATCCAATACATGCAAATCCATTAATTTATAAGTTCTTGGATTGCCAATTTATAATCACAACGCAGGGATTCTCACAATATTTTTCCATGAGATCTAACGGAAGCTGCTTCACAATATGATGCCCCATCACAAAGGCTTCACTTTTTTTTGCAAGATATGAGTACATATTATTGATTCCTATAAGTAAAACCCGTGTCATTTATCAAATTAAATGAGCTCAGCAGGTTATGCGATACAACTTTTTTTAATGTATGTGATGTCTAACAGCAAAACTCACCCTGTAGAAAGGAACATCAAAAGTCCAGCGATAATTGTATGTCCAAAGGGGAACTGACCCACACCCCCCTCAGCTGCAACACTTTGTCATCCACTGTGGGGCTTTAGGGATGTTCAGTGTAAAGTTGCTCTCTGTGCAAGTATTCAACAAGGAGCACTTTGTGGAGCTCCCTGCAGTGTTCCTCACGGCTCCGTGGCCGAGCAGCGTCCCCTGAGCTGCGTCAGACCCAGCCCCACTGATGTTACGTAAGGAGGAATTTAGAACAAAATCCAGGCCATGCTTATTGTGAGGCACAAATGAAAGGCAACTATTTTTGCCCCCCTTTCAAAATCTTGTTTGTTTTAATTTGAAAAGACTGAAGGCTTTCACAAGAATTTATAGAAAATGCTTGATACTTTCTAAATTTTTCCTAAGAAAATGACAATGACAGTGTTCTTTTTAATTCTGCCAGATGGGATTAATAACCCTCTGATATATTTTAGAGGGCTCTGTTCTGTGAATACCTGCTAGGAAACAAACATGTTTTGCCTAGAACACCATGAGCTTTTGACAGGTTAAGTAAACACCACACACTAGTATCCAGTACCAAACACTCGGAATGCACAAGTTAGCAGTTTAAAAGTTAAAATGCAGGCAGGATTTAAAATCAGAGCGAAAAAGAGAAAGCAGTTAAGTACTGTACAAGCTGTCTTCTGAAGCTGTAGTGTAGCCTGTGCATGTATGGGAGACACAAATTCATAAGAAACACCAGATACAATTAATTCTTCACTACCACTACACTGCTTTGGAATTTCATTTAACTTTTCAGGAACTAACTGAAAGCACTGCTGACCTCTTCTCCCTGGCATCCAGTGACAGGATGTGTGGCAGTGGTTCAAAGCTGCACCTGGGCAGGTTCAGATTGGACTTTGAGAAGCATTTCTTTATGGAGAGGGTGGTCAGACACTGGAATAGGCTTCCCAGAGAGGTGGTTGATGCCCCAAGCCTGTCAGTGTTTGAGAGGCACATGGACAATGCCCTTAATAACACGCTCTAACTTTTGGTCAGCCCTGAATTGGGTCAGGCAGTTGGACTAGATGGTCATTGTAGGTCCCTTCCAAGTAAAAATATGATATTCTATGCATTAGTTGGCCCAGTTTTCAGAACAGGCACCACAGTGGACTGTCAGTCAGGTTTATCTCTTTTTTAAAGAAAGCTTTGAAGTTTTAAAAAAGGGATTAGAAATTCCTTCAAATTAAAGAATAGGAAGCTACAGGCATTCAAACAGCATTTGCCAGCTGGCCTGAGCATTGAATAAATACAAATGGATTTATAACTCATTAATACAGGACTACTATCCTTCCCAGTTTGCCAAGTTACCATCATCCTTATTAAATGGATTAGCATGATGCTGCAATCAAGGAAACATCTATTTATCTAGCTCGCTACAGGCAGTATTTTACCAGAATTAGGGAGATTTACACACTCCACATTCAATAAAGCCAGCATACAATATGCAACCACTCTGCTATTCTACTGGATGGATTTCAGTAATATAACTAGAAAGGTTTAAAAAGTACATCTTGCTGCAAAACCTATTTACAGCTTGAGAACTCAGCAGTACCTCAACATATTTGAAGTTTTTTTATAACAATCATGTCTACATCCATGTTCTCCCCATTTATGTGTTTACTGTGGCTTAGGTGTTTGAAGCATGACATCAATACTGGTGTGTTTACAGTTCATATTATTTTTGAAAATAAAGGTTTATGGGTTGGGTTTTTTCCTCGACACAAAGATGGGGACAAACATACAAACTAGGCTATAACTGAGTTAACACAAAACACTTGACTGACTTCAACTACACTTAAATAGAAAGAATATGATGAATCAAAGTTGAGAAGAGGCTGTAGACAGAGAACACTGTCATTCAACAGAACCTTCCCCAACCAAAGTTGGCATGATGTGAACTTCCAGTTTCTCTCTAAAACAAGCTTTGTATGTTTGTCCTGGAAAACTTATACTAGAAGCGTTTGTAGAAGACAATTCTCTGTTTGAAAGAGCTTTCAGATTTTAGAACTTTATCAGTAACATCACAGGTGTCTACCATGTACTTTTGACTTTCATACCTATGACAAACACACTGACTTTCGGATATAACAGGACATACAAACATCTTTATTTTCCCAAAGCATAATCCGAAGGAGCCTGCAGAGACAGCCAAAACAGCTGTAGGAATTGCTGCCACCAAGTAGTTGCTGGAATTTGAATTTCCCTACAGCTGACGGAAAACAGGAATAGTTCCATATCTACTGTGCAGAAGTCTGCTGGGTGTTTAAATCCATGTCAGTGGTAGCACTTCTGCACCAGAATAGATTAGGAACTCTTCCATTTCATTACCAGGCCCAAACTGTGTGGGCAGCAGCAAACTGTTGGGGCAGAAACTCCCATGGCTGTTTCAGCTATATCTCACAGACCACTTCAGACTATTCCTTTTCAAACTGAGGAACTGGACACACAGATATGGAAACACATAAGGTGACTTTCACAGTCTCTTTCAAAGGGGGAGTGCACTTGAACACGAGATCTGCAACTATCTGGAATTTCATGAAATTGAAAACTAAAGAAACCAACATCTCAACTGAAGAAGCCTGCTTTTTAAAAAAAAAAAGGAAAACCAACAAAAGCCTTAGTAAACAAAGATGCAAGAGTGAAGCAAAGCACAAAAGCAGGTCAGAGTATGGAATGATACTTACTATGGTAACAGGTACTCTTTAGCATATCCATCTCCTGTTTGTAACGCAGCCACAAGAAGAAAAAAGCACAAGTAGAGAATCTATGCATTCATCACAGCCATTGTGTTATGTTAGAAGAATGGTTGCAACCATTCTTGTAGGAAACAGAATGAGATGAAGTAGTGAATGGCAGACTAACAGACAGGTGATATATACAATGTACAAGTTAAAGGAAACAAGACAATAATTGGATTACACCTGTTAAGATTGTAGTTTTATCCTTTTTTGAGGAAATTGTTGACTTTAGCAGCCCTGCTTTCATTTCAGTTAAAACTATGGCATAAGGTGAGCAAATAATCAAATTTAGATTCAAATTGAGTCAGAAAAAACATTTACTGCGGTGTAATCCAAGTACAATAATGTTTAAGAAATGTGCAATCAGTGAAGATTTACCAAAGCATCTAGATAGGTGTCTGGTTCAGCATCAGACACTATTTCATTTCATAAGAGCAATTCTGTCTCACAGAAAATGTACAAAAAGGTAAAATAGTTGAGAAACACCAAGAGATGACAAGGCAATTCTGAAGAGATGAAAATTTGACTCTATATTAATGCACACTTCTTTATTATTGTAAACATAACTCCTGTTATACTCACAGTTCAGTGGAGTATATTTTAGGTAGTATAACAATGAAATAGAAGAAATAATTTACTGTTATTAGAGACTAGTTCATGTACTTTCATGCGTCAGTCACTAAGGATGCAGTTACTGGTTCCCCCTGGCCCCCAAAGCAGGAGAACATACCTTCCTCTATTTTAATGGGTGTGCTGGGAGGAGTGCGAGCTGAAGTGTGATCAGGGGGGCTTCTCTCTTTCTGTGGCCTGTCATCTTCTGAAGGCTCTGTAGGTGTGGGCAAGGAGAAATTAAAAGGGCAAACAAGACAACTCAGCATGTGAGAAAACAAGTGTCCTTTTGCTCCATGCACTCAAGATACTAATACATTTTTCTGAATCAAAATTCTGCCAGGATATTAAACGATATCAAAACAAGCAAAAGAATATTAAATGATAGTTTGATACTAACAAAACTGTTCAACTCACAGTTGTGCTCTGTACCTTTTTTTTGGGGGGGGGTTGTTTTTGGTGGTTCTTTTTTTTTTCATTAAGAGGGTATGAATAGTGTAACTGGTTTTGAATTGATTTATCATGCTGTTCTAAAGAAAACTTGTGAGGAAACACCACAAGGAAGATATAAACAAATATGGGAGAGTGGATATGCCATCAGGCCTACACAAGATAAGGTTCTTTTGCTTGCTTTGTATCGCTGAAATTCTTAAGTAAACGAAATTGCATCCCAAAAGAAAAGAAGACTGCACAGATAATCAGAAAAACATGCAGTAATTATTATGATTCCAAACAGATTTCACAGTAGTATTTGAGTATTTGTTATTAGTAAGGAGGGTCCCCCTTGCTTCCAGCCCTAGATCCAAAGGAAAACATTAACAGAGTACACCATATATCAGGAACAACATTCAAACATTGTCCCATACAGTTCACCTACACAATTAAAAGTGAAATCAGTCCCACAGATGAGAGTCAACTAACAGAATCTCCAAATGGTGTAGGTAAAGAGGTTGCTCCTTGGATTGCAAGCGCAGCTGAACCATGTTAGTAATACCTGAGGCCTCAGCCAAAAGGTCAGGATCGGACCTTAGTGCTTTGATCACTGCAGTATGAAATTCCTTATGGGATGACTTCTGCCCATCTGGCTCTTCTCCGTTTAGATGTGTGATGACTTGCTGCATGGTCTGACAAGAAATCCATGCAGCAGCAAACTGAGTGTTATCTAAAGATTTAGACAGTGATGACACGCCACGATCCTGTAAAGTCTTCGTATCTGTTCCTTGAAAGGTGTTTGATCTGCCTTTCAAATCCAGAGATTTTTTATCTGACGTGTTTTGCTCACTGATGGTCTGATTTCTAAGCACTGTACTCTGTTCCCCAGCTGGTGTCTGTCTCAGTAACACAGTCTCTCCATACTCTGACACCTTATCTAAGAAGGATGTGGCATTGTTACTGAGAGAATAAAGGTATGCAGTTAAACAGGCATGACAAGAGAGCATCCCACCCCACATCGCCCAGTACTTCATTAACCCAACACGTACAATGGCTCCTACATTGTTGTCCCAAAAAGCAGGTGCAGGGGACACACACTGCAAGAGAAACAGCACTTCTGACTCCTCCATCACTCACATTCAAAACCTCACAACAGATGAGCATCGTAAGTATCATCCCTTAAAATCATACAGATGTAAAGCAAGAGAGCCACCTCAGCTGCAGTAACAACCTCTTTTTACAGCACAAATCTGTCATAATTCTATGATAATTCAGAAAGTCCATTTTGGGGGAAGTGCCCAAGATGAGCCATTTCCAACCAGCAATCAAATGTCATTCTGTATCTTCCCCATTCAACTGATTTCTCAAATCCACAAATTTCAGTGAGTTAGACACCTGCAGTGTTGCTGCTATAAAGCACCACCATTCCTGGCCCCAGCCCAGCTCTAGTGCCAAGGGAAACAGAGCAAAACAATCCGCAATACTTTGCAGAACCATAACTTTTTTTTTTACTTAAGCTTCAAGCTTTCAACTTCCTAACAGCAGCAGTAACTGGTCCTACTGTCTAGCTGGTCTACTAGGATAATTTTAGAATGAGATCTGTATGTTTTACAGAATACTCCATTAACACTTAGATTGCACGTTCTATCCCCAATGTACGTTTCAAATTTCTAATTCACACCAGAAAAACTGAAATACGTGAAAGCTGGATAATTTATTCATGGCCTTTGCAGGTAACCCACCTTCAAACTGGTAATAAACTTGCTGTTATTATAGTCTATTGCAGAAAAAATACACACAGAGAAACCCACCTTCTGGTCCCTTCTGCTTCCTTTCTACTTCTTTGCGATATTCTTCCAGTTCTCGATCAGTGAGTTTATTGAAGGGATTTGGTCCTGTTGTGCTCACTATGACTTTCGGTTGATATTCTTTCTCAATTATTGCCTTTGATGCAGTCACCAGTTCTCCCTGGCAAGAGAAAATTAAGATACATCTGCAATGAAGCAGTAACTTGCAGAACCCTGAGAAGCATAGAGGCTACAAAGCAACCAAAAACAAAACAAAAAGATAATCTGAAAAATGCTACTCTTTTCTCTTTTAGATTTTAAAAAAAATCTATTGCAGATTTTTTTTTTAAATTTAATTCACAGCAGGTTAATATAAAGGGGAAAACAGGTCTCCACCAGGGTATATCCACCATTAAGCAGTAAATCAAAGAGCAGCCAAACAGTCCAGCTGAATTATATACGAAGTCACAACAGTATATCAAGTTTCTTTTTCTCCCCACAAAAGAAACATGATACCAGGCCCACTTGCATGGCAGTCTGGGCACAGAATACTTGTAAAAAGGTCACAGGACTCAGTTTATGGGAATTCCTATTTGTAGCTTGTTTTGTTATTCTGGCTTTTAAAATTATTATTACTATTGTTTTGCTTTGGGTTTTTGTTTTGCTTTGCATTTTTTTAATAATGGAAAAGCCATTTCTAGCAGCTACTACATAACACCTAACAGATGTTATAGCAAAAAGCTATCTTGTATGTGTTCTGTATACACCAGATTAATAGTTTATTATGAGGCATTTTTAAGTAATTAAGGTTAACTGTAATCTTATACAAGTTAGCATGTTTCCGTCTATAACATTTGTCATATAAGCCAGATAAAAAGTTATACAAATAAAAATATAACATTAGCAATTCTAAGTACATTAAGTTCCAGTGGACAAAAGCAGCTGCATCAGATTCTTTAACGTTAAGGGTTTTAGTTTTTCTTCTCTAATCACATAGTGAAGACTAAAGTAATTTGGTTTTCATTGTCTTGGGTATGGAAGATGCTTGCCTGGAGATAGCTGCTCTATCTCTGAAGCGGCTTATCGAAGCATTTGGCTTTTTGCATTGGATATACAGAACTCTACTGACACTAGCCTGGAAATGTGACCTGTGCTCAAGTCACAATGATTTCCAAACAATCTTGATGTTGAAAAGAGGTATTTGAGTTCTGTTACCAAACAGGTATGGGGTTACTGATTGACCCAGGTCATCTCCATAGTCATATGTTATTTGTACCAATATTCAAAGCAAGCATTAAAAAGCGCAGTTCAAAAATACAAAGTGCCTGAACAAAGAGGCAAACATTCCATATCGTGTCCATACTCTATGGACAAGCACAGGATCTTCACTGTAAAACTGACCATGAAATTAGACAGTGCTGTTTTGGATGCTGCGAGCTGCTTTGGACAAGTCAGCGTCAAAGAGGTGACAGACAAGAATGTCCAGATGTCATGAGGACGAGAGCAGTCAGATACTTCTGAAAGCCACAGGAAAGAGCTCCAGAAATTTGGTATAGAGCAATCCAGGGAGGTAAGAACAGCTGGTTGTTAGAATCTATGCTACTCTTCAGGAAGCAAACACCAGCCTGGAGTACCAAAGAAGGAACAGCATAACAAGTCTCCAGTGTAAGACCCTGAAATGAACTGCAAGAGAGAAACATCTCTAAAACATTACAGATGGTTTCCTTTTCTCCATAAAATAAGAGGAAACTTCATCTTAGAAGCAGAACATCAGCAGAATGCCAAAAGCCTTTTCTCAACTATTTCCATGAAACACCAATTTGATAGTCACAGCTTTTCTTAGAGGGTAATGCATCAAAAGGTCACAGAAACATCAACCTTTGTACAAATCCTAATCATTTTGTAGAAAATTTAAAATACCCCTAAAACTACAGATCCCCGCTTTTAATGACAGCAGAAAACCAGTGCCTGTGGCAAGTTCATATTCCCCTCTCTATCTTTGCTGACCCTTCAGAGTAAGTACACAGTTTTGACAGAAACCCAGCAGTAAGTAGCAGGGCTTTGTAAAGCACTGATCTCAGGCAGAGTTCCCAGTGTTTTCTGGGGTTACAAAAGTCAACAGAGGAAAAAGACACACAGTAGCCATTGGTATCCCTGGAATGTTTAAGAATCATTGAGGGTTGCAAGCTAAATTCAGAATGCCTAGGAAGAACGACTCCTAATGAAACAGAATGCCCACTGATCTTGCTGTAAACTGCCTGCCTTGCTCTTTGTCATCATTAATTTGTACATGTTTTAGAGTAATTTAAAAAAGCAGAGATATTTTACTTTACAGAACAGGCCACAAAGCAGCTTTCCAAGAATTCAAATAAAGATATACTACACAAAATTAAACATGGGACAGAAAGAAAACAAGTACAAAGGACTAAAAAGACAGTACAGGACTTATCTTAAATTGTCAAATGTGACACTAAAATAAACAAGATTTTGCAGAGCTGTCAACCTGTCTGTGCCACTTGGAGATTCCCATGAAAGTTCAGAAAAACTGAACAAGAAAATTGGTCTTCTGGAGTTACTTCCAGTATTAAAGAGCCTGTAGAGAGGGAATAAACTCCCACAAAAATACTTGCATTCTGTTTCAACACAAGATACTGTGAAAAAAACTAAAGTTATAGTGATTGCATCTGCATTATGTTGATATCAGTATTATTTTGATGACTATTTGAAGTCTGATTGCATACATAAGCACCTGAATATTTACAGCATTTTCGCCACTGTAAAAAATACTGGATAGATTACATTCACGAACTGAATGCACTCTCACTCTGAAAAATGTTTGTAGGGGCATACACTCCCACAAAGATCCAAGAGAAAGTAATTTACAGATAATAGACACAACATACTTTCATATTAAGCATGGAATTCTTATTTCCTACATGGAAATTTCAGGTAATCACGTAATTTTGCAACTTCTACACCAAATCTTGTCTTGGGAGAAAACTTCAAAACTGAGCATTATTTAACAGGCAAGCACTTCACCTTGTTTTCAAGGATAAATATGACCAAAACTGGCACCTTATACATGCTGCTTCTTCTCTCCATCAGACAGTAGGTTCATAATAATTGCCTAAGTTAACAATCACTCCTAACACAATCTGACATTAATGCAGTGCCTTTATCCAAAACACCAAGATTCCTGAAGTAATGTTCATGTAGAAGTCACCACTCAAACCCAGTGCCACCTCTGGGGCAACACTGAGAGCCTCTTCATGAAGAAAAAAAGCCATAGAATTTCCATTCAGAAGGAAGAGACACAAAATAGGTGAATCGCTTTCTGCTTAAAATTCTTGAAAATTCATGTGAATTTATTTTATTTTAGATCAGACCACAGGATGGTCATCAGTAAGAATAACCAACATTCCCTCTTATTCAGCCAAGACTGCAGCAGAAGCTTGGTTAACCAAGGCTAAACAGGAATAAAATTACATGACGCACAAGGAGGTTGTGTTGCAACATGGCCAGGACTTGTCAGAACGTGGACAAAGCAAGTGACAAGGCAAAATGCAATATTCACTGCTGCAGCCACAGACACGGGAGACTCAAAGCAGTACATGCATACTGTACACAAACAGGGATTTTTTTTTTATCCAAAGTAGTGTGCATTAGTATTTGGTATAAATCTCAATGTTAAATACATTTTAAGTGTTACTGTAATTAGATCAAACTTTTTATTTGAACCATAACTGAGTGTCAAAGAATTTGTCAACTGAGAACTTGTAATTATCTGGTACCTAAAAGTCGTAACTCTTTTGACGTACAGGACTCCTCAAAGTTTCACTGAAATTTTCAGGTGAGGTTTTTGTGGGCATGAGATCACTTACACTTCCTTTGTTCCACAACACGAATTGGTTTTGGCAGAATACTTCCAGGAAATTTCTCTGGCAGTTTTTTTGTTGCTCTTGTTCAGTTCATTGGGTTTTCTGGTTTGGGTTAGTTTTGGTTTTTTTTTTGCAGGGGGTTATTTGTTCGGTTTTGGAGTTTGGTTCCACCCCTGCCCGCCCCCCCCCCACCCCCTAAAAACAGGAACTATTAAGCATCCAAGTCACAATCTATATTAAAATGAAGTCTACCAAATAGGCCACTTCCGTAATTTACATTGTGCTCTAATTTTACACAGCATTTCAGGTAGAAACCACTTTCATGACACCACAAAAAAGGAAACAAATAATTTGGACATCTAAACCATAACTTGATACTATTGGGCAAAATCATATAACCAATAGACCATTTGGTGGTTCTTTGCCCTCTCTAAAACTGCATGTAAACTATCTGACTAACTTTACAGAAAAGTGATGTCATTGTTCGAAAATAATTCTTGAAATATATCACTGATGAAAGAAACTGCCTGTGTTGTGATAACCAGTGGATGACCCTAAAGAAAAAACACTTCACTTTGAAAGTATTATTAAGCAGAGAATAAGACGCATGCACTGCCTGGAAGAATTTGGCTTTATTTTTTTTTCATCTTAAATCCGGAAATGGTGTTTTATTATTTTTTCTTTCAGAATATGGACAAACCAGATAGCATTCTGAAAAACATCATTATCAAATTCTCAGTATGATCCAAGTATCTAAAACACAAACTGGTTCATTATATTAGAAAGTATTATAGAACCATGAAGTTTCCAACAGTGGTGTAATTCAAAGTATTCTGTTCTTTTTCATGGGAAAGCTATTCTGATGAGGTGTTAGGCACCACCTAACCCAAGATTTAAGAGTCTTTTAGATAAAATATTGTAGCAGAGGAGGCACTGATGCTTGTTTACGCACCGTGCTTCCATCTTAGATCATATCTAAGACACACCTTTGAAACTGAGGAAAGAAACACAGTGGAGGACATGCTGTTTGCAGTGTGCAGCTGCTCCTGTTCAGTCAGCCCCAAGGACTGAGCCCAACAATCCCACAACTCTGGAATTTATTCTGTATTAAACATATATTATGAAAGCACAAGCAGGATTACAATCAAAATCAATTGATTTTGGAACTGTGGGGCATTACCGAGCAATCCTGTAGGTAACTGTAGGAAGTTTTAAGGAAGCCAGATATCTGGCAACATGGGATCAAGAGCTGATGGTGTTTGTCAGCGTAACACGCACCGAGTATGTGGTATCCTTGGAATTACACTGATGTACTTAGGCTGAGATTAGCTAACTCTAAATTGATCTCAAATTAGAGTGATTCAACACTAATAGCATGCACAAAGAAACCCACTATATGTAGCACCTTCACATCAAAAGTGTTTCCTCACCAGCTTCTACAGACAAATAAAAAGATCAAAATCCTTAAAAAACACTTTCAGAGGGTAAAGTAACTGTTTGTATCATTGCAAATACACAATTTTGAGATCCATCTATTTTCATCTTTTTTCTAGCCAAGTCATTAGCTAACAGAAGGAAAAGGTGAGGGTAAGGAGAGGTTAAATGAAGGGTGAACAACAGTATTTAGAGCAGTATGACAGGGCAGTACCTTTCTAACAGACAGAGATTTAGCGGGACTAAAGGCCTGCTCTGTGAGATCGAGCCCTTCAATAGATTCCGTACAGTCTGAGAGGGGAGCATCCTGCAACAGTAAATTGAGTAAACAGAGCAAACCGAGCCCGGGTTTCAAAACATCGACCAAAAGCACCATGATGCTTGCTAAACACATGCAAAGAAACAGTAACTGGTAGATGAAATTGCAAATGACAATGAATTGACATGCACACAATATGACATCCAGCATGAATAACATTATGGTCATGATAAGACTTGCCAAACTTTAAAAAGTATATCAGAAAATACTTATCTGGGGCAGTTAAAGCACTCACACATATAAAGCTTTAAAGTTATTCAGCTATATAGTATAACTGCACAGCTCTAATTTTTACTTTACTTTGAGCTATGATTTATACTCTTCTGTATATCCAGATAAACTGCTTTTAAGTTTTATTGATGTGTAATAGCCTTTTTCCCAAACTGCTCTTCAAATAAAATATTATGAAGCATGAAAAACCATATTTAACAAAAAACACTACTGCCCCACAGTGAGCCTGTTGTGCCCACTATTATTACTTGAAGATACATGAACTCAGAAAACAAAGCTGTCACAAAGCCCAACTATAACAAGATTCTAACCCATATAAATAAGCCTTCTGAATTTCATGCATTACATTCAGCAAAAAAAAACCCAAAAAGCATCCTCCACAGGCATGCTTGGACTACATTGCTGAAGCCTCTGAATTTTTGACCCTGAGCACTCTCGCAAAGACAACAGTGTTACCTCTAAGACTTACCTTATAAACAGTTACTCTCTGCCAATTAAAGAATAATTTCATAGTGATATATTAGGTGAAAGCAGGGTATATTGTAGATTAAGCTAACAGTTTCAGGAATTTTATACTCTCACCTGTACAAGACTCCTGTCCACAACCACCCCAGCAAGAACCTGTGATTGAGGGCCCGCGGTTTTAATATCTTGTAAATTTTGCTCTCGGATCTGTAAAGGAAAGCAGCAGAACACAGTCACATAAACAATGGAGAAAAGTTGACCACATTTTAGTATTTGAAAAAGGGGTGAGTGAACCCACCAACAGGCTGCAACCAGCATTGATTGCTATGGCCCTACACATCAAAGGAAGCTGAGCTCATCAACACCACTTGAAGGTAAGTGTTCCTGGCTGTTTCATCACATTGCTGAGAATTTACTCTTTAAGTACCACAGCAGGTGCTGCCCTTTGCTTTGTAGTATTAGCTCATGGTAAAACTCTACAGAGCACATAACAGACAGCTCCAGTTTGTGGAAAGTGAGCAGCGAAGAGAAGCACAGAGGTCATACTTGTGTAAGTCTGTGGTACCTGACCAGTCAATTACAGGTTTCTGCCATTAGCCACTAATCACTGATATTACACAACACTATCTTCCTACAGAACTTACTGTAAAACACTGCGTAAGATCCCACTTTTGCATCTAGCCAGGACTATATTCTCAAAAGGCCATGTAAATAATTTCTCTGTGAGAGCTTCAGAGGGTCAGTATATGCAAACACGCTGCTTTTACTGCATTCTAAATACTTCCCAGTTCTTTCCATATGGAAGATGGGAACAGAAACTGGATCTTTAAACCTAGGAATTATCTATTTACATTAGATATCCTACAGCAGCAAAGAATTAGTAACAACTGACTTGAAATCTACTTCTAAAATACTCTCGTTCTTTTGCAAGAAAAATGAAGAAAAGTATGCATCCCGAAAGACCTCTATTTTACAACTAAGAAGGGCATTCAATTCATTAAAAAACCACATGCATACAAATATACCAACAAAACATACTATTAAAACCTGGCATTTCAGAAAGCATGAAGATCCTGCACCATTTGTATTTGTTTCTAATTTATTACGCTTCTTGTTATTGGCAAAGAATAAAATTTGAAGTCTTCCTTCTCTTAGTCACTTCATTCAAGTTTTTAATAAAACAATATTTGTGTTTCAAGCACCAAGAAACTACTTGGAAATTTCACCCTAATTATCATTTCAGGTGATAATTATTTTACAATGCCAAGTCAAGAAAAGTATAAGCTCTGTCAGCCATATACAAATCATTTTAGAACAAATCAGTATTCCTGCTAGTACCTCTGCACACAGCCTTTCCTGTGACATAACGCTAACTCCCATGTTCCATATGGCCATCAGTCAGAGACAGCAAAACAAACCAGAACAAGCATTAACAAGATACCAGGGCATATTTTATACTGTGAAGGAAATAAATTGAAATCTCGCAGTGCATTCAGTGCTTTCCTGTTGGTAGATTGGTAACAAGAAGATCTGAAATTTCATAACTGGAAAATTAACTGCAAACTCATTTCAAAGAGATTAACATGTAGTTCTGAAGGTAAAAAAGAACGTCTGCAACGATCACAGCATATTGTAATAGAATAAATC
The DNA here is from genome assembly GCA_013396735.1 of Grallaria varia. Lineage (NCBI taxonomy): Eukaryota > Metazoa > Chordata > Aves > Passeriformes > Formicariidae > Grallaria > Grallaria varia. The sequence goes on along the minus strand of VWZG01008799.1, from coordinate 204,049 downwards.
AAAATATGGAGAGAGAACCATAGACCACTTTGTCTAGGCCACAATTTCAACTGATGAAACCAAAAGAGGAAAACAGGTCATTAATGCAAAGCTATGATCTCAGGGACCAGAACTACTACCATAGATTTAGGGCTGGCTGTCTCAGAGGTACCCAGCAACTGGTCTAATAAAAATGAAAGTCTTCATGTTGCGGACGGAAATATCAACTTTTTTTCAAGATAAGTTCAGAACACTTAGGCATTGTTTCAGTATTAATTTTAAAGGACTGGACAATACCAGCCCCAAAATTTCACTATAGCCAAGTAAGTTCGTGCATTACAAGTACACAACTTAATTGTAGCAATGACCCAAAAAAAGTTATTTTACTTCTATTACAAACCTTGTTCCTCATTTCTTGGACCTCCTTTGGATTGGTGTTCAATGGAACAAACAGGTTAGGGACAGCAGAGGTGGCAGTTCTATGTCCATCCTCTTTAGTCCACTGTAACATCAAGAACAGTTGCAGAGTCAGAACTGCTGTAATGGCTATGGACACTCAGAGCAGCAAATTCACATCACAGTTGATCATGCATTATACAGCGCAGAGAACTGAACCAATGATTGCATCCTTCTAGTTGTTCTTAATAGTAAGTCACTTTCTTCACCAGTAATAAACTGCACCTTTAGATACATTTCTAGAGATCAGAATCATTCTGTTAAGTCAAGCTAGTAACAACAGCCAGAGAGCCAGTTAACTTGCAAATAACTTCCACTCAAAACTATGTCATTACCACAGCTACATGCAATTCAGAGACCAAAGGGTTTTTCAGCTGGTTTTCTGTGCACTTGACCACACTGACAACTGCAGTGTTCCATGTTTCTAAAAACCATCTATTTCTCACTCTATGAATAGACATAATAATAGGGGAGCAGGAAAACACCAATATAATTACTCCTTTTTAAGGACATTTTTATCAAAAATTCCACAATGAGTTCATATTTGTTTAAAAAGGACACTATTCCTTACCCAAACAGAAGTACAGCGAGATCTAAGTCACAAGCTCTAAAACCCTGTTACTGCCATTTTCATTTTGTGCACTGGGTGTTTTTACAAAGTAACATGAGAGAGACAGAGAGATCATTGATTCAATCCTCCGGTACCCAACAAACATCAAAGCGAACTTAAAGCATAAGATGACAGAAGTATGAAAAGCAATGTGATGTCACTAACCAGGTTTAGTGGATGATTCTGTACTGTGAAGCAAGAGTGGGCATCACCAAAGTTTTGCATTAAAACAAGCTACTCCAGCAAAATGTTGTTACCAGAATTAGTTTCTGCACGAATAAATAGCTGTACCAGCAGAGCAACCTAGAGGAACAGTTTGGTGATGTCGAATATTTTATAACTCATAGCTCAGAAGGTTACAAAAATATCCCAAACACAAGCTTTTAAGCGCTCATGGGCTCTTTATATAAGGTTGCTTTATTTGATCCGTGCATTTAGTATGGGGCTCTGCTTAATTTGATGCACAACTAACTCTTTATCTTGATATATTTAGTTTACTTTTTGTGCCCTGATTTCTAATCACTACTGCATAGAAAATGCACTGAACAGTAAAGCAAACCTGTTTATAGAGCAAATGCTATGCGTTTTTTCCTGAGTAACTTCAAGAAATCATAATATAGCCAGAAACTGTCAGACTTCAAAAAGCAACAGAATTTTAAAATGTTTTGCCACTGTAAAGTAAAAAATGGAATGAACATGGAGCTGTGAAATACTCACTGATGATTATCTTCTCAGATAAAAACTACTCCAGCTTTTTATTAAAGATAGTTTTTAGTCAAAACATATATCAAAACAAGCTTAATATAACAAGCTACTTTTTCTTTAGGTTAATAACAAGCATTAAAAAATTTAAATACACAAAACTGTTATACTCTATGAAATTCTCTGTTGTTTCAGTATACCATTAAACAAGATTTGTTTCTGAGAAAGAGATTTTGCTTCAATTTTTCACTGGTAATTTCAAATATGAAACATTACCTACTTTGTGAGCTGAGACTGAAAAGCACAAACTGCTCCAAACATTTTGTCATAAGTGTTTTAAAGGTCGCTCACAAAATCACCATAATTTCTCAGATCCTGGTGTGGCCTGGGAGTGGTGGTGGATGTACCACCCCACATGCACAGCTTTAAGCTATGGTAAAACTGTTTTTGACCAAGGTAAATCTGTATCATAATAGATCAATATAATAAAACTATACGTCACCAAGGTAAATCTAAAACCAAGGTAAAACGATAATTTAGTTTAGTGACATGTTGATAGTACAAACAACATATGTATTTATCAATTTCTTAAACCAAAAAGAACACCACAAAAATACCACAGAGAGAGAGATCCTCTGTTTTTTTTACAGGACTTTCTATATGTTAACACTATGTATTTTAGTACACACATTGCCTGAGGAATTGTTCCATAAAAATATCCAAAATATAGAGAACTCTGAGTGAATTCAGGGGTGTTGCCAAGTTTTGTAGGAATAAATAAGAATTCAGGCGTGTTCCAGAAAAAAAAATAATGTGGTGGTTTTTTCAAGAGTACTAACCTTTATATTTTTAAGACTCACCTGTAACCATAGTATTACTGTACATAGTACAACTCCCAGAATACTACTGAACTACTATAGTTGAGCTTGAAGCCGACCATTACAAAAGGTTGCATGCGTGCAAATCCCTGCCTTCACTTTAGTCGCTCTGTGTATGCCCAAGAAAATACCAAACCCACAGTTACACACCAACAGCTAACAATGTCCGTTTGAAAGCATTTGATACTTTTGCTTTTCAATTAACATATCCTTCAGTGCAAAATTTAACTGTAAGCAGCATTGATAAACAAAAAAAAAAAGCACCAGTTGCAGAATCTATCGATTAGTGCCTGCTGATGGCCTGAGCTGCACTTTAGTCATGCCGCACCCAGCTGGTACTTTAGGAAAGACTTTCCATTTATGGCCATCTACTTACATGCAACACTACATGCAGAAGGTAGCTGGTTGTGAACACTCAGAGGCTTTGGGGTAGACAAAAGTGCAGTAAACAGGACAGGAAAAGGAGCTGAGAAACTGGACAAGAAAAACTGCTTAAGGGGGAAAAAAAATTGAAATCCTTTTAAATCAATTCTACCCTCTCATACACAGAGAGGGCTGAAAACAGCTTGCAAGTTTAGTTGGTATATGTAACAGAGGGCAGAATGTGATTTTTTTTTAATATACTTCAACAAAAGAACATTGAATTGTTAGTTTCATTTTTGTTTTAACTGAAAAGCTTTCATGCAGAGAGAATTAGTAGTTCCCTAACACAATTATCCTTAATTAAACCATTTAAATGCAGAACCCATTCAGTCAAAACTATGATTCAATCTGTTTGGTCATTAGCTTGCAAAGACAGAAGAAAACTAGAAGCCTAAAAGCTCCAAAGTCTTAAGCAGTTTTAAGCATTAATAAGCAAGATGATTTTTACAGCTTACATCTAATCAAAGACAAATTAAATGATTAGCAAAACACATTTAAAATTTTTTATATAAGAAAGAAGAAAAGAACCAGGAGAGTTACTGTTTTCTTCCCAAAGCCTCTGAGTGCCAGCCACCCCAAGTTGCTCTACATCATCTAACTATGAACAGTAAGGTAGGCACAGACCAAGCAGTTGGTAATACAGCTTGGCACGCAGACACCGGACGAGAGAGACTGCAGCAAGGGTTTCACGTGATCGTGTGTAATGTTCGTCCACACCTTAGTCTTCGACTTGGGACTGCTGCCATTCTGCCCTTCTTCAGAAGCATCATCCCCTCGGCCAGAGTTCAGCCACCTTGTCTTCTCTCGCTGCTGTTTCTGAAAACTGTGTCTGAGGGGGGAGGAAATCCCTGATTCGCCATCACTAGTAAAGGAGTAACCTGTGACACTAGCTGGGATCTCAACATCGCTGTACTTTTTAGATTTCTCTCTCAGAGCAGGGCACCGATACGGATAGCCAGTTCTGTAACCCTGGAGAAGAAGAGCAGCAGAATTAGTCTTCTATACCACCAAATTTTTAACCAGACAACTGAATTTTGTTTTGATTGATATCCTTAACTGCAAAAACAGTTCCACAACACAGCCTTTTCTTCACCTGCTGCTCACCAGTTATGGTGGGCAAAGCCACACCAAACGAGATGACATACAGCAGTGAGGCTACATTATCATCCTTCTCAATTTAATGAACTTCTGAACCATTTATCTCAATGAGTCACCATTTTTGGGAGATCAAACATCAAAAACATTTTAAGCTTTCATGAAGAATTTACCGTAGCCCTGCAAAATGTCATTGAGGTTATTGAGAAGATCATCAAGAGCAGTACTATGGGTCTGCCTCTTCTCATAATCAAGCAAAAAATTTACCACCTGTGTAATTATGTGATAAACACATTAAAAAAAATCCTTTTGGCTGGACTAGTTTTTTTGAGGGAAAAAAAGTATATTGGTGCTTCCAGATATTTTTCATTGAATCCTCAAGTAATTGTTCAAGTCTCTGCAGCTAGATTTAAGTCCAAATGCAGAATCATGACTTTTCTACTATATTCCAACTACTCATTTACACTTCTTTTTTGTTTAAAGTGCAATCAAATGCATTGACTGTTTCTCGTAAGTCTAAACCAAGGACATAAACAAGCCCCTCTGAGATACAAAATGTAGGGTAGATAAAAAGGTCTCTTGTGAATTTCAACATCTAGAAATCAAAATATTGCATACAAGGGAAGACTTTGAGAATGATGTCCTTAAGTCCCTATTCACTCCTGTCCCTGATCTTCTCTATGTCATTTTTCCCTCCCACTTCCTCTGAATGATATTTTATTCCAACTTTAACCTTTCCTATTCACATTAGTCATGTCCCCCCGCAACCTCTTTCTTTCCTACTTTGCTCAGCATTTAACATACAAAAAGGACATTTAATAATTTCTAGAAGAAATTTTCAGTAGCAAAATATTTTCAACATGGCTCAAAGAAAGAGCATAAATGAATTGTGTACCTCCTAAAGCACCCGAATTTCTTAATCTATAAAGCTACTTGTAATGAAACTTTAGCCTCAACTATGCAGCTTGCTTTAGTTTTCATGCATTAAGCACTGCTGCTCCATCCATGACCAAAATGCATTTTGAGTAATTATAATCAACTGATATAATTAACTATCTAATATACTTAACTACCCAATATGTGGCTACGTGTAATAGTAAGAGCCTTTATTGGATGACTGAAAGCTCCTTTCTATTCCTACACTCTTAGTGTGTACAATACCATTTCTTTTGTGATCTTGCTTTCTATTTGCAGTAAGAAACATAAAACTGGCATTTCCTAGAGAAAGTGAAATCCAGCTGAATCTACTGAAGGTACCAGTCAGCGATACAGGGAGCCTGCCATCCACAGCCACATCTTTCCCATTAAAGATGGATAGACAATGTTGGTATCTGGTCATTCATTACAGATGGGATTTTGCTGCAGCCATAGTCTCTGAAGGCTTTTATTTATTTATTTGAAGTCTGTCTTTTGAGCTCTTTTAGGTACTACTGGAGTCTTACAAAGTCAAATCATGCTGGACTCTGCACTTAATAAAACATTAACACTGTTTAACACATTTGGGAGGACATGGACTAAGGAGTAGCAAGTACCATAGTACTCTGCTTTGGAAGTGCCAAATCCCACAAGAACCCCTTTGATCTCACCAATAACAACCAGATTATGAATAAGAAGTAAATCTGCTATATGCATAAAGGACACCTGAAGCATTCTGTGACGTTTCCATGCTGTCTGCTCCTCTGAGGGCTCTCAGGCTTTGGGAAAGAACAGACTCCAGGCTGTATAAGCTACTCCAACTACACGCAGCTTTAAGAAAATTATTTCATGTGTTATCATATGAAACAGTTAGACAAAAACTCCTGCCTTACCAGATTATCGAGCATTCGCATAAGAGCTTCAAACTCCTGTTCGCCAATCTGCCATTTTGGATGGGACACAGTACCCTCACCTGCTGGAGACTCAGGGGAACGAGACTTGGCTTTGTACTTCCCAGGATCTAAAAGCACTAAGTTGTCGGGTCCACCTGCACTGGCCAGGGTACGTACCTTAAAAACAAGAAAGTCATCTATAGGTTTCTTGAGAGACATGGCGCGAAAACAACAACAAAAAAAACCCTAAAAACTTGACATAAATCCAGAGGAAATCTACTTCATTTTAAAGCTCAATAACCGAATCCACTGGTATAAAAGTTGTATTAAGTCTTTGAAAATATCAGTTCTAATCAGCAGCATTTATCCAGTTGAAGGTTCCAATATAGTATTTCAAGTGTACTGGTGAAATCAATGTTTTGGATGTCTTCACACAATGCAATGATTTCACACATCACTGTGTTAGTTTAGATCAAGAACTTAACTAGTAAAGGGCACAATTACTAAGCTGTTTGAAGGTTAATATAGTAAGTTGTATTAGTATACAGCACATTAAAATTCTTACTTGGATCTCACAGGCAAGCACTAGATTATGAATATAGTAGAAAGCCTCCTCAACAGTCTCTCCAACTGATACTAAGCCATGGTTTCTGAGAATAAGGACCTAGAGAGACATTGAAAGAAAGTCAACAGCAGTAAGGCAAGTATTTTCTTGGTTAAAGAACATCTGTTCTTGATTAAAGAATGCACCACTCACACACACTGTCCCCCCACCTTTTTCTTTAATTCTAGATGTAAATACTGACCTTGCTTTTAGGCCCCAAATTTTTCTGAATAACCACCTTTTCTTCATCATCGACTAGAATACCATGGTAGTCATGATAAGCTACTTCCCCTAGAGAAAGTGCTTCTGGAGAAATTGGCAAGAGGCCACATTTCATTGCAGAAACCTGAGAAATATTAAAATAACTGACTTAACTTCTTGCAATAGAAAAAAATGGAGAAACATACTAATATAAGAATTCTAATAAAAAATCTATTTTTATATATTATACAAATCTATCTGGACAGGTACATACAAGTGGTCTTAGAATCCATCTCTAAAGCCTCTGTTTTTGATAACTTTTGGATTGGATACAAAAATCACACTGATCTTGGGGGTCTGACTCAACATGGCCACTTTTACGTGACAGCAACACCAATATAAAAAGACTCAGGGAAAACAAAAAAACAACAAACCAAAACCCCAAATCAACAGCATCCTTCATTCCTTTCACTCCACTCAGTTATTTCTCCCTCTTGCCTCCCTGACAAGAGAACTTTAGTGATGAAATCTGACACAGGTAATTCGGTAGCTCTGTAGTTAAAGAATACTTTTTAAAAGGCTACTCTGTAAGTCAAAATTTTAGGAATTTGATTATTTAGCCTTAAAATGATTGCATTAACATGATTAATCAATTAATTAAAAAAAAAAAATCTGAATGTGAACTCTCAAAGAGAATATTTCTCTCAAAACATTCCAGAGGGCAGAACTGACTTGTAACCAGTTGTTCCAATGAGAGACATTGGAAGACTTTCAAATATTTCAGAAAACCTTGATAAACTGTGCTTTACAAAACCAACAAAATATCCTAAAGCTTTTATGACTCACTGTCAAAAGATCCAGTCTTTTGTGGTAAAGGACACTTACATGAAATATGTATTTTCCAATCATAGAGCTCAATTTACTGTCTAAGCACTCAGGTTAGACAAATAACCTGTGAATAAGGAGGATCTGACTGATTCAAATAGAATGATGTATCTAAAGGCAGACTTAAAGGCTTTCTGCCCTTCAAAAAGGAAGCACACCTCTGGTTAAGGGGACCCACCTATTTTCCAGTTGGGAGATGTGGGGGGAACAGGACTGATGACAAACCAGGAATTGTGCTTACCGCTGCTCCTGCTGGCGTATGGATATGGACGATGCATTTGACATCAGGTCGAGCTGCATAAATTGCGGAGTGCAAGGTAAAACCAGCTTGGTTCACTCCCAAGTTAGTGCTTCCACGATCAACAACATCTCCCTGAATATTGATTTTAACCTGGGAATGAAAAGAATTAATTTCAAAAACGAATCAACACTCACAAAAATATGATTTAATTCAGCATCCACTGCTGAAGTTCTAAAACATGTCATCATTTATGCCTGAAATGCCTGATTTCAGACAAGCCTGACTCAACAGCCAGCAGTTTTCAATGAGGTGATTCACTGTCCAAATGACCTGGCTTTTTACAGGTAGATCAGTGAGAGGACACCTGGTGGTGAACATTGGCAAAGAAATCTCTCTGAGATACGTCAGCTGTACCAAAACCAACCACGTACAATAAAACCATCCTAAACATGATACACAAGACTAAATTATGCTCTAGGATAGAATTTAAACAGTGATATATCTATATAAGTATGCATACACAAACAAATAAATTCATATATATATGAATATTTTACAGCTATGAAAATTAGTAATTGCTTACCAGACTAGATGCAGTGACTTCACTATAAAGGAGTCCAAAAGGTACAATGAGGAAGTGCTCTTGCTCAGAGTTTACTCTGGCCTAAGGATAAAACCAGAGGAAGAGTTACTAAGAATACTTCATTAAAGCATACAAGAAGGTCCCAAACCATTGAAGTTACTTTCATTCACTTCCTGAGTATGGAATGGGCAAGTATGCCTCTAACATATGCAATATGACTGTCACATACGCTACAACAGATAATCAACACACAGTGCAGTTAATAAATTCATGTGGAACATAACCAGAGGGCAGGTACACGTCAGAGTCCTTCAGATTGTTGGAATTTAGCAAATCCTTATAGCCTGTGATAATGACAACTCAACTACTATGGATAAAAGGAATAATACCAGAAGAAATGGGAAAAAAGTGACTTTTTTTAGTAGATTTGACTTTAGGCTCCAACTGTATTTCTACCCTAGTAAGATACAAGGTACTGAATAGAAGTGCATGAGCAAACACAAGAATTTGGCCCACATATCTAAAACATCCTGAGGCTGAGCAGGGTTTTATCACTGATGCTGGTTCCTGTGAGACATCTGTGAGCAGTACAGCACACCTGAAGATTTTCTACCAAGCATCCCAACCTTCATTTATGTTTTTGCTCTCTCATCTCATTCACACAATCAGGAGTTTACAATACAAAATTTTGGATTCAAACCATTCACATCTTGGGATGATTATCTTAAAAGTCTCTAAAATGAAAAGTACAGGACATATGGGTAGTTTAGGTGTTTCTCACTGGAGAATAAAAGGCTCCATATGTTTTACTGGACAACTCCCTGCTTTGCTATGAGTCACCCCAATTTTTGGGTTTGGGTGGTTTGTGTTGTGGTTTGGGTATTTTTGTTTGCTTGTTGTTTGGGGCTTTTTTAATTAAAAGTTATTTAGGAGTTTTGCATTTCCCTAAGATGCAGCTACTTTATGCTGCTACTATCTCATGTCTTCTACTACTTGCAACATTAAAAACAATTTTAAAATAAGTAGCTGATCAGTTATTCAAAAGCTTCTAGTACAGTTCTAGTTTTCTTTACAACCAGCTGGGAACATGCTACAGTTTAAGAACCTTAAACTGACTCAGTCAGTAGAAGATCAACTGTTCTTGTATGACTCACCAGAATAGTTCTCCATTACAGAAGTGTAAAAGATCTAGAAAATCTTTTACTTATTTATGCAACACAAGGAACTGGTATTATTCAAAATGCTCCAAGAGCTAATATGAAAGCTCAAATGCAAGACAAACAAGCAACAAGACTCACAAACCACCTTGTTTTAGGATTAGATCCAATAAACAGCTCATGTCCCCAAAGCAAACCAAGACCTGGTGAATGATATGTACCTTCTGTAAACCTGTTATCTCAAATTCTGCCTGACCCTGGAGGCGCCCAAGTTTACTCTACATTATTGTACTTGAAAACACTGGAGGTACTCAGGTTTACTCTACAATATCATACTTGACGTGAAAGCTCTTCATGCTCTGTCATTCTGCTTCTGCATCAGTACTACACCAGTCTGAGCAATTCCACATATAGCAATTGTCAGTGATTGATAAGGATTCAGAAAAGCAATGATACTTCACCCAACTCCCTGATATGCCCATACTCATATACACTCTCATATCCTCACAATTTCTTTCCCCTTAAACACAGACCCTCACAGAAGGCTGTTGTATCTTTTTTCTTAATTCAGAAGTGCACTGGCAGCTTTGAACTTGAATGCAATCACCCAGTAATTAGAGCATCCACTCACCAAAAAATGAAAACCTGGAGTCAAACTCCAGCTCTGCATCAAGTGGTAGGCGTTCACCACATTCCAAAGGAGAGTCTCAGAACTACTCAGTGCATGGGTACATGAACATTACTGTTTTGTAAATATAACAACCTTGTTCTAGATCAGTTTCTGCAGATAAATTATACCCATCAGTCACCTTTCAGAATGCTGTTCACTGGAGGAGTTTGTAAAAGACAGGAGGACTGCAACTTGGGACTGCTGCTGACAAAGAGCGTTCCAGGACCTCTACCATTCAAAACTGTCTAAACCATTTTCAGAATCTCATACTCCAAGTGCATTGGCTGTCTTCCACCTCAACTGGTATCACCTCTACTGGTATCTTCCTTGTGCTCCTCCCACCCAAAAAAATCATACTCAGCATTCCCTCCCCAAACACAAACACTTGCCTCAACTCCTTCTCTAGGCATGGCACTCTTCACTAGATTTACCTTTTAATGTAAATGCAAAAACATTCCCAGGGCTTCAGTTAACACTAGAAAGCTATCTCCAAACTTGCCTGCTTACTAATCTTTTCACTGCTTTAATGTCCCTTTCACAAAATCAATTCTCCTGTCACACATGAAAAATCCACGGGTGGGATAGAGCTGTTTACAAGAACCATTATGTTGGATATGTTCCCTTACAAAAGGAACCACACGATCGAACCAACACTGCCTTGATCCTGTGCCTACACATATCATTTATCATCTTCATCTGCTCCCAGCTAATGCGCTTTGAAATCTCAAAAAGCAGTAACAATAAGATTACCATAATTCATTCAGACTGCAACTAGAACTGAAAATACATAAAGGACAACCTCTACTATGCAGAAAAAAAAGCAACAATTCAGCTCTGTTAGGACAACAATTGACTGGGCTGCACACCACAGCTGTGACTTTACTCATGAGACTCGTGTTGATCATTCTTCTGGCATAAAAAACCTCCTTGATTTGACCTCCTTGTCATTATTTTTATGGATGCCAATGATTACTCAGTCACAAGGAAAACTGTTGGCACGCTGCATTAAGCTAAGTAGCTCGCTCATGTTCAGAAATACTATGGCTTCTTTTTCAGAAAGGTTTGTAACCTGAATTATAAAACTCAACTGAATGACTAAGAGGATATTTTAGTACTTCAGAAGAAAAGAAAACTAAAAAAAAAAAAGACCTTGCAGAATAATACATAAAATTATTTAAAGCATTTAAGATACTAAAAGACTGAGTCTTTCAGGAATCTTAATTTCATCACAAGAAGTTTCATGTACACTCTCTTAAGACTCTATTCAGGCTGTGGTAGCTGACATCCAAGATGTTCCAGCTCTTACTCTTGAGATGCAAAGACAAATCTCTTCACTATTATACTGCTTTCAATGCCACTTTGCTCCTCTTACACACAAAGAGAAAATGACACAGGAGGGAAGCAATTCTCTTGTATGTGAAAACAATTGGTTCAGTTATCTGTTGATTCAATACTCACTGTTATATGATTGTAAATAAGCTGAGACCAGCCAAAGAGATCTGCTAATCTGTAGAAAGCTGCCAATTTACATCGTAACAACTTCTCCCCTTTTTCATATGCAATGGAATCCGACCCTCTCAGATCATTCACTGGTGTCACCATGCCAAGACCTGAAAAGGAGAAGGGGTAAAAAAGCACAAGGAGGGTAGCATTCAGCATCAGTTCAAACCTAACAACATGCCCCTCTGTCAGAGCAGTTGTTCTTACTCGTTTATACCAACGTATTAACCCAAGAAATGGATAGCCCATCTTCATTACTATAATATTGTAATTTGTATTACACAAATATAACGACAGTCTTTGGGACGGTTATTCAGCTTTGGTAGACGCAGCACTCATTTCCTTCTCTGCTATTAATTAGTGCTAAGGTGACAGTGCATTCCTTAGCAAAATATTTTTTTCCTCTCTCAAACGAACTATTGTGTAAAATACACCTTCACTGTTAACAGAACAATGTGACCTCAAATATTCCACTTTTTGAGGTACATGATTTGGTATTCCCAACAAGGAGAATTACACATCTAAAAAGATGCACCCAGGTTCACTTAATTAGGGAAAATTAAGTACAAGCTAGAGAGGAAGATTATGGTAAATAACACAAATACTGTAGTTCTAGTTACAGTGCAATTAGAAATGTGGTTAAAGTAACTGTGATGAAGCAGAACCAGGCCATGCTACAGCCTAAACTAGAGATTTATTTTGGAGCACAGGCAAGGATTTATGTTATCGGAACACAAAACCTGTGCGTACATGCATTGGCACATTCTGGTTTTTGTTTTCCTTCTTTGTTTTGCTTGATGATGTTTCTTGTCTAAAGCTTCACTTCACAGGAGAAAGCTGCAAACAGTATTTCAATGGCAAAAATAATTAGTTTCTAAAGACCTTAACTGTTACCAGACTACTAATGAGCATTTTACTTTCCTGCAGACAAACCATGCGGTAATTAGCAATATTTAAATCTTCAAATTTTTTTACTAGCACTGACTTATCAGGCTTAATTTTCAATTAAGATACCATACTTGAAACAGCTTTTGATATGAATTACATACATGAATCACATTGCATACCACTGTGGCATTTAAAAACTAATCAATTAATTTCATTTCATGTTTGCAATGTTCCAGTGAGCAGAGCAGGATAGCATTTCAGCCTCACAGTACTTTTTGTTTCAAAAAAAGAAGGAATTCAGCTGTGATGGCTGAAGGTGCACTCACTCATGTTTAAGGCAGCCATCCCGCCTTGAGGTGCTGCAGGGTAGACATTTGGTACATGCGTTGTCATGAAATCCGCAATCTGCTGTAAAGCCAATAAACCCGTTGGGTTCTTCCCCTTCTTGAACTGCTCCTGGATCATAGATTCCAGCTCTTCACAAAAGGCCTAGCAACAAGACATTGCATGTTGTAATGCATGTTCAAATGAACTTCAACCTTTCAAATACAGGAGTTTTTTTAACACTGAGATGGAACGATCTTACACCTCTTCTGAAAAGCACCTCAGGGCAGAATTACTGGGTGCAGACTGTAACTTGAAAAAGTTCCTCCCTGGAGCTTCAATTATATGAGTCACTTGGGGTTTTTTATTGGTAATTCCAGCATTCTCTCTTCAAATAACACCAAAACTCATTGAACCTACTAATACGAATTTCTGGATGGAGAAGAATGTGCAATGGGCTTGAACACAAAACATGAAAGGAAAAGAAAAGGAAATTTGTCAGCAGGGCTCACAGGGAACTGAGAGCCAAGAGGGCATTCAGGAACAGAGAAAGTAATGGCCATTGAATTCTTAAAACATGTTTAAACAAGGGGTTGTTTACATTTATCCTGGTTGTTTTCTCCTTGATTTTTTTTTTAAATTTAACTTATCTCTGATATTGTTGACAGCTTCTGCTTTTAACCAAAACACTGGAATTTGCACTAAAAGAAGTGCAATCATCATTAGATGATTATAATTTTTTAGTAAGCGACTTACTATTATTTTCGTCAATCAAATGGGTTGACTTAACACAGAAAAACTGTAAATATACCACTAGATCCCTATTCTTAATGAAGTTATGTCATGAAATGTTTTGTATCTAAAGTCACCCACCTGTTATTACAAAAGGAACAAATGTTATGAGAGAAATTTTGTTTTGTGTACTTTCTCCCCAAGGGAGTGTAGTAGTTTAAATTTTAGGCTTTGGTGAGGCTTGTTGTTTTTTAGGCCTTCCCTAACAACTGGGGTCAAAAACTAAGGAAGTATTCCATCCTATTCCCTTAGGTAATCAGGTGCATATAAGATAGGGGAGAGGGAGGTCCTCTCTCTCTTGGGCTCCAGTGTTTCTCCCTGTCACCAGCTCAGAGACAGCAGCAATCAGTGTTTAGGCCTCGCTTATCCATGTGGGCTGAGGCCTGACCTGAGAGCTCTGTCCGAGTCCGTGTCCAAAAGGGAAGAAATCAGCTGTTCTTAAGGGGAGTTGGTGAGATTTTATTGTATTAATTATTTTGGTAAGATAATCCCTGAGTTCCGATTGTGTATATCTGTTGTGTTTTTACCCCTTTTTGTCCTTTTTCCCCTTTTCCCTGTTGGGATTGGTTGGGGGTCCTACTCATATGTATATAGTGTTTAATTGTATGTAATTATATATATATATGTAGAAATATATTTCCTTGCTGCGGTTTTCCTTTGCTACCATTTTTTTCCCCCTTGTTCCTCTCCCCCCTTTCGGGAGTGGGGGAGGCTGACGGGCTGCNTGTAGAAATATATTTCCTTGCTGCGGTTTTCCTTTGCTACCATTTTTTTCCCCCTTGTTCCTCTCCCCCCTTTCGGGAGTGGGGGAGGCTGACGGGCTGCAGTGTGGGCTTGGCTGGGAGCCAACCAAAACTTTTACAGGGAGTATCTTCAATATTAAAAGTCAGTCATTCATAGCTCATTACTGTGCACCTTTTCAGAAAGAGATGTCTAAAAACATTTCATATGTCTGAATCACACATGCAAAACTGAGTACAGGACAGGCCTACCCTCTCTAAGCTACTCTTAAAAGCATTGCATTTAAATATTCAAATGAACACATGAATACAAATGAAAAAATGTCTTACAAGGACTAGATGGAAAATAAGAAAAACAAGTTGATGATTATACAGAGAATTCTGAAAGCTAGAGAGAGGAGCTGCTTCATGAGTAGACAATAAAAATTCCACTAGATAGCATGAGGAAAAAAAATCAGGAACAGTCAACCAGAAAAAAGAACAAAAGTAACTAAGATGCCACAAAATTCTCCAATTCCATACTGATACTGAAAATAGAGATATTTAATGTTATCTATTTAAAGACAGAGCATTTTCTTTTCTTACTGGGCTTTGAAGTATCATGGAGACTCTCTTCTTCTGTTCCATCATGTTAAAATCCTGGCGAAGATCAGGTGCCATATTTCTCTCTCTCAAATATTCTGGATTATTTTCATCAACTCGATCAAAATACCTCTCTTTGTGAGGGGCTGTTGTTGGAGGTGGTGAAGTCACCACCCCCACACCCGAATCACCATTCATAGCACAGTTTTAAGGAACCTATGAAGAGGGACAGAAAAAAGGAAAAATTATTTCCTTGACTGCTTGATTTTAGAACTATATATGTGTCTCTTGTTTAAGAGTAACAGTTCAAATCAACCTAAAATTAGCATGGCTTCTGAAACACAAGTTGTTTGTGCAATTGGACAGCAATATTCTAGAGCAGGAGAAAAGATTTTAATATATATAAGATCAGAAAAGGAGGCTAATATATATGAGAAGTCAAATATGCTACATGCTTACCTGCAACACAAAACTAATATAAAAGCTCCCATTTAAACTACCTCCAGTTCTTTCAAGTTGCCTAAAAAGCCTGATTTTCAGAAGCAAAGAAGTCCTTCAAACCTTCTCAGAGACAATGACAGAAGTTCAAGACACATGAGGTCTAAACTCGTTAGTCTGGGGGGGGGGTTTGACTTTTTTTTTTCCTTAAAAAGTTAAAGCAGGCATAAAATAAGAATATGCATAAGTCAGAATTTAAATAATTACAGAAATTAGGATATGTTCACTGTATATTAGGACATGTTCACTAATAAGAAGAGTCAACCCCACCAAAACATGCTCAGACTGTGAACACATTTCTGGAGACAAACTCAAAAATACTGACTCTGCAACCCAAAACATTGCTTTACACTTTTATTTTGGGACCATTCAACACCATGCACATCACTACATCAGCATGTGGGTTTTGGCATTTGGAAAGCACAGGCACACACAACCCCCACCCCCAGGTTCATTGCAGTTCTACACGTTGTAGTCCGCAGCTGTGTGTGTCTACTGGAGAGGCTGAAAGCTTAGCTGGTATTGCTCATACACACCTCCTCCTTCCACTCACAAGAATCCCTTTGTGTAACATTATCCCAATTTTCTGGGCACAGTATTACAACCTTCATTCCAAAATCCTTTTCAGAGTTTTTGAAGCCTTCCACTGACAAGCAACCAGTGCAATAAAGCCACCCTTGCAACACTTTGAGATTCAAATGTCTGATTCCTGGTCATCTGACATTTCAAATTAAAAATAAGCTTTTGCAGTAAAGTTTGGTTTTCTTTGCATATTGTACATGACTAAACAAATGTCACTAACACAAACGGTACTTCACTGAGCTGCAATAGGAATATTTAACTCTGAATGGTTTGCTAGTTCAGCAAACTGCAATTATTTATATTATACACAAAATAAGCAAGGTTGAAACCACTTGCCATCATAACATTTAACAACTTCATTAAGAAAATAGGCTGAGAAAAGCTAGTAGGTCTTTTCCTGGAGGTGGAAGACTAGATAAATAAAACAGAAGAATCCAGCTCTCTGCCTCAGGAAAGGGAAACAGACTAATTTCAGTAACACTGCTTTTGAGTCAGAGCTCACACTGTAATGAGAGCCCTGACTTAGACAGTGAATTTTGTTATAACATCTGGAGTTCTGGAAGGATTAGTAAAATGTCCTGATAATGTCAAGTCATTGCAATTCTTTTGGCTATGCAGTAAGAAATACTGTATATATCTTCATTTAAGTAATCATTAATCTTCTACATGTCAAAAATAGTAAATGTTGATGGAGTCTATTCTTTTACTATTTTCTAAGAACTCAGGTTCTTAGGGACTTGTGTTAAACTGTCCTTGTTCGCGGATTTTAATTTGCTTAGTAATTTATTTGCATATTTATTAGCTAAAACCACTTCAGATGTGGACAATCCCAAAAAATCTAGTTCATAATAATTGTTTTGAAATGCAGATTAAATAAAACCACTGCAATGAAGAAAATTATCTACTTCAAGGCCCACAGAATTAGGGCATGGCATCTTCTAATTCTTACATTAGAAAATAAGTTTCAAAATTCAACTTGTTTCTTATTTCAGAATGAACCACTGAACTGAGACAGCTGAACACAATGAGCAAAATAAAAGTATTCTCCTTGACTCTGCAGAAGAAGATATTACTACAAAAATCTATGTTAGCACTTAAGACACTCAAGTTTTAGATACTCAGTGATTTCCACCCACTGACATACTAAATAAACACACAAAGACACCTCTGCACTGTTTAAAGTTTAAAGTTTAGGCTTTAAACGTCAAAGTGGATTGCTTTTCTTTTCTTATTTTTATCTAAAGTAGGATCATATACACATCTTTATTTTTTAATTACTAGCTTTCCTTCACCCAAGAAGAAACAGAGTGAATAGCAGGAAGAAATAATGCTTTTATCCACAAGGAAAATCTTTTAAGATATTAGACCTAGAAAGTTTTAAGCAAGTGAAGTCATAGCAAAGTAGACACCTCTTCTCTGGCAGTTTCAGATGCTTTAACATACCCCTTTCTAAGTTCCCTTCCTCCTCACAACGTCCAGACTGCACCATCTGCCATTTCCTACCTCAAAACTATTTTCGAAGGCCCACTAACACATTTCACAACCCCTCTTCTGAGCTCTGTCAAACATACTAACCTCTCTACATCCAGGGTTTTGTTGAAAAATGAGTTTGCGGATCCAAACAATGTCTTACTGTCTTGGAGTAACAGCTCCCTTGGGCCAATAGAAGTCTGAACTTCACCAGCCTCTGCTTATCACAAAAAATCAGGGAGTTTAGGAACAAATACAAGGGCAAGACCAGAAGTAAAGACAAACTGAACCACGCTAGTAGGTCAGGATTTATACTGCATTCTGCTGAGTGGAGCCCCGAAAGCATCTTTATTTAAAGCAAAGTATGGGAAAACTATGAAGTTCAGGCTCACCACCAGCAGAGAACCCCGGCCCTCTCCTGCCTGCTGAGGCATTTGGTTTTCAGACTATATTTGTCATGTTGTGTATATGTATGCACAGTTTTATTTCAATGAAACTGTAAGCACATCTGCAAACATAATCTTGCATTTAATTATTTGCACCTATTTCATACTTTCAGAGTACCAAGAGCTATTTCCAAATGAATGACACACATAATTACCTCACTGTTTCTGACACTGGGAAGAAGCTGGTCCCTAACAGCCTGTACAGGCAACATTAAAATGGGATTACAGAGTCTTGCCAAAGTTGCATTATTCTTCCATTCAAGTACTAAGATGGCATTCAAGAAGGTTCTGGGAAGCTATTACTGCTTCACTGCTATGATTTTCACATGAAGCTATTACGACTAAGATGTTTAACAGTAAGCGGTCACTTTATATCTACAGTTAAATATCAGTTGCATTGCTCAGTTTTGCAGACACTCAAATGGCATTCCCTCACCAACGTCTAGTAATTAAGTGTTTTAACATAACAGTAATTGTTCGTTTCAGTGTCTGTCAGGTACACATGCTAAAGGTATTGGCTTTTGAATTAGAAGCAGATGTGCTTAACAATAATTTGCACGAGCCACTGAAATACATTTATGACTTTCCTTGAAAAACCTTCTGGGAGTAAGTCATGATGAATTCTCCAGTAAGAGTTTCAGTAATATGGATATCAATAAATAAATAAAAGGAGTCTGAATAGTGAAGTTGAACACACACTGGGGAACAGCCAATGGTTCTATAAACTGGAAGGTCATGCTGAAAATCACAACATGCTGCCAAGGCAGTTAAAAAAAAAAAAAAATTAAGACTGTCTTCACACGAACAACACTTCAGTACAGACAGTTTCTTTCTGAGGTAGTGCACTACAGCCCCCACATAAGATAAGCTGCAATGCCAAAGGACTTTCTGCAATGATAAGTGCTTTTTATGTGAGAGTCGGTTCCAACACAACTGTGTCACAAAAAGCCACACCCTTAACTGAAAAAGCTGTGGCTGGAAAACGTAAGTGCACAAAAAACCCCTTCTGTCAGAAGCAGTTATTGTCAAATACACACAGAAAGAGAGAACAGCAACTACTACTGGAGGGGGGGCAGGGGAGGGGGATGGTGCAGGGACAGACACCAAAGGAAAATAAACATCTGTGAAAAAATCCAGACAGCACCTTATAGTAACAGAAGCAATGGCATCCATTCTTCTAATATGTACGTACACACAAACACTGTGGTGGTCAATGGAGCAGCACGTCAAACAAGAGCCATCAACCAACTCACAGAATATGCTGAGTCGGAAGGGACCCACAAGGATCATCTCCAAGAGTCACACCATGTGCCTGACAGTGTAATATATTCATCACATGGGGCATGTGGATGTGTGAGCAAATGCTATAAACAGGTTATTTGTGAAATACATTCAAGAAAACAGTTTTATAATATTTATAGCTCACTTACAGATACTGAACATCGTTACAAGAAAAAAACCTGAAATTGGTATTAATATTTCAGGTTACTTTCATCATTCAAAATCCCCTTCCTTCCCATTCTCTTCTAACCCAACAGTTTCATTAAGAGGAATGTTACAGAGTGGTGCTACAGAGTATAGTTTAAACAAAAGAATCAAGTTTTAGAACAGAAGTGTCCAAGTTTTTAACATTAACCTTCAGAAAGAAGAAAAATCTCAATTTTTCCAAAACAACTTACATTTCTCAGTACTCAGATGATGTACATATAGTTAAAGAAATTTAAACAGGTAAGACAGTGAATAATATCCTGCAAGAATCTACAATAACTTAAGGGCACATAAAAACTCCACCCTTAAATCTAAAAAATTATATACTTTAAAAAAAAAAATATTTGAGATGGGATTTTATTGTAGTCAATAAACATACTCAAAACTTTAATATTAATTCATTTTGATACATGGAAGTTGGGACAGATATAAGTACTTATGCCTCTAGTAGTTTATAGGGTCAGTGATTCTCACTGAACCACCATCATGAATATTATGTGAACATTGGGAAGACTTAAAATGTCTCACAACACATACACTAGCAGGGATCAGCTAAATACATTTCTTGAAAAATTGAGGTTTTGCAACCATTTAATGGTTGGGTTTGTTTTGTAATAAGTTGTAGTGGGTTATTTTTTTTGCTCCTCCACACCCTGAGGAAATTGTTTTTCACTACGGCTGCAGTCAACGGAATTTGACCTAAAGGCTCCCTGCCACTGAGCACAGCCCTCCACACCAACGCAGATTTAAGTCTGCTGAGGCCAAGTCAGAATAAAAATACAGTCTGAGAATCAGGAAGAAGATTGTGATACGGCAACAAAAGAACCTAAGAGACTTCTAAAAATTTAAAATATACTGTCAATTCACAAGACAGCACATGTAAAAAAAAACCCAATCAAACACAACAAACCCACCAAAACCAACCAAAAACCAAAAAACCCAACACAAACAAAAAAAACCACAAACCCCAACAACAACAAAAAAGACAGTTTTGATTTTTTTTTTTTTAATAAGTTCAGGAGAGTTATCTGATAAAAACCTTACAAAATCAAGTCATTTCAGAGAAGAAAATAAAACCCAAAACCTGCTCTCTTCTTGGAAGCTTACAGTTTCTCTGTACAAAATAACACATAAGCAACACACCTGTATGGGACCAATTTTGCCAAATTTGCCAAGTAAGTGAGCAAACTTCTCAACTGCGGACACAACCCCAGTCACCAGCAACAATGATCGGCACACTCAGTTGCAGAACATGTTGCTTTAAAGGCCTATTCCGACAAGGATACAGTAATTTCCTTTGTATCCATTTCTTTTTCTGACACTTTTTTCAACAAGTTATCTCCTCTCACAGCACAACTACGACACTGAGTCTAACAGACCTGAGAACAGATTTGACAAGTTGCTGCGGAAGGGACAAGGAGGCAGCAAAACTAAATAACTTGTTTTCTTTCCTGTTGTGCAATCAGCAGTCTTTGACGAGTAAAAGTTACCTAAAAACCTCATGCAAGTGACAAGTCAGGCAGTGTGATGGCAGGGGAAGGGGAGGGAGCTCTGTTTGGGATGCAAATAGAACGGGACAGGGAAAGAACAGAAAAAGTGTAATTTTATGGCCCAGGCAGGAGAGTGAGGACTGCAGAAAGCTACAGAGGTGAAACTACTGCACGGGGAAGTCATGAGGTGACAGGAGAGAGGAAGAGGAAGGGAGAGGGTCAGGCAGCACTGGGGTGGGGCAGCAAGAAACCCAAGGGGTAAGTGAGCCACTGCAGACAGAGCGAGTTAGCATGAAAATTGAGTTGGCGGGGAGATGGCAAGGAAGCAGAACATCCCTCTACAGAAAATAGGGTTTCTTTATCACTTGGTGTCTGCAAAAATATTTATAAGTTTGCACTGTTAGCACTTCACTCAATGTTCTGATCCTTTCTGTATTTTTTCCAATTTTCCTTTACTTCAGAATAACATTTGCCAAACTTTCTTCCTTAAACAAATTAATATAACTTTGCAATAGGGAAATTATTTATGATTCGCACTAAAATTTCTATCATTTCCAGTGAGAGCATTTTGGCACCAATGACACCGGATTTGTTCTTGCCATTTCAAATGTTTCCTATTGAACTTTTAAAAAGAAAAGCTGGCATTATCTTAGGAAGTCTAAAAACAAAGAAAGTAAATCATGACTGTACTACTTGCTAGACAACGTACTTAATATCATGAATAATTATATTATTTTTTAGCAAATGTTCCCAGCTCATGCATCTTCAGAATTTCCACTGGTCTTTGTTTTCAAACAGGAAAAGACCATTTCATGAACAAGAGCACTTATTTATCTTGTACTGAATTGGAGGCACCATCATTTTGCTTATTAATAGATGCTGCAAGTGCTGCAGGTTAAATATTAGACTGAAAATTAGAGAAATCCAACAATAAGTTTATCTGACCAAAAGCGTTGCATTTTATATTTGTAATATCAAGCTTTCGTGTCTATGACAACAGTTCAAGAAACAAACTGTGTTAGAAAACAAGGAAAAGAAATAGATTAAGTCTATTTGAAATGCACAAACTCCATAAGCAATTATTTCCTATTTTCACCTTCTCTAAAACACTGAAATCAGAGGCCCAGCACAGTGATCTGTGAGTGGTTCCAAGGTCATAAAAAACAGGCTTTCTAGGCTGCTGTGTTAGCAGGACATTTAAGGAACCACCATGTAACTACAACAGGTTGTAAAACAACAACACAAGTGCTGTCCAGCTTTAGCAAAGTCAAATGAAGGCTGTGATTGGAAAAGCCAGAGCAGACTCACCAAAGGCAAATCATGTCAGAACAACCTGATCACCTGCAACAAAATGACATTGTCTGTCAGTGAGGGGAGAGCAGCAGATACTGCTTATACAAAACTTCAAAGCATTTGACACTTTCCCACAGCCTTCTCTGGGACAAACCGTCAAGACAGAATGGACGGGTGGCCACAAAAACGGGCAGGAAACTGGCCCCTGGGATGCACTCCGAGGAGGCTGATCCATGGTTTTAATTCAGGCTGGCAGCACGTCATAAGTGGGGGACCCCCAGAAAATGACAGTGGGACCCACTGTTTGACATCACCTGGTGGACAGCAGGAGTCAGCAGTGAAGCTGCTGCAGCAATGAAGGAAAATCAGATACTGGGATGCAGCCACAGGGGCATCACTAGCAGAGACAGAGATGCGATCATCCCAGTCTACCAAGTGCTTGTCAGGCCACACCTGGAGTTTTTTGTCCAGTTCTGGCCTCCACAGTTCAAGAACAGAGACAGACTGAGTGGAGAGGGACAAAATGAGAGCCATGAAGATGACTAGAGTGTAGAACTCGGTCTGGGAGGAAAGACTAAAGGAGGTATGTTCCTTCCCCTTGGAGAAGAGATTGCTTGGGGGGACCTCACAGCTCTTTTCCAGTATTTAAAGGGAGGCTACAAAAAGGATGAAGGCTCTCTCTTCACAATGAGCCAGTGGAGAGGACAAGGGGCAACAGGTGTAAGCTGCAGCAGGGGAGGTTTCATCTCGATAAAAGAAAGAACTTTTTCACACTGAGAACAATCGATCACTGGAACAACCTCCCCAGAAAAACAGTGGAATTCCCATCAACTGGAGGTTTCAAGACATTACTGGGCAGGGTGTTAGATAATCCCACCTAGGATCCCTTTCCCACAACAGGCTGGCTCAGATGATATTTCAAGAACACTTTAAACCTGGGCTGTTCTATGTTGTATGATTCTACACAGCATAAACCCACTTAAAATGTATGCCAGAATTTAGGTGGGCAGATTCAGATGGGATATCTTTAAATATAGCTGTCTAAATTTTGTAGAATTTCCAATATATGTGGCTCAGAATACATAATCCAGTCCTTGCAAACAGGAGAGAGAAACTAGCATTAAAACTACATTAGAAGCTAAGATACAGAGAGGCTACTTCCCTCCTTTTAATGCAGGATTTAAATGGCCAAGAGTATCAAACTTTTAGAAACAGTAATCATTAACCTCTCCTCCCTGACCTGGAAAAGCATTATATCCCAGAGACTGGACTCTGCAGGAAGTTGAGAATGACGCACAAGGAGGAACAGGACAGCACACTGTGCTATTCCTCCCCTCACTGCAAGGTACAGTTGCAGCCTACACTCACCATGGGTACCATTTTCATGTCAAACTCTCTCAAACGTCGGAAAGATCAAACTTCCAACAAACAGCTCATTCCAAGCTAATTAAAAATGGTAAAGAATCCTAATCTAAAAATGGGACTAGGAATACAATTAAAATTAAGATTTAACAAAAAATAATAAAAGTCCTCTTGAAACTCTTAACTCATGTCTCCAATTGACCGGGTCCCTGGTTTCTTTGCAGTCCTAGGCTTTTAAATTCCCTTTCCCTCTTTAGAGCCTTTCCTTCTCTACCCTTCCTGCTAAGCAGTTTACACAACAAACAACAGAACAGCCATTTCTAGCCTCCAAGAACTGAAGAAAGACTAACAGTTTCAAACCTACTTATTAATCCAGCATCAAAATTACCCTGCTTTCACTTCTTTGACTTAGTAACTTAATCTGCTTGTTCCGTACACTTCTCAAACAGCATTTTCGGAAGTGCTCAGTACATAAATTCATGAAAGATTAGGGAAAGTGATAAATTATAATACAAATGTCACACTGTTCATATAACAGGAAGAAACTCTACATAAGTATCTTACACCATAGATGCCTAAGCTTTTCTGCTGAAACCCTAATAGCTTCACAAATGTGTCAGAAAATGTGCATGTAAATGACAAAACAGGATTTTCACCAGTGTCTTTTGCATTTCTCCAGGTACAGTCAGCAAGTATGAATTCTGCAAGCTATCATATATTTTTCCACTGTTTCCACCAGTAGAGCACCAATGGTCACAGGTGGTAATGTCAGTAAGGCACTTTTCCTTTCCACTGCTTCAGTGTCCACTAGCCCCAGAAATAATTCTTTACAGTTCGGTCAAAAACAGGGGCTTCAGTGTTATGATTCAGAGCAGTATCATGGTTTTCAGACAAATATATTTTACAAAGTTACTCCAACACTGAGATTAAAATCTGCATGTTGAGCCTNNGAAATTAAAATCGGCATGTTGAGCCTCAACTTAAAGAACACCCCCCCCCCCCAAATGAGTCCTCATAATTACACTGCCAAATACCACTGAAGTTGATTTGCCTGGAATTTTATTTCAGAAATCTGATTTCCAATTCAAATAAGGTTGTCACTTAATTATCTGGTTTTTACTTAATAATAGTATAATATCACAAAACTCATTTTAATACAGCTAATGCAAAGGAGTACAAATTAAAACAAAAACTAAGCCAGAATTACTTTGTGCTGATAAGGCAGAATTAGAAAGAAATTAAGAAATTGTCATAAACCACTACATAGGAATCACAAGGATTATGCTGTGTCCAGGTGATCGACCTACTGTAATAGTAAAATAAATTAAAAAACCCCAAACCCACAAGTATAAAAATTACCTCCTCTAACTTTGAAAAATGCACTACTAGAACATTATTTCTGGTTTTCATGAACACGCTTCAATAATAGATGTGAAATACCAGAGTTCAAGGAAGGGCTACAAAAATGATCTGGAGAGTAGAACACTAACTTATAGGAATCAGTAGCTTGATAAATTCACTGAACCAGAAAGATGAAGTGGTCATAGAGGTGACAGGGCTTTTCAGTCCTGTTAACCAAAGTATGGAGACATTTAACTTGGGAGTGAATAACAGACACATTTGTCCTTGAACAGAGTTGGAAGTTTCCTAACCATGTACACACAATACTGAGCCAATAACTTTGCTTTGAAAATTTTCATAAAACATGAGTTCTAATCCAACTTCCAGAATACTTTCTACTACCTCTCTGCACGGAGATCAGAGTCCCATCTGCCTCTCAAATCTATGAACCTCCCCTTCCTTCTTAGGCTTTGTGAAAAATAAGTTCCACATGCACAACATGCTCATTTTATGTGCAGCTTTCAAAGCACCTCTAGTCTTCCAGCACCTTTTTTTTTTTGAAATAGCACCTTCCTCTGCTGTAGGTTGGTGACAGCTGGAGACAATGTCAGACACAGAACTAAAAATCCTCCTTAATCCTTCTACACTCAGGTCAAACTGATCAGACCTGCAATCAGGATAAATTTTCTGTCAGGACAGGTAGGACCTCTTATTGTTTTTTAATGATCTTCAGTCGCACAAAGTGCAAACTCCTGAACGTTTCAGGCATACCTTACCCAAGAAATTTCAGTTACAACAACCATAAAAGTTCCAAAATCCCTTAGCCTGTCTCACTGGCTCCTTTGATGATTCTGCTGTTTTACTACATTGGAATTGACTTGCTTAGGTTAATGCTTTTTAAGTTAACAGAATAAAAATAGAATGTAGAATAAAAAGGATTGCACTAGAGAAGAAGTCACGCTATGCCATACTGACAACTTGTTGAACACAAAACATTGGTGCCAATCTTCCAGCACCCCTCCTTTATTGTGACATTAAATTTCGCTCCAATGTCACAGAGGCACCATGCAGTACTGAACGAGAATAAGTCACTAATTTTCCCATTCATCCTCTAATTGTGCAGTAAGTAACTGAGGCCTAGATAAAGTAAAATTCAAATATTTTCCCACTATTAATATTCATGGACGCTGGCAGCAGCACCAGAAAATGAATGGACATTTATTTTTGCTATCAGGGTCATGAGTCCATACAAATAAAGAGGTTTAACCCAAATACTGCTTATATTTAGGTTTCTGTGAACCCACATGCACTTCCCAAGCCTCACACCAAACATGCTAATAAGCCAGTGCCCTGAGATTTTGAACACAGGTCAAATCAGATCACCAGCTTTCCAAAGGCAGGGCCCCAGCTTCATCCAACAAGCATTTAGAAAGCCTGAGACAAATGGATCAGCATGTCTGACCCAAAAATGAACACTGGTTTTAAAAGGAAGATAGAAAAGCGGCTAGACTTTTAGTTCCAAGACTGGATCTGTGAAAAACACAAGTGCACACATTAGTTTCTCAAAGAGCCACCAGTGTACTGAAGCAAAATCAGATGCTTATTTTGCCAGTGTAATTAATCAGGTAAGAAAATGTCCACAATTTCCACATTCACGCATTTGAAATCAGATTTTCCTAGAAAACCACACATTGAAAGCCACAAAAGTCCCCAAATTCCCTAAGAGTGCTTATACAGAATCCTCACAAGGAAAGCCACCTGCACTTATCAGAGAAGAGTACTACTCCTGCACAGAACAGTAACTTCAGGGAGAAGTGCAGTGGTTGCACTGGTGGCTTTAGACAGAAACAAGAACTAAGGATCTACAACCAAGGACACGTTTTTACCACTCCCACTGTAAAATTGGGGGTGCCTCTGACACAGCAATGCAAGAGGAAGGACACAGAGCACAGGCTCTTCCCCACTGCAGTGGAGAGGCTGCAGCCCTGCTTAAGAACTGTGGAGTTCATAAGCAGCTCTACTAGAAGGCAGAAAACTCCAGAGCTCCTTTGAACACCGCACACAGTGTGAGTCGCAAGTTGTCTAAAGTGAAGTCAGACACATGCTGCTGTAGGTGAAAGAATGAGAGAAAACAAAAGCTTTCTTCTTCCCTCAAGATTTTCTTTTTACCTCAAGGTCAGCAAAATAAGTAAAATGAACAAGACCCCTCTGCTGTGCAACATAACCACAGTGGCATTGTTTCACTTTACCCGTAAGATTCTGTGAGTAATATTTTCTGATGGTACTATCTATCCAGCACTCCCCATCTATTATTAAATAAAAGAGACCGGACATTTTAAAATTAGACATGAAAATCTAGCTTCATTAAAATGTTAGGTTTTTCAAGGTCATACTAGATCACTGTCTGGGGAAAAACAAATCCCACACATACATGCAATGCTATCACAGATATAAGAACACTGAAAAACTTTCAGTGTTTTCAATGCAAAATGTAAAATAAAAAAAATGTAAAAAATGTAAAATAACTTTAATGCTCACTGCTGTGGAAGATTTCAAAAAGTGCTGTGACTAACAAAAGCTCCTACAAATGACAGAAGAAATTAAAACTCATTTTTCAATAGGAACATAGATACTTTCCTGATACTTTAAAAATGCAAGAAATTTCAGTAACTTTAAGTATTCACGTCTAAAATATTAGTATCACGATGCATAGAGGATCAACCGAATGCAGCAGTGCATAGGCAAAGTGGCCCCATTTTGGCTAGGATCCAGTCATTTTCATGTAGACTGAATAGCAAGGGATGAGATTCCTGAAGCGAATTGGCAATGAACAGAACAATGCAATTTAACCCTTTGAACTACTCTGCAACAGTAACTTCTTCCAGAACAGCTGCATGACACTTAGTATTTTATTTATTTACAGAGGAGAGAAAAGTAGTTAAGCCACAACTTCACTTTATGCAAGCATGAGAGATTTTTTTTTAGGTTTGTTTGAGTTTTTTAAAAGTTAATTTAGGTCAAATGTTGAAAAAAAAATCTCTGAACCCAGGATGAAGAATCTGTTGACTTACTCATTTGGGTACTACCCTCTGGAACAGAGGACATCCTGGGGTAAACTCTTAAAATGGATTAGATACAAAAAAACCAAACCAGATCATTTTAGTGTTAAATCTAATTGCACTGACAATGTTAGGACAAATTTCAAAGCACTATATTGCAAGGGTTCAAGTCAGCCATAGAACTTACAACAGACTGCAAAGGACAACTCCACACTGGACAGCGTGAGTGCACAAACCCCGCAGAGCGGTACCAAGCGAAGGTGCCATGCCCAGAATTCCCCCGAGCTGCTTATGGACACACAAACACCAAGGCCCAGCTTGCCCATCCCACCTCCAATATGGAAAAGACCATACCGAAAGGAAAAAAAATTTCATTTACTACTGCTGTTCACTATGAAGCTGAAATTGGAATGTTTAAAGAGGGGAGCAGGAAAAGATTCTGTAGGGGTTTTATCCCCAAGACATCTAAATGAAGAGTCTCGACTTATTTGAGTTAATGAAATAAACAGAAAATTTTGGGTTTCTTTTGTGGTTTTTGGTGGGGTTTTTTAAATCAAGAAAATCTACTAACAAACTGAAATTCTAAAAATCAAGCTCATGAATTGTCAGATTCTGCTTTTCAGTTTACTCTGATTGTGGGATTTATGAAGGAGTTCTGGAAAAAAAGGAGTGCAAAATTGAAATACTCTAGTTCAACTTCTTCATTCACCAGAAATTATTAAACCTTAATAACAGCTCTTACACATTCTAATTTGGAGACAAGACATTCTTGTTCAAGCAGGAGCAAACTAAAAGTGCTTAATCACAGCAGTTTTGCTTTCCAGGCTGAAATAAAGTGTGAGTATGTTTCTTAAATATAACAATAAGGAACACTCCCCCTAATGTTAGACTATATAAATGATATCTAATTTTGCTCTGCTAAGGCATCCCATTCATTAACTCTACTTGTCTTGTTCTCGGCTCCTGCTCTGAGGTACAGTCTTGGAAAAAAATAAAAGTAACTTGCCTATCCATCAACACTGATAATTAGTTTTCAGAGAATTTGACTTACACTCCCTCCTTTTTTTTTTTTCTTTTTAAAGATCTTATACTTCATGATACAATTTTTACTCAAATCAGAGGTAGACTAAACTGTCTTTTTTATACAATATTCCATTTTATCGACGGTTTTGTCAGGCAAGGACGTCATAAATCTTAAGCATGTTCTGGCAGCATTTGTTTCTACTCAAAATTATGTAATAACTTCCCACCATCAAATTTAAGAATTATGTGAATTTCTTTATGCTTTCCAGGAAATGTTAAGAACGTTATAAAGAATTAGTGTAGCTGCTCCAAAAGATTATGAAAGTGCAAGAAAAAAGGATGAAGAGGCTAAGTAACAGAGTGTGCTACCACTTGGCAACAGAGCCACAAGGTGAATTCATGACTGATACACCTGTAACTTTGGAGATCCTACAGCACATACCTCACAAGAAAAAAATTCCTCCATTATTATGAGACTGGTTGGTTGAGATTGTTAGAGATGGAACTAACCTGAATATTCATGACTAGATGCATGAATTCAACCTTTTTTTTTTTCTGACAGAGTATCCAAGTAACTCAGAAATTGCTCCAGTAATTAGAGAGTGTGCAGCACTATGCTGGAACCAGCAAGTTTGATACTTAAGCAGCACAAATGTTGTTGATGGGTGTGTTACCAATTCAAGCTAAAAGACAGTGAATTAAAGTGCATAAAAAAGGTAGAGGCTAAGACAACTGGAGATTTCAAGTAGACTTGATCCGGGTAGACGAAGGCAGTAGAGGTGTTGAATTTTTCATTAATTTCTCTTTCATGTTCAACTTGGGCTCTTCTAGGTGGCACCTCTCTGTCCCAGTTCTTTTATAGCACTTCCCAGGTTTGATAGGGGACAGAGGGAAGGAGGGAAATCCACATAAATTATGGGACTGATTTAGTCTCTCAACACAGTAGAAGCAGCTTGAGCTTAAAAAGCCTGTATGCAGGAGGAAACTAGTAACCTTGGAGAATGCAAGCATAATATTAATTTTGATGTAAGCCTTCCATGTGAGATTTTATCCCGTACTTGCACATTAGAACAGCTTTGAAATGTGAACCTTGCATATCTATTGTCATTCTATTTCCAAACTAGACAGCCAACGGCCAAGCTTATTCAAATTCAAAGAACTACTTCCTAGGACAGCTAATCAGGCATTTGTAAGTCCTTCAGGTAGATGAAGACAAAGTGGTTTACACCCACTGAAAATTTCTGGAGAGTGTTTAAAATACATGCCCTATATAAAGGATATTAACACTATCTTCATAGAATTCTTAAAAGTGACAGTAAGAAAGTTCATGCCATTACACAGCTCCCAAAGCCAGGAGTGTTCTCTCTTCCAGCTCTCAGAATGCTCCTGATGACTTTAATCTACAGATTAAAACATGTCAGCCCTGGATAAAAGTGTTATTGGATTTCATTTTCCTGCATTAGATTGCTGTTCATTCCATATCAGGAAACAGTATGCCAAGAAATCCCTACGAACTCTATTTTAGGCGCAGCTCATCTCTTTTTCTTTTCCACAAGCGAGTGTGAATGTGCTCCCCACCCCAAAATTATGCAGTTTCCTAATTCTGGGTAAACCTCAAGGGTCATGTACACCCACACGGTAACAGATGAAACACCATGAGAAAACCATCTTCCTGATCGTGCTGTCTCCCTTGTCAGGCAAGTATTACCCACTGAGTATGGCTGCATAAATTAACATCACACAAACCCAGAACTTCTCTTCCAGCTCAGTTTCTCATTGTTTCCACCTGACAGTGTCAGAAAGATGTCATTTTCTTTGCTCCACAGAGTTTCAGAATTATATCTGGGGAGAAATGCAGTAGTCCAAGTTTCTCCAGTCACTGCAAACCATGCAAAGAGAGTGTTTAATGGCCATTTTAGCAAAATCACTTTCAGAATCACAAGGAGCCCATACTTTAACACACCACGAATCATAGCCACACTCACTTTCTGCTATATCTATTTATTTATTTCTTAACCAGAACCCTTCCAGATGGTTATTCAATTGAAGGTTGAACAGAATAAAGCAGCATGCACAAAACACAGAAGGACATGCATCAACCAAGGCATAAAGATTCTGTTTGCACTGCAGGAGAACAAGGACTAACCTGAGCTTGATACTTACCCAATTACTAGAGTGGCTGTACCCTCCTGCACATCACAATCCAGTTCAACTGACAGAACAATTCATGCTCTGCTGGGGCAAAGTCGACCCATCACAAAGGCTGCCTTCCCCGAAGAGGCTAAGCTGGATGCATTTACATTTGTGTCTGATTTCAGCCATGACTCTCAAACCCTGGGGGATGCACATCAGCTTTTTCCCCTGCTCATACACACACAGCTTTCAGGGCACCAGTCCCCAGCACATAAGTCATCCCTTAAGGTTCACCCCCAAACATTATCTAAAGACACACATGCACACCAGAGTATCCAAAGGTCACAACAGCTTCGCATGGCCTCAGTGTTCTACAAAACTAATGTAAAGCCATTATTAAAACTGGACAAAACAAAACAGAAATTGTGCTTCTGGGCACTCTGAACATACTGAATTCAAGTGCCAGTGTAAAACATGAAAGGCTCCTGTTCTACACATACTCAAACTTCCAGATCATGAATGGATAGTGTTCAGTTTAAGGACTAGTCTCTTTAGGGAGGGATTATTTTAGTTGACAAACATTTGAAGATTAATAGGAAAAAAACCCCAGTGTGTCTACATATTTGTCTTATTATTGATTGTCTAAAAACAACTCCACTGACTATATCACCACCTTTATTATTCATTTTTATCCAGATATAGTCCCATCTTCCAACCTTACCACTACCAATAGCCAGAAAACTTCTAAAAACACAGCACCAGTACACCTGTTTGTTTGCCTAGTATTAACCAGACATCTTTCCCCACTGTATTCTAAAAACTGCACCCTGTCAGTGTGCAGTTTATAATCCCAGAAACAGAAATTTAAGTTAAAATAATGAACATCAAAGACAGATATGTCAAATTAGTTGGAAGTCAGACAAGTACTTTCATTCCTGACTCAAGCTACAAAATGAGCTCTTTCTAGAAACTCAACCGCACTGTTTTATTGCCAAAATAGGTGTGCAGCTCTCTCAAGTACACTGAAAGACTACTGGCATCAGAAATTGTAAAACACAGTGACATGCATGTGGTATTCAAAGCCAAAATTCTAAACCCAGCTTTTCAAGCAATTTCCCAAACAGCATGCAGCTGGATACAGGCCAGTAGTTCCTGCCCACACGAATTCCCACTGATCGCAATAAAACGTTAGAAATTGGTAAGCAACTCTCCAAGGGGGTGGGCAAAACAACTGTGTGAAATGGAAACAATAATCACTTACATTAAAGCTGTACTGTGGTATTTGTTTTTACCATAGTAATATTTTACATGTAGAAACATCTACTCCTTAAATCGTTTCCATACAGGCTATCATGCTTTCTCCAGAGCACAGTATTACTTTCTAACTCTTCCTTGACAGCTATCCCCACACTGTGGAGCCACATGGCTGAGCCTGTGTGGCTGTCTGTGTGGCCACGCTGTGAGCTGCAGAACAGACCAAGGCAGGGAACTTGGAAACAAACCCCCCAATCCAAACCTGCAATCGGATCTGTGCACAGAAGCTCCTGCCCTTAAGGGATTTCAACAGGATCTAACAAGTCCACATGCCGAAGTGCATATGAATGCAAGCAATTTCCACTTTTTGTCAGAGTTGTTCAGTAACAAAGCATCTAATGAAGCTTCTGAAATACAACAAAAATCCTACAGAAATGTATTAGATAGGGCTGCATGATAAATGACATTTACTATTCCATTTTTAATAGTTACCTTCCTGTGCATATCCAGAAACCAATATATTCTATGTCACCTCTTCCAGAAGACCCCACACAACATCCATGTAATTTACAGTGGCCATTCAACTTCAGCTTGAAGAAATTAGCAGATTCAGATTTGAAAGTTTTTTCTCTTTTTTTTTTTTTTTAATCAAAACAAGTCTGGAAATTCTAATGATCAAATATTAAGCCTGATGCTTATTTAGTCAGCTGCCCTGATTTCATAAGGAATAGATTCTGTAGCATTCTATTCTGTATACAAAGAGTTTCTGTATCTGTCAGAGTCAAAACCATTTTGGGTTTTATAAGCAAATGTCAAAACTTTGTCTAAAGGAGCAAAAAATTGTCAAACTCAAACTAGAGGTTTAATCCTCCAAATATCCTGATGAACTACGGCCTGTGTGCAGTTTAAAGAACAGAAAAGAACACACACTAATTTGCAGCAATTTATCAATTTATGCTTTACACCATGAAACTAATATTCCAGGCATAACTGATATAAAATGTGTAATCTTATTTTGCACTCTGCTAAACCCTTGACTGTAACAATACCTCATAGCAGAAAGTCCCATGGGCTAATACAGAATATGACTTTTTTTAAAGTGTGTTTTAAACATATTATGTGTAAAAAAAATCCTACAGAAATCCTCTGTGTAATGCAATCCACATTTTTAAAACTGTTTCTGACCTTATTCCATCAACACATTTTTCTATTCTACTTCAATTTTTCTCAACTGTCTTCTCCAAACTAAACCAACCTTAACTTTCTCTCCTTTCTCATAGTTGCTTGCTATTTTATTTCCTATTTGTGCTAGACATTACAGAACTTCAGTTAACAAAAAGATATACCTCTGATTTTTTTCCCCTTTTTAATCTCATAAACCTCTATCAAGATCACTAAAATTCAGATAGTTTTATGAAGATGTTCAATGACACATAATATCAACTTATTTTACTAGTTTAAATTTTTCTTATTTATGAGTCTGTTATCAACCTTATCCCTGAACTTTCTCTATGCCAGCCTCAAGTTCCTCGCTCTTCTCCAAGTCTTAAGCTACACAAGACCAGTACTTCAAATGTAACCTGTTTCTATTTTCTAGAACTTCGATAATGTAGGAAAGAATTAATGGTAACAAAAGTCAAACAGCCCATTGTCCTGTATCTCCTTGCTGCAAATTTGTTCAGTGTAGATGCTACAGACCCTCCTGTCCCCACCATCTGTACCTTAACATTTTTCACAGGGAAACTGATTCAATCCAACAAGTCTTGGGAAAGGATATTCACCCACTCTTCTTTGGGGGAAAGGGAGGAGTAAGGTTTTTCTGATTTATCCTCCAAAGATCAAACTGCATATCAACATGCATATCTTCACTTTACAAGACAGTTAAGATTTTGTGGGTTTATGAGGCACAGTGCCAATAGGAAAAATTACGTCTAAGAACAGTTTCTTTAAAAAAAAGTGTCATCAGCTAACATGACACAATATGAAAAAAAAAGTTGACATGGCTCTCATGAAATAAGAGATCAAAATGCCAAATCTGAACATGCTGCTGAAAATACACATTATTCCAACATCAACTGCATGCCTTTCAGAACCAGCTATAACAGAGGCCACATCGGCAGGGGAGGGTGTTCTAGATCACACAATAAATAAAAGATTATTTCAATTTAAGACAACTGAACAATACTCAGCTTCAACTCTGACAGACAAAAGAATTTTAAAAAAATTTAAAAAATCTCAAGAATGTATATACAGCCAGAAAGCATTTTCTCCTCTCCAGTGCTTAGTATATTTTCAGTTAACATACATATTATCTGGTTCATCAGAAGGGAGAAACTGTTAAGTTTCCAATGTCACGTCCATTAAATGAATTAGAAAAAAAAATTGCGTGACTTTTCAGTAATTATTTCTATTACTTCAGGCAATAACATTATTTACTTTAATCTGACACCTTTTCAGTTATCATGACAAATCCTATGCAGTCTAATCAAAAAACATACTTTAAGAACAAAAAGTCAAGATAATCACTTTACACAATTTTCTTACTGTGCACATATTAATATCTTCTTTCAAAATACCAGTATTCATAAATATATTCTCCTCACTGCAAGAGCTTTAAGATGACATCTGCTAATTCATTCACTCTTTGGAGATTACAAACATTTTCTGACTTTGGATTTTTTTTAATCTATTTTATTTTTAAATAATCTCTAGTCTAGAGACTCCCTCTAGTTCTCACCTGTTTCACAGAATACCTAAATAATAAAATAGATTAAATGCAATTTAGTCATAACAATGAACACTTACTCAAGCTTTAAAAGTATTAATTGTTATTTATCAGCTTTCAAAATTATAACTTTTAATCACAGAACTGTATTTTGGAATGCAATTTAGCTAACTAACACTGAAACATGTGGAAAGTGCCATTTAAGTAATTGATGTTATACTTATGCAATTATTTACTTTTCATATTAATCATTATGTGTGAATACAGCAATTTAAAGGGATAAGGTCTAGTTCTTAGTCTTCTACATGAGCTCTGAAAACATTAAAGTACTGTTAAATTTGAGAATAAAGAAAAATAAATTTAAGCACACAGAGAGGGCTAAGACACTGCTTTGGCAATTATTTGGATCCAAAAATCAACAGGAAATTCAACTAACAGCTGAAGGGAAGTCAATAAAACACATTAAGCACAGTCAGGAAGGAACCTTTCAAACATCATAAAATTCCTAACCTGTCCTAACCAAACTACTTTCCATGCTTGAACTTCCTTCCTAAAATGAAGATTTCTAGATGAACATTTAGAACAAATAAGTAACACAGAAGACAAAAATCCAAAGCAGTTACAGTATTTCTGCACATACAGAAAACACATCCAGTAATACAAGCTACCGATTCAGACAAAACAATTGCACAAATGAATGTTTGTAAGTTCCCTCTTGGGTCTGAAATACCTCAGCAGGAATTAAATCATGATTTAACATGCCCTAACAATTGAATAGATTAAAAAAAATTGTAACCTCAGGCAACATTAATTTCTCAGTTTGCCAATTACTGTCTTTCTGTCAGTCAGAAGGCAGTAGAACCTTTCTCTGTCAAGTCAATTTTCTTTTAAAACCATCAATTTTCTATAAGACAGAGATATAGGAGTGCCTCATTAGAGCAATTAAAGCAAAAGCTTCCTCAAAAAATAATATTCCAAGCTTATTAGATGGACAGCATCTTAGGACAATACACAGGAACATGGTGTAGAGTGTTTTCACCACATCAACCCTTCAGCTTGCACCATTTTTTTTTCTTTTAAGCAGCTTAAAGGAGAGTTCTCAGAGAAATATGAAGACAATGGCGTAGCTGTGCACGTGCTGTGGGCAGCTTCCTTCAATCACACAGGACAGAAGGAAAAAACAACAACACAGGGCTCATTATTAAATCTGTTGAACTATTCTGTGTTGACTTGGGGTTTCTTAACGCAAAACACAGTATTTCAGCTACTACAAAAGATACAACGTAGTATATTCTGTTAAACAGTACTTAAAACATCCTACTTGTCTAACATCTACCATTCCTTGATAAATGCATTTCTGTATCTCAGAACGCAACCGGTGCGTCTGTCCAAGGAACAGCCCACCCATATACCCACGGGTGTCTGGGCAGTATCTGGTCAAGTTACTGCATCATTTTTAATAAGACAGGAATCATGGGAACAAACAGATATCCTGGGTCAAGCAGTTCAAATCCCAAGGTACAGTGGAAAACTACATTACATCCCCTCCCCCTTCCCCTTATATAAGCTAACCAGCTCCATCTTAAAGAGAGCCTTATTCCACTACTCCTAAGGGAAGGCTGTTGCAGACTTCTATGCCTTCGTTGCTTAGGAACCATCTTTTCTAATTTCCAGATTAGGTTTATTCTTGGATAGTTTATACCCATTTGTTCTTATACCTCAAGCATAAAAAGCTCTTTTTACCCACCTGTGTTGTTTCACTCATTTTTATGAAGAGCCAGCTCTTTCATACTTTGTTTCCCTAGACCAAATAAGATACTCTCCAAGCTCCAGGAATCAGTCCCCAGACCTCTTCCAGTTCAAATGCCCTTTTTACTTGATGGTGGGTGATAGGAATTAGAAGCAATATTTCAGATATTTCACAAGTACCAGAAAGGGTCAGTACCACTTTATTTAATGAAAAATATTAGCAGGACAACAACAGTATACTTGTTATCCTAATACTGTTCTCAGTTGCTAACTTTGATTGGTTTGACATCCTGAATTGTTATAATTATTTTAATGCTATTTAATAGAACTTCTTTTTCTACTGTTCATGTCTTAAGGTCTCAACTTTGTTCTGTGCAAAACTTACTTTTGTATTGATGATTCTTGACATCTGATGAGAAAACATGGGATTGCCATAAGAAGTAGGAATAGATCAAGGCTTTTAATCAAAGTACTACATCTTGAAAGTGATCCTTGACAAATTCCACTGCTTACATAGTTCCAATACATAATGTTCTGGTCATCCAGTTCTATTCATACTTGACACATCCTGTCACCATTTAAAATCAATTTTCATCACTCTAGTTTTTGTATGGATCATATTGTACATTATATGACTTCCAAGTTAAAAGAGGTCAGGTCTAACCATGTGTCCTCTCCAAGAAGTCAGGGATTTCTTTATAAAAAGAGGTATTATATTTCTCAAAAAATCTTCCTCTGTTAAGAGCTGTATCATTCATATCCTTTCCATCTTACCTCCACACAGAACAGCCTTTCTTTCTAAATTTAAACAAAAGTCTCCATACTAATGCATACTATGATGCAGTAACCATTTCAAAGCACCTTTTCCTCTTCACGTTGTGACTATTTTCACAGTACACCAGCCACCCAATACCCTTCTGCCTTGACATTTAATAACAATTCTTGCAATTGAGCCTGTAATTACACAGATCATCTGCTTCAAAATTCCAGAGTAAATATTATGTAGTCCCACTGATCTGGACCCTGTAAGTTCAACTTTATCTTTACAGAAATCATTTTTGGAACCTTACTTCAGTATGACCTATTTGCAGTGTGCATGTGTTCAAAGCTATCTTCACTGAAAATTAAGGCAAACTTTTCATGCAGTCTTTCACAAGGATCTAAATTATTTTTAGTCTTATTTCATTGTCCCCCTGCTTCCTGACAAGACAGGTAAACAGTCTTTTTCAGGTTTTCTGCTTACTCTTGATGCTCCTCTTCAATTTATTAACCTTGTTAGATCTTGCAGCTCCACATTTTTGTATATGGAAAAAAAAAATCAAAGTTTAGTAAGAGCATAAATATTTTATACAGTTGCCAGAATTACCTGCATTTATTGCGATATCAGAAGTTTAGCAATGCCAAAAGCAGCTGAAAGCACCTCAACAAATAAGCCCTAAACATTGCTGTAAAATTGGAACTGCAAGAACATTTGGATGCTAAACTACGTTATGGACTTTGCAATTTGAATGTCCACTTCTGTAATTACAATTATAAACAACTTTTCATGACACCCACACATATTTGCTCTTTTTTTTCTTTAGCTGAGCAATTTTTCACTTGTTTTTCCCCTAAAAAATGTATGAATAAAAAGATTAATGCCAGAAAGTCACTCCAAAGCTAGAAAAATAGAAAGCAAGGTAAAGCCACTTAATTTCAGCTTTACCTCAGATAATATATCCGCTTGGAAAAAAAGCAACCTGTATTATCAATATTTTGTTTTGAGAACATACTGCACAGCTATTACAAAACTTACTTGAAGGTAAAAAAAGTCTGCAGAAATAAGGTTCAAATTTAGGATTACTATAGCAACAGAGAAGAGGGATGGGAAACTCTGTCAGATCATCAAATCCTTTAAAGAGTAAATTTAGATCAGAGTTGCAGGCAAATTAACTGAATTTATCCTATTCATTAATGATTAACACATCAAATTAAGGACTAAATTGAACATGCAAAAACTAGTACAAGAAGCAAAGTAGCAAATACAAAATTTCAGACTGAATAACCTCACCTTTTCCTTTTATCATTAAATATTTGGTATCACAACAGGT
Organism: Grallaria varia; assembly: GCA_013396735.1. Classification (NCBI taxonomy): domain Eukaryota; kingdom Metazoa; phylum Chordata; class Aves; order Passeriformes; family Formicariidae; genus Grallaria; species Grallaria varia. The sequence continues at coordinate 164,928 of VWZG01008799.1, read as the reverse complement.
CTTCATGCCAATAGCTGATAATAGTATTATTTAGGAAGGTGTCTAGTCCTGATTAAAGGTCTGCAAAGACCATGAGCAGGGTGATGACTTAATTACCTGAAAACCAGGGAACATGGAAATAAGCTTAAGCATTTTAAAAAGGTGACATTTTGAAAAACAAACCCATGATATCCAAGTAACTAATTACTCACATATTTTTTCATTACACAGTCCTTAACATTCTTTGTATTTTGGGGTTATTTTAATAAATGCTTAAATACAAAATGGATACATATAATTATGTTAATGACTCAAAAAAAGAAGGCAAGAAAAGTAGTACTGTCAGTCTTTTTGGGAGACCAGCTATCTCAATGCTTTAGTCCACTGACATTAGATAGGATCCTAAACCCATTGAACGTGCATTTGAAGTGGCAAACACAGCTACAAAGGTTTATTTCTGACCTTGCAAGCTTTGCTTGAGGCATTGAGGGGTGTCTACCCACTTTAGAGGTAAGTATTGACCCACAAAGACTCTAAGACTCAGGCAACTTTTCCACCAGCTAGAATGTTCAATTAATAAGGCTGCCCTCATAATTTGCAAGACTAAGTCCAGCTTTCCTGGCTGACATTCAGATTTTAACCATGCTTCCCAGCCTTCTGTTCACCACTTCTGGCTTCTGTTGACGAGCTGCCAAAATGCTCTTTATTTTCCGGTGGCTGGGCAGGCCAGAGGACAGTTTGAGAGACTACCTTCTTCCAAGTTGTGCAGCAAACTGTTCACTGTGTTCTCTGCTCTTGGCTTCTCCCCAAGTTTCTCCAGTGAGGGTAAACTGGAGGATGCTGGAAGTACTACCATTCCAAGAGTGTGAAGTAAGGGCATAGGCATCTTTGCTGGGGTTTCCTTGTCCTTAAATCAACAACTCCATTAACAGACTGTTATTCTTGATCTGGGACACTATGGCACGTCTAGAAGTGGACATCCCACCTGTCAAAATCCTTAGCCCATGCTGCAATCACAAACAGTCCCTCCAGGAGAGGGGTAGGAAGCTCAATATAAGATGGTTCACATAACTCAGCAGCCTTAAGATTAGTGTTTAAGATAAGTTTTAAGGTAGATTGAAAGCAGAGTGAGAAAACCACAGGGGCAGACATTCAGTTTCAAGTAGCAGCAATCAAAAACAATGGGATGGTCCTCTCCAAGTCCAAGGCATAGAAACCTATCCACCAACTTTTCTTGACACGTAACAGCTATTGTTTAGATAGAGGATATCTCATCTCCCTCTCCATCCAAACCAAATATGATTCACTTGCTCTGGGAAAGCCCTAAAGAATTTACTAACTTTTAACCAAAATCACTATATAAGCAAATAGGGAAAAAAAAGTTCATTTCATATGTACAGTTGAGATCTAAGCAAACAACTGAGATAATTATTTATTTATTTTACCTTCCTATTAATAGATTCAAATCTAATACCCTACTGCAATTGTTCTACATAACCAAATAAATTTTACTGTGTACTCATAGCCACTAACACTTCATGAAAAACAGTTTACAAAAACAAACACTACTTTAATCTGAATTCACCTATAAAATTATTCCAAAATGCTTCTAAGTTATCAGTTATAACCAAAATTACCAGAAGATCTTTGAAAATTCACCACCTAACTAATGTTACTGTAAGCCCAAGAGGAAGGGGGAAAAAAACCAAAACAACAAAAACCCCCACTCCTTGCTATGTGTACTAGTAGACTTAAAAATTACATCCACAGTAAGGAACGAAAATTTACTTTGGAATTAAAAGAGAATCTTGTGTTTTACACTGAATCTATTATTCAAATCCTATGGAAACTTGAAGTGACATTTAAAAATAAAGCAACGCATGAGCTGTGTAGAATTTTACCTGAAAATCATGAACAGCTTTCCAGTAGCTGAAAGCACTTAGAGAAAGAGGACAGATACAATGCTCCTATGCTTCCCTATTTATCCTTTTTATCCCAAGTTCTTATGTTTTCCCCTGCATCCTGCAGGAGTCCATCCTTTCTCCTCCCTTCATCTGAGCACTGGCCCACACAGGTTAACCAAGCAAGAGGTAAAATACACTTCGACTGGATCGGAGCTACCCATACACTGACTGGCTGGCAAGTGTGTGACACCTATGCAGCCACATGCTCCTGCTTCCCAAAACAAATCAGGGGCCATGCCCCTCTCTTAGCGAGGGCACAAGTTTGGCCATCAGATTCTCTCATTACTGACAGAAACCTTTATGTTTGAAGTCATCATTTTCCTATTAAACTCAGCTGAATGTAGCTAAGAGGTTCCGAAGCTGAAAAGAAAAATAAAGTAAGTTTCTTTAACTCTGGAATACTTTAAGCTGTGCTGATTCAAGATCAGTACACAAAGCTTTGCTAGACAAGATTTTTTGGAGAAGAAAAACAAGTATACTGCATCTCTCACTTAATGCACAACAGCAGTGATGTCTTCTTTCAGTGAATTTGATGGAATGGATGTTTCACAAGCATACATACTTTATGGAATTTCATCAATATTTTGCAGTGACAATACCAAAAGGAATTGCTTCATCTGTTAAAACATTAAACTTGCAGTATGCTTTATCCTTCATCTCCACAGTCACAAGGCAGTAACAGCAACTTTATGTTCATGTGCATGTAAACAGACACACAAAAAACAAAACCAAAACAAACAGCCAATCAAAAACCCTCACAGAAGGCAGTTGTCATGGGTCAAGGTTTTCCTTGACACTTTCTGGTTTAATCTGGCATTAGCTACAACAGAGATGAAATAGTGTATCACACCTCTTAAGATTCAAGATCTAAACCAGATAGGAACAAAAACCATAAAAAGCACCACCACGAAAATTTGAAGTTTGTAGGTAGAAACCCCAAATAAACTAAGTTTCTATGGCTCCAAGTCAATTTCCAGTTTTTAGTCCAAAGTCGTTTTTTACTGATTCCAAACAAAAACTTAGAAGATCTTAGGTATGGTAATTCAATTTCCCCTTAATCTGTGGTGCAGAACCATATCACAACATTCATCTACTCATTTGATGTGAAAGTATCAAAGATACCATAAAGTGTTACTCATTAACTGCATTTACTACTCACTGTTTCTATGACCTCTTTACAGCAATTCAGTTAGGTATATGAAAGAAAAATAAAATCTCCAAACTCTGAAATATTTTACTCCTCATTTTTTCAGACTTCATGAGTCAAGATCTGAAAATCATATGTAACATGTGGTGCAAAAATTAGTAATTTTGAACAGATACATTAGTCAATTAAAAATGCAAAGGAATGTTTGATTAGTCTGAAGAGCACAGAAACTTCAAATCCCAGTTTATAAGAGTAGTTCTTAACATTGCAATTTTAAAACTGAATTCAGATTTGCTTTCATGTATGCTAATTTTTAGTTAATCTGCAAGGAAAATCACTCAAATTAGTGATAGTGAAAAACTCTTTTGATATTCCACTTGCTAGCACAACTGATCTGAGGGTGAAAGGTTGATCTTTCACTAGATAACAAGTGCATCCAGCAGAGCAGGCAGAGATCATTTCTCAGAATGCAATCTAATAAGCAAGGTCAAAGGGGGGAGGTTAGGAAGATCCTGAAGAAGTTGTTGCTCCTGTTTGGCTACACCTTCAAGGACAACGTTTTCAGTTTCTCAGAAGGGTCACAGAGTCAATCCAGCAACACCAGCAATCACATGGGCTGGTCAGCCAGCCTCACAGGCAGTGGTTATTCAAATCCGTTTCTACACTGAAACTTGATTTGCCCTGAAGTGAAGAACAGTCAGACTTTAAAATTCCTCAAGGTAGCAGCAATACTAACAAGACCAGGACCATTGGTTAGAATGTTAAAATGGAGCCCTCATGGCAAATGACATAATCTCGGCTTATTTATCATATCAGCTCATACCTGATTTGAAAAGCAGTAGCTCTAAAGAGGGCGTTTCCTGAAGTCTGTTCCCTTCTAAGATTTGCAACTATGAACCACTAAAATTTCTGAACTGACAAGACTACAGTCAACAACATCCTCTGAGTAGTGAGGAAAGAAATCAATTATTGGCCTCAATTTGACTAAAGATTATCAAGATTATTCTCAATAACCAACAGAAGCTTACCGAGATGGTAACAGATGTTAACGTATATTATTACAGAATCCTATTATTGTACACACAATACTTCAAAGTGATAGAAAAAGCAGCCACAGAAAAGGGTAATTTTAAATTAAAAATTATCATTGATCAAAATATCTGTATAATCAGTACTTTTTCAGCAAACTACCTCTAGTGAAAAGAAGCTTTCCTCAGGAAATAAACTGGTTTACATATTTCACATTTTACACCTTTCTCTATTAACCAGTTTGTACAGATACTGCTCTCAGCCCTACCAAACCCAGCATTTTTGAAGAGAAATGCTGGTAATTAGCAAGACTAGGTAATATTTTCCTATTCCCCCGAGAAATCTGATTAAATTGTATGAATGGAAACTACCAAACTCACGTAATCTAGGAACTTCTACTACTTTTAAAATACACCTGCTTTTGAATCTGTTTCTATAGAAGACATCTAATTAAACAGAAGAGTTTTAGATGGGGTCCTCAGCAGATGTCAAGTGATCTACACAATGGAATAAGCAGAGTAAACTTCTGTTCACATCTGCTCACAATCACTTTTCATATATAAAGCCCATATCGCTCTAAAAGTGCCTCAGAAATATTTAGTTAGTCTGAATTACTAATACAGTGCTATTTCAGAGATTGCTTTCTGCCACACAGCATGGTCCAAAAGCAAGTTCTAATTTAGGAGCCACCGAAGTCAGAAATTCAGCATGACTTTTACTTCATGTCCTCATGCCTCAAGTGTCTCCCCTGCATGGTAGAAGTGACACTGAAATTTTCTCCTTTATAGAAGTAGTGGGCAAGTTTTGTTACTATGCATTTTTCCCTCAAAGCAGGACTGGCTCATTTGCATAGCAACACTTTGGGATTTACAAATCACTCACTTTTCACAACTGCTACAGTTCTTTAATAATTAAGAAAACTATTTCCAGCAGTCAGAAAAGCAGTGTGTACAAGATTTACTGCCTGGCCTCCTCAGAAAGCACTTGTCATATACAAGCTGTATGCGCAGTAGCCATCATGCTAAGCACCCCTCCCCTACTTTGAAACCTCCAGTTCTATTATTTTACTCTAGTTATTAACAAAATAGTATACCTCAAAAATCAGTTTTTTCCTCCTGTAGCAAGTCACAGGATGTTGGATGAGCTTTGTTAAAGGCAGTTCATGCTGTGAAATTACACTTCAAAAACCAAGATTTGAATGAAGTAGAATGTCTTTTTCTGTCAGTCTCTCAGTGCTCATACAGATTTTCTCTACTTAAGATCATCAATTGATCCAATTCCATGCACGGATTCAATAACCGGTTTGGGTTGGAAGGGGTCTTAAGGATTATCTAGTTCCAGCCCCCCGCCATTGGCACCTTGCACTAGACCAGGTTGTTCAGAGCCCCATCCACACACGCAAAATAATTTTTAACACTGATGGGGAATCACAAAGAATAGTTGAGTCATTTTCTGTTGGAGACATCCAAAAAGAGCTGTCACAGAAAAAATACTGATTCAGTAAGTGACCTTCTTCACTCCACAGCATTAGTGAAGCATACTCTAATGAACTTATTGGCACAATACGCCAGCAAAAATCTTTGCTTCAGATGAAGCACAAACATTCAGATTTCTCACACCATTTTATAACAGAAAGAAAACTTTCAATCAACACAACAGTTTTTGGCTAAAAAGTGCTATTCTCAGAATGGAACCTCATATGGAAAACAGATCTCCATTAAAACTACAAGATACTTAAACATGCAAACACAGTCATGCATATATTATTATCCTGCTACAGCAAAGATGTAAAAACTTGCAACTGCCTCTTCCTCAAAACTCTCCTAACAAAATCACCAAGCTTAAATTCTGTAACTGAGGCAAATTATATAGATCATTACATTCATTTAAGATTATTTTTACAAGACAGCATCACACCTGCTTACTGACCGTAAAGAAACACCGAAGTCACCTGCTCCACAAGTCTAGTTCATAGTTGCATTTTTTCCTCACTTATTATACAACAGCTCTTAAAAGAATATTTCCTTACTGAGAAACAGAATTGTTATATCAATATATTTAACTAACAAAAATAGAAGCCTATTTTATATTTTAGAAATAGTTCATATTTATTTTTAAAATAAGTTATTTTGCTCTATTAAAAAAAAAAAAAAAAACAACAAAAAAACCCCCCCCACCCAAACATCACAACAAATTTGGGGCTNAATAGAAGCCTATTTTATATTTTAGAAATAGTTCATATTTATTTTTAAAATAAGTTTTTTTGCTCTATTAAAAAAAAAAAAAAAAAACCACAAAAAAACCCCCACCAACCAAACATCACAACGAATTTGGGGCTGTTAAGAACTGTCAAGAATTCCAGTGGCACAGTCAGTCACGTTACAAGAACCAGAGCTGTAAACAGCCTGTGTGCGTGGAGATACCTGTAGCTTTCAGCAAAGCATACAGTAATTATCGAGCAGCAGTTGCAGTTTGAGAATTCATAAGCTGAAGGTGGATGTGTTTTGTAAAGCTCTGTATAAAGATGCAAGTCACTGTGCAAGAAAACAGCATACCTCCGGTATATGATAATGTTACAATCTACAGCAACTTTCCCAAAAGCAGAGAATAAAAACCAACAACGAGCTTACACCACTGAGCTACAGCAGTATCTCATGAAAGATTTAAATGCAGTGCTATTCCTAGCCCCCATCTCAGCACAGCCATGGATATTTTTCCAGCTTGACTGGATTTTCCCCCTCCCTAATTGCTAGTTTTAACTAAAGCCAACACAGATTAAGCATCAACCTTAAAAGCAGCGCAGTGAGCGCGCAGCAATTACGTGCGGAAAGACATGTGACATTCTGTATCAAAAGCAGACCCTGCAAACGCTTAAAACGCAACACCCCTTCCAGCAGAGGAAACAAAACAACTGCCCGCCCGCTGCGGGTGCTGGTGCCCCGCCAACCCCCAGCACGGCGCACACGCATCCCAAACCCTCTGCGGACGCGCCGATGCCCGCGGTGCGGCTCGCAGGGCGGGNCTCCTCCGCTCCCCGCAGCGCCCGCCGCCCCCCGCGCAACCTCCCCCGCCGCGGCGCTCACCCGAAGGCAGAAGAGAAGGTGCCGGAGCGAAGCGGCCGCCGCGGCCGGTGCCCTGGCGAGGCTGTGGCCGTCGCTGCCCGTCCCCGCCTCCCGCCGCTCCCACCGCCCCCTCAGGCACCAAACAGCCCCCACCCGCCCGGGTGCGGCTTCCACAGCCNTCCCTAATTGCTAGTTTTAACTAAAGCCAACACAGATTAAGCATCAACCTTAAAAGCAGCGCAGTGAGCGCGCAGCAATTACGTGCGGAAAGACATGTGACATTCTGTATCAAAAGCAGACCCTGCAAACGCTTAAAACGCAACACCCCTTCCAGCAGAGGAAACAAAACAACTGCCCGCCCGCTGCGGGTGCTGGTGCCCCGCCAACCCCCAGCACGGCGCACACGCATCCCAAACCCTCTGCGGACGCGCCGATGCCCGCGGTGCGGCTCGCAGGGCGGGCGGGTCAGCTGGCGGCGGGGGGGACCGGCACCGCAGAGCGCTCGGGCGCGATGGAGATGCCAGCGCTCCCTGCGGCGCCCGGAGCATCGCGGCGGGCAGGGGCTGGGCACCGCGTCCCCCGAGGCAGGGCTGGGCACCGCGTCCCCCGAGGCAGGGCTGGCCCCCGCCCGCCGCCCATCCCGCCCNTGGCGGGTGGGGACGGGCCGCCCTCAGCGGGTCCCGCGGCAGCGCTGAGGGGGAGCCCGGGCGGCCGCGAGCAGGATCGGGGAGAGCCCCAGGGACAGCTCCGGGCGGCCGGAACCGGGACCTGGGAATGCTTCGGGCACAGCTCCGGGCACAGGGAGAGCTCCAGGCACAGGGAGAGGAGCTCTCGTGGCGCTGCATCCCTGCGGAGGGGAGCGTCGCGTCGCGTCGCGTCGCGTCACCCGCGGGGCTTATCGTAGAGCGGGCCCGGCGATAGGGGCGGGGGGGGGCCGGGNGGGCACCGGTAGTGACCGGACACGGTGCGATAAGCGCTCGGTAAGGCGGCGGAGGCCGAGGCTGAGCCCCGCCGGCGGTGCGGGAGCCGAGCTGGAGAGCGGCCTCGGTGAGGGCCGGAGACACCTGTCAGACCAGGGGTGTTTGAACGGCGGGATGTCCTCGGGATCCTGAGTTCCAGGCTCAGGAGGAGCCGTGCACAGGGTTCAGGGAGCGCGGATACATCGTGTAAATAGGAGGCCTGATTAGATCTTTATCAGTCACCTCCTTAGATCCTTTGGAGAGCTGTGTAGCTTTTATAACCCCACAGTTTGTTACAGTCGCCACAAGCAAAGCACCAACTGTGAACTTAACAACTTCTGGTGTCTGGCATCATTTTCTATGCATTTTTACTATCGTTTCTCTATGATTTTAAGACTGCTTCTTTACATTTCTTTCTGGACACTGCTGTGTAGAATACTGCCTCCCTAGATGCGAATGAAGACTCGGGGTCTGGGAGCCTGCTCTCAGAAACACTGAACTCTCCTCCTCTGCTGTCTGCAACTCCCACCACCTAGTTATCCATAAGTAGGGAAGAAAAATAGACTAGCTAGCAGAACCTGACATGTGCCTTCAGGAGCCATGCACACCTCCTGTGGAATATTCCTGTGGAATATGGGATGAATTCAGCCTGCTCCAACCATTTCCACCAAGGAAACATGCTCCTCTTACCTACTTCTCACTTTCTGGTAATTAATCTTCATTTGTTTACAGTTCAGAATGGGAAAAGAGGCCATAGATATATACCTAAACTTATCTGAATTCAGCCACTAAAATGATGGTTTAGTTGTCAAGTGTTGACTCAGAATGATTATGGCACATCTGACAAGAAGGCCCTGCTGGACATAGATCTGCCTAATCAAAACCATCCCATAACAGGACACAAGTTAGTATAATTACTCATGATTAGTAAATTATGTCTGAACATTGTTTTTTTTTAAGGACTGTTGCTGTAAGCCTAGGAGATTAAAGTCACTTCACCTGTCTGCACCCCTGTTAGTCCCAGTGGATGTGTGTACATAGCAGGTAGCACACTCTTGTCCTTGCTCTGGACCTGCAGGTTCTAGTCACTTGCCTCATGCAGTGTCTTCTCTTTGATTATCTGTCAAAGTGCTCCTTCATCTGTGCATTTCGCTTCTTTCCTTTCCTCACCATGGCATTTAATACATAAAGCTCTCTTCTTGTCTGGGAAAGTAAATGGGAAAATGAATCCATGTTAAAACCAACCCAGAAAAAAAATTCTGCTTTGTTTTAAACTGAATGGGCTTCCCCTCCAGCTCAGTGCACAGCCCAAAGACCAGCAGTGCCGAGAGGGATGGGGATGTTGAGGACAGCAGCAGTGCCCAGGGGCTGAGGGAGGGCAGGGTCATTTCCTTCTCTGTCAGTGCTGCCTGAAAGTGTTTGTGTAACCCCCGGGTGCAGTGGCACAAGCAGCTTGGGCTGATCACAGGATGCCTTTTATCAGCTCCTGTTCACTCTTGTGCTGCAGGAGAGTTCTGCTCCTTTATGCTTCTCTTCCCATGTCCTGGTCTGTAACCTGCCCAAGGGCACAGGTTCCCAATGTCCCCTTCCAGCCTTCCCCCTGCCCCTTGCATCATCTCCCATAATTCTAAGGCCAGAGAAGACATTGTTTTACTCAGTCAGTCTGGGAAAACTAGGGAGTGAGGGAGGGGGCAATTCAGCTTCCAGCTGAATCAACCAACTCACTCGGCAGGCTGAGACTGTGACAGCTGGTGCATGATGGTTTTGTCTTCCCAGTTCAGTTTTTGGCCTGACCAGGTTCCTGCCCTGCCTCTACCCAGCTGCAGGAAGAGTTACGTGGGCAGAAACACAAGGGAGGGTTCCTATGTAGTGATGTGCACTAAAGCCGTACATTGTGCTGCAGAAATAAGGCAAGATGATCTGAGAAAGCACTTCTGCATTATTTAAAACATGAAGAACTTGTCTCTGTTAACTCTTACCAGCTGGTTTGCAGCATTACAGTTACAGCAGAAGATACAACATGAACCACACTGTAGTTTTCAGGCTGCAGTATTTGACTCCTTCAAGATCTTTGCACTGCTGCTGAGGGCTCTGGGAAAACAACCAAGGCAAGCTTATTGCCATCAGGCTTCCACTTACCATCTGCACCTGTACTGGAGAATGGTTACTGCCCTTCAAAAAATAGAAAAATATGATGGTGGATGCTATTGACAGCAAAATGTTCCCCCTGAGAGGTGTCAGAATGTGGTGCTGCTCAGATGGTACAGATGTTCCTCTTGCTGACTCATTCACAGTCAGTTGTTCGCCTCAGCAGGCTGGAGCAGCAGCAGCACTGGACTCAATTCTCATCAATCAGTCCCAAATAGAACTGTCAATATGAATGTAGTTATTTACAAATTACTGTAGTTTGGCTTTACTAGATATCAGAAAAATCATACCATACAATTATTTTCATGCGGCTGAGCGCTGTACATGGCATTAGGACTTCTTGCAGTTCCAATGCCTACAGCTGCCTGAGAGAAGCACAGCACAAGGTTCATGTCACACATTTGGCCTTAGGACATTCATCTTTTCCTTTATATAGGGTGCACTCATTCCAGACAAGCAGTTCCAGGTCAGTTTTTTTACCTATAAACTGGGAATCATGGCATCAAGGTGGATCTTTCTTAGCCTATCAGAACTGTTCTGTCCTGACAGGCTCTTAACTGGGCAGGACTTGCTTTCCTAATGTCATCACTTGTTTTTGTCTCACACAGACCTTTTACTCCATTTCTCAGTCAGAATTCTGCCTCCCTAAATAAAACAATGCCAGTGTGTGAATTCTCTGCTACTTTTCCCATGGGCCTGCAAAAGGAGAGGAACTTCCTTGCACCAGCCAAGTAAAAGCCAGTCGCTGGCCCATCATACCAGAGTTGGAGCATCAGTAGGGTTTGTGTGGACAAATACAAATTATCTGTAAAAAATACCCCAAGAGCAGCCCCCAACTGCTGTGTCTTTCACTGGCACCTGGGACTCTGCTGGGGGTGGGACAAAGGAGCTTATGCACTGACTTGTGAGAAATTTGTCTTTGAAATTACTCAAACGCCTTTTTTAAAATCATATGTTACCTTAATTTCAGCTGTGATTAAAGGCAGTAATAATATCTCATGGTTTGTGTGTAGTATTATTAAAGTCGGTCAGTGTAGTTAAAGCTGTGTCTAAAGTATATGAATTCATATTCTTCCCAGGGAGCTGCGTTATACAATGAGGGAGAACTTTCCCAAGGGACCGAAAATCATATGTAGAAACTATCTCTAAAACACATATGAGAAACATTCAATAGGACAACGACATGGAGGAAAAAAATTTATTCCAGTCCACTTACATTTCCCTCCACAACCAAACGAAAACACAGTGGAGGTTTGCTTGAGCTGAAAAAAAAGTGAAAATTAGGATAACTGAAGCAGCAGGTGGGAAAAGGACAGAACAGCCAGAACAGGTCAGTACTAAATGTTACCAGATTTTATACAAGCTATTAAACTGAGAGGCCACTTTGGCTTTAAGTTTGAAAAATATTGACTTTATGCTCAGGGAGCATAGGGAAATTTTTATACGTGATTGAGATGAAATGTAAATCAAGTTACATGGTTCAAGCTGGTTAATAACAGTTTCGGTTGAATGCAACCAAAGGTGCAATGATTGCTTCTGCCAAAGGAACTCCAGCAACCAGCATTCTTTATTAATGTTACAACATTCTTTGTGGAGGTTTGGGTTTGTTTTTCCAAAATGCTCTTCCATGGAAATCTAATTCTTTCAATTGCAACATCTATGACTTCCTAAGTATCATCTGCCTTCTAGTTATATGTTCTTTGCAAGTTACTTCTGTATGAATTCCAGTGTGACTAGAGCTGCTGAAATTGTTTTTAGCTGCTCTCTAATGAGATCTTCATCCTTAGTAGGAGAAAAAGGAAAACTTTGAACTAACTTTAGAACTACAAGCAGACCCAAGAGAGTAAAACAAAGAAAAGAAAAAGATACCAGGGCAAGCACAAAGTAATGAGGAGGGCTAAGAAGCATACGAAAAATATTTTAAGGTAGTTAATATTTTAGTTATTATACTGAAGAAAATTAATTATTCTTGAGAGAAGCTTTGTAATATTAGAATATCAAATTTTTAATTCCCGTAAGTCATATTTAATTTTTAAATGGCACAATTTCAGCAGTACTCCCATGGTTAGGGTGTGGCTGGCATTTTCTTGGAAAAATAAGTCAGCATGAATGTTAGCACAGTGTAAATTAAAGCACAACATGATCAATGAAGCCTAAAACAGACAACTCATGAGGCCACACCTGGCCTTTCCATGTTTGCCCTGTAATAAAACCCTTCAGTAAGTTTCCATGGAACAGACTCTCCTGTTTTGTGTCCTGCTGTGGTGGCCCTTTTGCATCACTGGCCCTCCATGTGGGTGCAAAACTCCATCCACGTAAAAGGCTTTCCAGGGCAGTATTTCAGTGCACATCAGCCTGCCAGTGCAAGAACCAACTGTGCCGAGATCATACACAGCGGGAGTTTGCACGAAGTGGTTGTTAAAAGGCAGAGAAGGTGGTAACTCAAAGAAAGGTTAGATGCTTTTCCCTCATTTTATATACATATATATTTTATATGAATATTTTATATATTCAGAGATCTAATCCTACAAATGGTTGATATTACCATCATTTTTGTGCCAACCAACCCCAGTAGAGATACACGTGAATGAAATAACATAAAAAATTATTCTTTGCTATCTCCAAGATTACATGCCCATTAGGGCCACACCATGAACCCAAGAGGTTGGATTACCCACTTCCTGGGAACTAGATACATTAAGGAAGGAGGTGTAAGTGTGGCATAGTAATGACCATCCTGTAACTGATACGGGAATGGAAGCCCTGAGGGAATAGATTTGGAGTTGGCTGTCCTACAAGGCTTACTACATACCTGAAGCCTACTGAGCTTAATCACTTCAGCCTGTCCAGTTTTAAAGTGAGCTCAAATGCTCTCTGCTCTAGAAGTTCCAGTAGTATTTGGTATTTTGGTACTTTGAGTATTTAAAGAACTATTTAAGGACCTGTAATCATGGGCATCTCAAGCACTCCCACTGCTAGGGGAAAATAAACAACCCTTCTTGACATCAAGGAGTTGACTATTTCATAAGATAGAAACCATTGCAACATCATGCAATTTGCTTGCTGCTAGGAGAAGTATTTCATGTTCAGAAGAACTCTTGAATGCTTCACTACATGGATAAATTTAGGTGGTGCTCAGATGTCCATTATGTAAATTCAACCTCAAAGTATATTTTAAGAATAATTTAAACACAGAAATATAAATTGCTTTGGTTCTCATCTAAGTTAAAAGACATTCAAATGAGTAATTTTGGTAAACCACATTGCTACTTATATGAGACAGATGAGCCAAAAGTTTTAAAGACCTGGCCCATTAAGTTTCCACCTTAAGTTAGCTTTAATATCTAGCTTCTATCTGAAGTAACTTCTCTCAAATGACATCCACACACATGCTCAGCAGCTGGATTCCTGTTGTGTGGATCCCTGCATAGAACACACTGACCAGTAGATGTCCCCAAATTCTAAATAATTAAAACTTCCAAAATCTTTCAGTGCCCTTTTGCACATTCCAAAGGATGAAGCACCTGAGGCTACAAATACTCTTGCTGCTTATTCACATTCTTGTAAAAACTGAAGTTCTGAAGTAGGGAATACTTGACTGCTGATACAAAGCACTTCTATTGTCATAGGAAAAATGTCTGGGTATCTGTTCACTTTATATAACATGCTGCCTATTAATTGATTGTTCTTTGTTTTATTTTCAAAAGCACTCTAATTTCTTGCCCCTAGAACAGCAACCAATCCCCCCTCACCAAATATCATCTGTAACACTTTCTCCTGGAGGTTCAGAGAGAGGAGGCAAGACTTTTTCCAATCTACTATCAATTATTTTGACTTAAGTATTACCAAACTCATATTTTGCACACCAAATGCTTTTACAATTCCCAAAAAACTGTTTTGAAGCTAAGGAGCTTGCAGTAGGGCTGTAGATACAAAGGCTGCTTTGTGTTGAAGGAATGCAGAGAGTCAGGTTAGTGAGAGGTATAGGAGTCAGTCTGAGCCATGTGTTCCAGCTGTGCCTTTCCTCCCTACAAGCACCAGAAATTTAAGTTCATTTGATTTGGCATTAAACAGACTGGACTAGTCTGGAGGAGCAAGAGGACGTGGAAGAAAGTGTGTGACTGCAGATTTGTTTGGAACCCTTCCACTTGTTTCAGGAGAGGTGAGGAGATGACCTAGCATGTCCTTATCTCTAACTCCTACCTTGAGTTCTGGAGATGAGAGATGGAAGTCTGCGAGGTTGTGAGCCCACTGCACTTGCACTAACCTCCAGATGTAAACCCACCAGGTTATGCTGATGTTTCTGAGCAGAAGGCCTGTTAGGTGCCGGGAAATGGAAAGGGTTCTTCTTTCCCATGCAAGCTCCTGAAGAACACCTTTGGACACTTGGCTTTCTTGCTCAAACATTCCTGTTCCTCCAAGATGCTATTTTCCTTATGGCCATGCTTGCATTTTGTGTCCACAAGTGAAAGGAATGTTTCAGTCCTCAACTCAGCACTAGAGAAACTTTTAAGTCAATGGAAAATAGGTAATTTCCACTCCCAGCCACACCATCTGATGACCAGAATGACAAATTTCCAAGTGTTGCTTACATGAAGATTTGCTTCTTAAAGGGGCTGAAAACTAACTCCTCTAACTTCATGGTTAGATGAATCTAACAGTATTAGACACAACTACAAACAAAAGCCTTAAAACACACACACACACACACCCCCCCCGACATTAAAGATGACCGCACAGAATGAGGTAAACTGGCATTGAAAGTTTTTATCCATTTCAGAAATTTATACACTTAGATACAAAATGTAATTAACACAAAAATTTACATATTTGCAACATTTGTATTACACAGGTAAAGAGAGTGTTATATTTTAAAAGCATGTTTACAATTTAAAAATCTTCTGAGCATATAGTTGAAAAAAAAATAGTATCTGAATAGAGCCCCAAAGAGAGTCTACTGTAAATATGACTGTCATGACACAATGAAGTCAATTATTCCCAGTGAAAAAGTTAGTCTCTAAACAGTATGTGTGAATACTGCAAAAAACTTGAAATTGCTCTGATATACATATATCTATTTGCAAAAAATGTTTTTTAAATGCTGTCTTGACTGAGCCTTCTTTAGAGTGGATCATGTCAAGGTAGTGACCCATAGGGATACTAATTTAAAAGGAATTAGAAACTTAAAATATGCAATATTCACAGAATCTGAATTTTGAATAATTCACATACACATAAGCCCTATTACAGCAGAAACAGAGATCAAAAAACTGATGTTGTGTAGGCCTGTCTCTTGCAAAAGAGGGAGGCAGAGTTTCTTGTCTCAATTCCTATGGATGATCGTCATATTACATCTGATTAGTAAGGAAAATTCCTTGGGGACTAAATCCTGGTTTATCGCTTCATAAATAGAAAATTCGAATTCTGTAATGGTTTTGTTGTATTTTTAAAGTTGCAACCACTTAGTGGCAACAAGATTAAAATGGGCATGTATAAACTTTGAAAAGGTAACAGAAAAACCATGAAGTTTATGGATACAGATTCAGACTGACAGAAGCCAGATACCTTCTGTTTCAGGTGGCAGACTTTTTAAAAACTATTATTACAAGTTCTGTAAACATTATTAGAGTATGAAACTACTATGACAGTACTTTTGCATCAATAGAATTACTTAACAGGTTAAAGAAATTTTTATTCTGTATTAAAATTTAGGAATAGAGTAATTTGGGCATAAATATCAAGCCCCTGGATTTAGGATACCTGTCCTCAACATATTAGGGAACAAATATTACAAGCACCCTGGTACTGCCTATCACTGACAGTATGTTAAAAATAGATTTTATTTTGCATGCAACTCCAAAATGAGTAGAAATTTTATTAAGGAAAAACTCTTGGTAGTAGATTTGGGCAGTGTGTTTTGCCCTAGAACAGAAAACAATGTAATGGGCTGACAATCTCATCCTAAAAGACTGAGCACAAAGATTTATGGAGCTATAGTAGTATCACAATCATGGTTTCAGGGCTTATTTTGTGGTTTGTTTTAAAGAACCTTTGACTATGGCAATGTGAGAGAAAACTACTAGCTGGAATTTGGGATATTCGAAAGACTCCCCTCCCTTCCCCCTATATCTCAAGCAGTCCCTTCTCTTTTCTCATACCCGTTAAAAACACCAGTGGCACAAACCCTTCCAGTTCAGAACTGGGTAACAGGGTTCTCAGGAAGCCAAATCAATATTGTTCCACACTGATCTGAAGTGCATGTCGTGAAGGAGTCTGTGAGATGCCACAAGTGTATCAGCTGGATACCACCTGATACTGATTCCTGCAGACATTGTACTCAGAAGGTACATGTACGTGTGAGGTGGCTTAAAAAAAGCCGCATTTTCTGATCTTCTTTACCCATAGTAAATCAAATAGCTTGCACAGAAGTCATCAATAATTACACATCAACTATACAAGTAATATAAAAAAAAACAACCTATCTCAGCTGAGCACCAGTGCTGACTTTAGGAGTACTCCCTTCAAGTCAGTATTAGTATTCCCTGTCAAAAGTAAATTCTGATATACTTTCAGAACATTTCATTTTCTGCATCGTTTGTATTCAGATCACTTCTCTGTTCATGTCCATCTTCGACATTACAAGATGATTAGTAATAGCAGCAGTTTTATAAAAAAGTCTGGGTATCCTGGACAGCTTTCACAGCAAAATCAGTTCAGATCTTTTGAAAAGAAAAGACCATGAAATCCACTGATCTGAATTGAAAGGTTTTACCAGGAGTTCATTATATGGCGTTTATATACAATTCATCTGAGAATAAATGGTGGACACAAAATCAGTTTGTGTGTGCAAACAACAGGACATCCAACAGTGGCAGGAGTCCACAGTTAACTCCAGGGCAGTAGGGTGTCAGTGAACCATGGCTGTCATGTCACCTTGGTTTGGAGTAACCGTAAGGACACCGAAGCATCAGGCTGTCGTGACTGGGTAAGACATGAGTGCTGTAGTATTCAACCAAACTTCCCATGTTCAAAAACATGATGTCTGAATCCAGGTAAAACTTGTCATCCTGTTGTAGAATAAAAATGTGTGTGAGCATTGACAGTAATGTTACCAACTCAACGTTTAAAGGAAAAAAGCCAGAACACCATCATCAGAACTAAGAAGCTCTTTCAAACACATTATTGCTTTGTCAACCAGTCACACAAGTAAGTCCATATTAAACTCAGGAATTTAATATTCCATCCTTTAGGATTTGACTGGAGCCGAGGTTTAGATACGGCAACTAGAAAGCCCAGATCTGAGTACTCAAACTCTTGTCCTAGATGAGATATTTGTCAATCAGTTGATTCTTACTTTCAGGCATGGGAACAAGTTTAGACTTTAACTTGTTAATTCCAATATATACCTATATGCATGCACATTTCATACTTACACACACACACAATATACACATGCACATACAGTGCAGTCACTAACCTTTTCAAAGACTCTGTAGTTTCTCACTTTTCCTGCAGCTTCATCCCATACAACCAATACCTTGAAGAAGAAAAATGCAACATATTCAGTCTCTGCTACCAACCTCTTCTAAGTCAATGAATTATTAAGGAATTAATTAAAATTCAGCCTAAAAATTTTTTTAAAAAATCACTGACATGATAGCAATTGTCTCAGATTTTCTTGCTTTAGGAAAAGAGCACATCTAAATTGTTAAGCACTTTGTCATACATAAGATGCAGTATGCCTCAATCAAGAAGTTTTTGGGGGGTAGATTCAGCAATTGCAAGCTACCTTTCCAGCCTTAGTAGATGAGTTCCTAATGCAGTACAATCCATTTTGCGGCTGTCCTCGTGGGCTATTAGCTTTAAATATCCTAAAAAGAATAAGCAATTACATATATTAGCATTTTCTGACTCAGCAAAGTCAAGTGCCTGCAGCATAAAATTCTTCTTACAAATCTCTATATCAGTTGTAATAATTCATAATAGATGACAGCTGAAAGAATGTCACTGTTCTACCACCTGAACCAGCAATGCAGCACAGAAGACCTGGCTTTCTGGTCCCATCCTGGCAGAACAACCTTCCCCAGATGGAGCAAAATCACATTGCATTCTCAAGTGTCAACTGATACATGAGCATTGAACTAACTTCCCTGACATATGATTTCCATATTAAATACTTGTAGTGTGTTTTTACACACAAGTTGTACCTATCAAATTTATCTATGCACTAGTGTTCAGTACAGGTTTTTGTAGGACTTCTAAGTAACTGTTTTTAAATCACATTTTACCTTTCAACTTCTAAGGATTCAGAGGTATTAAGAAATATTGAAGCAGGCAGCCCAACCTGCAAAAAATAGGAAGAAAATAAATCACTGTGTAAGTCAATGACAACTCAAAACACAAGCAACCTGTTATGCAAATAAGTTACAGCCATCACTATCTGAAATTATAAATGGTGATTTAATCAATACTTTATGCTTCTTTATAGCCAATATTAAAATCCAGAACTTATCAAGGCATTCTCGAAAAGAAATGTAAAATCCACTGCACTGTGTTTTCAGAAAGCTATTCTTTTCCTGAAATAATGCATTAAAAACATTCAAGAAAGTATACATCGGCAAAGAAAAAAAGCTTTCTTTGAGAATGGATCATCTGCTTGATCTTACTTTTTCATAGTCATCATCAGAGTCATCATCATCAGGTTGGTTTGGCTTGGAGGGTAGTGCTGGTTTTTCAAATGAAAAGCTTCTAAAACTCTGTCCATCTGGTGGTGATCTCCTGGAAGAAACAGAACCAAAACTGAAGGATATCTCATCAGGAGAACAGAACAAATATATACAAAACACTGAAGGGATAGTAAAACTAGAATAGAAGTTTCAGTTTAGCCTCCAAATCATAGAATCACAGAATGGTTTTGGTTGGAAGGGACCTTAAACATCATCTTGTTCCAATCCCCTGCCATGGGCAGGGACACCTTCCACTAGACAACGTTTCTCAGAGACCCATCCAGTCTGGCCTTGAACTCTTCCAGGGATGGGGTATCCAAAACTTCTCTGGCCAACCTGTTCCAGTGGCTCACCACTCTCACAGTAATTTATTCCCAATATCTAATCTAAACCTCTATCTCCCATCTTTCAGTATAAGGCCACTCCCCCTTGTCCTATTACTACACGCCCTTATGAGAAGTCCTTCTCCACCTCTCTTGTAACCCCCTTAGATACTAGGAGGTGCTGTAAGATCTCACCAGGCTGAACAACCCCAACTCCCTCAGCCTGTCCTCACAGAAGAGGTGCTCCAGCTCTCAGATCAACTTAGTGGCCTCCTCTGAACCAGTTTCAAAAGGTTAACACCTTTCTTATGATGAGGGCCCCAGAGCTGGAGGGCAGAATAATTTGGTAGGAAGAGACCCCTAGAGGTCATTTAGTCCAAGTTCCTGCAAAAAAGAGGTCCAACCACAACAGTTAGCTCAGGAAACCTTAAACTGAAAAGAGGGGAGATAGAGGTGTTACTTGTTCTTCAAAGCTGCTGAACGATCCAATGGACAAAAATATTTTTATATAACTAGTTCCACATCCCTTACTAAAGCTGATTGCAATATAAAATGGAACACACTTCTTATCTCCACAGAAGCCTAACATTGTTCTTGCAGTTCACTGAGGTTCTGACATAAAGGTTTCTTATTCACTGCAATCAAAGTCTATTAAGGCATTGTGACACACCTGAAAACAAATGAATTATAAAATTTTTTTGGTGTATTTTTTTTAAAAAGTTTGGTTTATCTAGTATTTCTTTCTGAACTATTTCAGAAGCTAAATCCATTACAGAATTTTCACACCGCAGACACAGGCAATAAAGGCACAACACTGAAGAAGAGAGGGATGGCGGAGGGAGAAGAAACAGATGTTGACATGAATCTGAGAAGTGTATCTGTCAACTAGTTAACTAATACACAATGGAAAAACATAATAGTGCATTATGTTTCCATACTTACTGTAACTGGGGACATGAAGACTTCTCTGCTCTAGGCTTGATTCCAGGGGGCTGGTGGCTTGGCACAGGTGGCTTCGGGAGCAGTGGTGGCACAAACAGCCCAGGTTTACCATGTTCTCTTGCCACTTTGGGCTCCACTGGTTTTTCAGTGAGCTGTGACAGCTTGGGTTTATTGGCTGGTAGTGGAGGAGGAGTTCGCGGTGAAAGGTTTAAGTTTTTGAGCTTCTCACATCCTTCTGGAGGAGCAAGAACTTGGGCTGGAGGCAGAGGGTCTGGAGGCAATAGGTGAGGTTCTTTGAGACATGCAGGCTTTTTGAAAACAGGTAAAGGGGGCACAGGGGGCAGCTGTTCACTTAGTCTCCGGCTTGGGGATTGAATCTTTAGGTTAAGTTCAGCTCGGCACTGTAACTGGGGCTCTCTCACGGTCACAAGATCATCTAGTTTGATATCAGGTAAGCTTCTCTTAGGAGGTGGTGGTGGTGGTACTGGTGCAGTAGGTTTGCCAGCATAGGAATTTGCCCTTGCTTCTAAGTAGGCAGGTTTTCTGACATGAGGAACAGGTGGAGGTGGGTATGCTGGGGGCAGGACCATATCTGCAGAAAGAAAACATCCAAAAAGCATCACAAACTGAGGGGAAATATAGTATGTCATCAAACAAAATGTTCAAATTAATTTTCTGCATGATTTAAGGTATTTCACTGGCATCTGGCCTAATAGTACCCAAAAGGCTGAATAAGCATTTAAGTTTCAGCACAATTCTGAATGCTACAGGTAGTATACACCTGCCATTTTAATTCAGGTATGGCTTATGATGACTTAGCAAAGACTTTTTGCTTTGCTAAAAATAAAGTAAAACCAGAATACATTAAAAGCATTAACCCTGTTCCAGACTGATGGCCAGATACAGGTCATCCCAGGCAGGAGACCTCCAAGAAAATATGCCCCTAAAGGCACATAATGCTTTCTGTAAGTGGTTACTGCTGTTACTATAAACTAACTTCTGACCCTAAATAACTCTCAAGATTAGATACTTGTGCATTACTTCAGTTATTTTGCCACTTGCAATGTTTCAGTTATGACCAATGCAAATAATAACCTGGTACTCCATGTGAATATTGCCTTTACTGAGGGCCTTTAATAAAGGGAATCAAAGAAATCACATACCATCTTTCACTATGTCACAAGTATCTGGCTGCAAGTAAGACTCATCCTCTTCCTCCTGGTCATAATCTGCAGATAAAAATCAGTATGTCAGACTGATAAATATCCCTGGAACCAAGAAAGAGTATCAAGTACTTAGGGCTCTTTAGTAAACAAATATTTTTCAGGGTTTTTTTTTAAAAGAGTTAAAAATAAATTAATAATTTTTGTCCACCTCTCTGCTATCTAGAATAGGTGTTTCCTTAAATTTTTATGTCAATTAAGAAAGCCATCACTTACAGAAGAGAGAGTGTAAACTGCACATGAAATTTTTATCCAACTTTGAAGTTAAAATTTATTTTTGGTGACATTTTCTACTGCTATAGCCTTCCTGAGAAAATTCAAGTCAGCCGCAAAGACACAACTACAAGGATGCATTGGCAAAACCACTTGGAAAAAATATAATCCCCAAAACTTAACCCTAACATAGAAACATTTATGATTTTGCAATATGGAAGCCTAAGCAAGCCTGGTGATCTACAAACAATTCTTTGTCTTGCTCTAGCAATAAAAAAAAAAAGCACCACAACAAATGACTTAAGTGGTTTCAATGTTGCCTTTAACTGTAAGTCAGAATAATCAAGACATCAAAAACATGTTACTTCTAGGCAGTAATTTGTCATCATTGATTATAAGAGGAGGACAGTAAGAGAGGAATGCACTTAAAAAAAAAAGGTAAGAATATCTGATAAAAATCAGTTCTTCTAATTTTCCTAATTTAAACTCCTACTAGGCCTCCATAATTCGTCTTGCATACAACCCTTCCCTCCCATAAATACAGAATGACTAAACAACAATCCTACATGAAATGCTAATGAGTTGGTTTCCCTCTGCTTTGCAGCAATTGAACCGGATTTCCTAACAAGACTCAGTCCTGCCTTTTTGTGCTAGTCAGGAAAAACAGTCAGGAATTTCCTTTCAGGAAATGAGAGTACTTGCTCCCATCAACCCTGCCCTTAGAAATCTGAAAGGGAAGATGAGAAAAGGCCTAATAAAGGATTTCTTTTGAACCCTGAGGCAAAGTTTCTTATATTGGATTTTACTAATATATTCCTTGACTAGGAAGTCAGTTGCTGAAATATGCTGTCCATGCCTTTCAGGCTTTCTGTCATGTCCTCACTTCTAATTAACCTCCTTGAAACATCTGAATTTCCTTATTTTATTTTTACTAACAGAAAATCTGCTTCTGATTTGAAATTACAACAGCCATACACCCTGTAAGAAAAACCAGTTGCAAAATGGATCAGTTTGCTTAAGTTATGGGAATCATTCCTGCAGAATCCAGAAGAAATAAATCAGCAAATAAAGCAGTCTTATTTATCAATGTCTGATTTGTTACCCTCATTATCTGCTGAATGATGAGAATACTTGATATCAATGGGACGTTCTACTGAGCCATAGAAACTGTCTGCATCAGAACCAGAGTCACTGCAAAAGAAAAGAGAGTATCTTCTGTTAAGCAAGGCTGCAGCACTGGAAAGGAGTGTTGGGAAAGCAGAAGCAATCTGTTCCTATTTCCTGATTAACAGTCATATATGTGACTGCTCTCTTTTAAAAGATTGTTTTACATAAAGTGAACATTTAAAGTTCTCATGGTAAAAAAAATTTATTTTTGTCTTGGTATTCTTTTAAGCATGAATTAGGAAGTGCCTTCCTTCTTGGATCTTACTGCACCTGTTCTTATTTGACAGCAACTTACTTGTAGATGCAAAAAGCCTAAAATACCACTGTCAACAGCTAGTGCAAGGGACAAAAGGCCAATGCAATTAAGGATTTATACCTGAATTCTGTTACTGTTTCTTTCTTCTCATGGTAGTGATCAATTTCCTTCCTCAAGGACAGCATCCAATTCTAAATAAAAATAAAAATACAACAACAAACACATCCATCTTTAAATCATTAAACACAGATGTATCCATCCTCTGTAAGAACAGAGTAATTGTACAGCGAATAAACATTGAAATAGTATTTCTCCATGACTTTATATTGAAAGGACTCATCAGTCAAATGTTTTGACTGCCTAAAACACTCTATGAACTTACTGAAATATTACATTTTTGGTTTGCAAATTTCAAGCTCTTATTTCAAAAGCCAGGGACCTATTCATAGTATGTTTATGGATGAGAGATTTCACTGAACAGTTTTCATATTTTATCTAAGGTATAACATTTAAATATTTGCTCCTTGGCTGAAAATAAATATGGAATATTTATGGAATATGGAGAAGCATATGCCATCTAGTGTGTCACAGTCATTCCCTACATTACAAGTTGAACTAACTTAAAAGTTAAAACTTCAGACATGATTTTTCAGAGGAGCCCAAAGAACTAGGTATACAAATTTTGGTGACAGCTGCATTTCCAGTTCATTTAGATTTTAGGGAAGTCCAAAATTCGCTTTCTGCTTCAAGGAAAATTATGCTGCAAAAGAAGGAGAAAGTTACCTTTCTTTCATCTTCAGAAGAAGCTGAAAAAAACCACGTCCTGTGCTTCTTGCTTATGTGAACTAACTTGAAAGGAAACACATTACTTGATGTTGTCTCCTCAGCTGCCCGCATAACCCTGAGAAACAGAACAACCGATATAGAAATGCCTTAATCCATAAAGTTAATGCTGCTGAGCAAGTCATAAGGCTCTGACAGCAAGCAGTTTTACTGGCCAGTTTTGCCTTATGAAAAAATAACCCTCAAGCCCAGGAAAACACCGCAGAAATCCCCATATGTGCAATTTTAATACTTCTCCATTTAAGTGGCAGAAAGGACAATGCAAGAACTCCGACAGGAGGAAGAGCCCTCACTAAACCACCAGCCAGAACTACAAGTGGATGCTTTGACATGTTCAAGAGCTTTAATGAACTGCATTAATTCACAGATGTCACACATGGTAAGAAGCATTTAGGGTGCTTGTGGTCCTTTTAGAAAGGCACTATTTGAGAGGAGAAATCAAAAACATGCTTTCCATGAAAGAAAGGAAAATTAAGAAAATTAATATTAAAAGTTAACTTAATTTTTCCACTCTTCCCTTATAAACACTTTCTTACACTTTTTTTTCCCAAACTTTTTTAAAACAAGCATTACTCAACCTCTTTCTTTTTTTGTGTGTGTAAAATGAATTTCCTCATTTGAGACTCTTCTGGGCAAAAAAAAAAAATAAATAAGAAAACCCTTATGCAACTACCCAGTCTACTTCTTGCATTTCCGTTTCTTCTTCAATAATGTTTCTCTCTGTGCATAATACTAATTAAGATCTGATCCTTATTCCAACCATGAGGTTGCTAGAATGCAGATACATAAAAAGCAGTGACACAGCCTCCAGCATTTAGAAATTCTGTGGTGTTTTTCACATCAGTGGGGATTACAGAAGCTAGTGTCATGACCAAATTATAGTGTGGGTTTCTTCTACAAATTAATCTTGAATTTTTATGTAGGTACAATATTTACAACTACAGTCCCCTAAAATATGCCACGGTCATGCTCAGTTAGAAAAGCCCTCATAATCTAAGAAAATGTAATTCCTTATCCCAAAAGTCTTGAGAACATTATTCAGCAGAAGAATAAGATGCAAATACAATAAAATTGCACTATTCATTTACATTCTCTCTCTCTCATTAAACCTTTCTCGGAATTACAACAGCAATTTCCTACTTTTATTAATAGGCCTTGTTCATCTGCTGCACTCAGTCAGATTCTGACAGGACTGGCTACCTTAAATGCCATGTATTTTTGTCTTTGACTTACAAAGCCAATATTAAGATTTAAAACATGTAGCAAAAGGAGTCAGATATCTTGCACATGCATTCTCTTATTTATCACGCTGTAGTTCACACAGGTTTGACACTAGAGTTGCTGAATCAGTAACTGCATAAATTTTTCTTTCAGATTCCTTTCTCGTTTTGTGATGACTGCTGAAATTGCTACAGAACAAAGGTCGTTGGAAAGAATCCACATCTATCTGCACATGCAGCCTGCATTAAGCCAATAACAAGAGTAAGCCCACTGCAATTCAAACATCTTTACTGGTCAAATTCCAGATGATGAAGGCTATCCACTTGTCAAGCACAGGAAATGTCATTTATTCAGTTTGAAGGGAATACATCTCTTGGAATCGATGATCAGTGATTAATCCAAAGAACAGATGCAGTTGTGTTTAATTTAGTTGGAAACGAAAACCACAGTCTCCTGCATTAAGCAAAAGGAGTTTGGGTTTTAAACAAGCTCTTTGGCACTCACCTGTTGTAACCTTTCAAAGAGAAGGCACCCTGGGGAGATGCAGACGTGCTGCTTTTAAAATAGTAGATACATCCCTCATGGATAATCACAAATCTCAGTGGCCCTGAAAAGATAAATAGCGGACAAAATATAAGTCCAAGGGCAGTACAATAATTAGAACCTGGTTAGAATTATTGTTTATGATTTCAATAATCTTACTAATCATTATAAATCAGCACAAACTAGTTAAGAGACAGCTTGCTGATGATCAGACACAGGGAAAACCATCCATTCACAGTTTCAGGACTAAGCGCAGTTAGTATTTGAATCCCTCATCTGCGAGGCAGCTGATCTGAAAACTTCAAAAGAAGCCCCAGAGACTGCAGGTCTGACATCCATCGGTGCTTATTTACTGGCAGAATAAGCAACAGAAGGAAGGGAGCCACAGGCTACAAATACTTATTTACATCCATCCCAAAACCATGATGGTATCTCTTCGTTCATCTCAAGTACCTAATGCTGCCAATAAAATTATGTTCTATTTTCTTTTTCTGAAAGGGGCCAAGACTACTACTTCTATCAAAGGCAGTAATCTTTGTTCTTAACTACAAAAGTATAGTTTTGCTATAAACAGGAATACCAAATAAGTAGCACATAAATAAACCCAAAACCTGAAGTTTTCTCCATGTAAATAGATTCTGACTTCCGAAGAAATTACTGGTTTTAAGTACAGTCCAATGTTGGAAGTAGAAAATTTCCATTTCACAACAGCAATAGGAGAGGGGATATTTTTCCAGTACAGATTAACCAACTGGAAAAAAAATTGAGTACTATTTTCTTTTAGAAAAGAGTATTTGAAATTGATACATATTCTAGGAATCTGTTTGTCTTGAAAAATCTTACTTGCGAAGGACTTGACAAAAAATTTAAACAAGTAAATTCATTATGTAAGATTTACATTTCCAAACAATTAAAGGAAAATCTTTCAGCATGGCTCTTTCATACATATATTCCAGTAAAATTGTATTCCAATACAAAGTAAGTGGAAGAAGAGCTTCAATAAAACATGAAATGTATTAAGGCAAGCACTTACAGCATTTAATTTAGTTAATACTTCATTCAACTTACACTTCAAAATCTGCAGCTGGGTGCCTCCTTTTTTATGAAGATACCCTGATTTGGTCACTCCTCCAGGCATCGTCAGAAGGTTTTGTGCTCCAATTGCCTTCATTGGGACTGGCCAGACCTGCTCCTGCGAGGCCATCGTTCTGCAATTTACAATAGTTAAAAACAGTTTAAAACTTAGATTTTACTTAAAGGAATGAGTACGGTGAAACAAAGCTTGTTTCCTTAAACAAGCTTTCCAAACAACTAACGTGGTTCAACACTCAAGAATGTAGCACAGACGGGTGTTCAAAGATTCCAGGAACTTCCTAATGTATAAAAACCATAGTGCAAAAAGTCCCGGTTTATTTTTATACAGCTCTCAAAAGTGATCGACAGTACTTAAAACAATGGAAGAGTGCTTAGTAAATGTTATTTAAGTATTTATGTTTTAAAAATGTTCCAGATAACGCTGCCAGACTTAGGCAGGTGACTACAAAGAAAACTGGTTTCTTCTCCCAGTGCTACACCACACTTGTACAATGTCATTTTCTGTACAGTGAGGGAATCAAGTCAAAGTTTAATAACTGAAGTATCCAATACTACTTACTCCGGATATTTAAATGTTTTATTCTGAATGAAAGGATGTGTATATAATCTCATCCTGGATATTATATGCCACAGTATCCTGTGCAAATAAGGTTCATCTCAAATTGCTGCAGGCTTCCATTTAATTTATATATCAATTATTAGCACCATGCTCCACCAAGTACCTTTGCAGTTACCACTCTTTCTGCTGTCATCTTAAACCAAAAAGATTAGTTTCTTAGGCAGTAGCTTTTTCTGATATATAACTATGAGCCCTGTCTTTCTTCAAATGGTAACAGAACTAGCCTACAAATCCTACTGTGTAATAGAAAAAAAGAAATCATGCATGGACTGAATGGGAAGTTTGACCTAGACATAAAAAGGACTGTTATCCTCAGGTGTTGGGCTAGAGACCTCTGCTGGTAAAAGGCAAACTAATGAAGTTCCAGCTAATTAATTTCTGATAAGGGAATGATGGCTTAGAACTGATAAGCTTTCAGTGGAGGACTGAAATCTAATGGATCTTGTTTGTTTCTCCTTTACCCAAAAGAAAGGGAGGTCAATAGTGAGGATCAGCACAGAATCCAAGGGCCCCAGCACAACTCCCTGCCTGAGCACTAATCCCTCCAGCCTAAGATGACGACTGGAAGTTTCCATACTGAAAAGAAGGAGGAAGTCTTCCAGTTTTGTTGAGGGATTAAGTGCAACAGCAGAGTACATATCCATTGTATATGTGTTCGGTAAAACAGAAATGCACATCAGTTGATCAACTTAGGATTCAGATCTAACTGCTTGCCCTTTGCTGATGATACGTGTGTAGGAAAAGGTGGAAATTCTCAGCAGTTTCTGCCAGGAGAGTTTAAACTAAATTAAATTTTCTAGGCAGCCTAGAAAACAATTACAAAGATAAGGTTTTGGTCCCCAGTGTTATGAAACAGGCACAACCAGAGAAGGTAGGACCCAAGGCCCTAGAAAGGCTCTCACAGCAGACATATCAAGGCACCTCGGTTTCCCAAACTTCCCCATGACTTTCCTCCTCATCAAAAGCTTAGTTACTTTTGTTATATTCAGCTATATCCTTCCTTCTGTTGCTTCCTGCGTGTTCTTTTTAAATGACTGACATCTTTCCAAGCTGAGTTGTTCCTTCCTCTTCCTCCCCCTCAATGAAGTTTTATAGGAAGCATCAGCATGTGTTAACAGGTCTTAGAAGGGGCTATTCACATACTTTAAGCTTTTAAGAAAAAAAAAATAGTAGTAGAAGTTAAAACATACATACACACCCTCCCTAAACCCTTCAAATTGTTTCTCCACATCTTGCAGAAAAGTCAAAGTGAGGGAAATGGAGAATGTTACCCTGCTGGCTGCTGACAGTGCAGTACTGCTAAGTTTGATTTCCTTGAAATAAGGAATGCAAAGGTAAATCCTGGGCTAAATTCTTGTTTTAAGAACATTCTCATCAACACTCAAACATTAGAAGTTAACCTATGATTAAGTTATTTCAGTCTGTTTTAGTTCTGTTCAGAGAAAAGAGTAAGTAAAAATGGAAACTTTTTATTCAGATAAATATACTGATGCCACTTTTCTTGACGTAACTCTAACTTTAGTCTCAATGCCATCCAACAGTTTCAAGTTCATCAGGGGTCTTCAAATTCTGTGTGCCTTTACTACACAGAACAAGAAAATACTTGAACACCCAATGTATGGTGTGAAACTATTCCAGTGTTATGTACATAGGTAAAAATCTGTCAGAAGAGGCAGAGTTAAATGTTTTAGGGAGGTTACCCAAAACAACCAGTAAGCTGAAATCTCTTGGAAGCCAAAGTCAAACACTGGGAACAAGTGCATGATACCCTAGGCAAACACAGAAAACAGAAATATTTGTCCAGGTCACGTTGGCCTAGTGGGAGTATACCAGTCAGACTACTCACTAAAGTGTGCCTGGATGGGTGTTTTCTTCTCCACCTGAAAAGCCAGAATTTCAAGCAGACAAGAAAAAAATTAAAAAGAATATCACAGAAGCAGAGGGGAAAAAAAGAAGTTCACTTCTACAGTGTGATGACTATGGGATTTAACTGAGAGGAAAGGACAGCAAAGTATCAAGTTTTGCTTCCCCTATTCACATCATTTCTTTCTTTTTGACTACTTACTATAAAACAGTCCTGAGAATAGAGGCCAAAACTTAAAACTTCCCCAGCCCAGCTAAAGGAATAAAAAGAGACACAGCTGAACTCCACGTAGCCAAGTACACACTACTTGAGCTAAAGAACCCACCTAATTGTAACAGGCTTTTCAGCAGATGCAGAGGCTGCTAAGCCTATTATCTGGATTTCAAAGTGGCTTACAGCACTCCCCATCACATCTGCAGCTCCTCAAGCACTTTCATTTGCTGGCACATTGCACACACCTAGAGAGGACTTTGGTATTCTGAGCTGAAATCTGAGTTAGGCTTCTAAAATCCATTTAAGTACTTGGAATCTAGTCCCAGGCAGATTTTTCTTATTTTCTTGATGGTAGAAAACAACTCTGTAAGGACAGATTATGCTATTTTGCATCACACTGCTGGGAGAAAGCTGTCAAAACAGTGTAACTGCAGAATCTTTATTGTAGGGGTAGGACAGAGGAAGGAAAAATGGAAACTAAGATTTTTCTGATCTTAGCATTTACAGTATGGCTGTCTTTACCTCAATGAATTGGTTCCTTCTGCTCTTGATATTCCTCTTATAATTTTTTAATACATTACATGAGGAACAGATTAATGTTGCATTATTGGGTATGCACAACAGCAAGCACTGAGGTCACTGCAGAGCCTGTTAACTTCAGCATCATTGATAACAGAAAGCTATTTCCAAGTTGTTCTGTATGCAGTTATATACTTGCACTACAAGCCAAAGGCCCCAGGACACATTTTCAGTCCTGGTGCACAGACAGTCTTTTCCATGGAGCTGACAAGGCAGTTAACCTGGAAAGGCCAACTGTGTGCAAGCAGAGCCAAAACAAAGCTGTCTCTTATGTTGGTCCGCTGCTAAAAACAAAAGGCAACATCATCCAGAATTTGGTGAAAGCTTATAGTAATAGTCACACACTTTATTCTTCTCACTCACCAAGGAACCAGAAGCATATTTGTAATATCAACTTTTCCATCAAGTCCCAGCCACATTACAAGTGGCTATTGAATTAATCTTTCCACACGGAACAGAACCCCTGAACCAGATGAGAATGGCAGCACACAGGGAAAGGCCTTGCATCACTTTCTTGAGTGATGCCCATGACAATTCTATGCCCATGAGGGAGATGACAGGCCTTGCAGTGTAGCAGAAGAAATGGTAGAACAGCAGTTTAGAGGATTTGTGTCATCATTCAAGAGTGCTTCTGGAAAGACAGAACAGTGCAGTTTGTGCCCTTGAACAAGAGATAAAGTTTATATAATTACTATTGTAATTACTTCGTATATACAAACTAGTCTGCCAGACTGAAAAACAAACCAATTTGCAATGTATTGCTAATGTATCAACAAAGTCAGTCTATCACGTAAGTATACTTTTCTCAAACACTATCACAATGAGCCATTTTTTTCAAAGTACCCTGAAAGTCACCACAGCATGAAAAAAAAGTGAAATTACACAGTTCATCATGTAACCAGGATACTGCCAGTCTGATGCAGAAGTTTTTTCTGAATCATTATACTGCTACCCAGCTTGAACTCAAAAGGGAGAACAGACTTCTGTTGTTGTGTAGTAGGCAAATGTATACAATTTTAACCTATCCTTTCAGTTATATTGAGTAGCAAGATTGGAGGTGAGAGCATGGTTTTACAGGCTAAAAGTCCTTCCATGAGTAAAATTCTGCTACATTAGAAATCTGGATTACATTATAGAAGAACACTTATCCCTCTTGGCCTTGAGCTATTGGCATTCAGCCCAATTAAAGCAAGTACAAGCTGATTCAATTAAGGATTGCATCCTGGAAAAGCCACAAGTCCTCAGTTCTTGCTTAACTTCAGCAGAACATATGGCAGATATGATCATCTCCACATCTTGCAGTATATAGGCGTAAAAAAACATTACTCTCATCTCAAACTACAGATGCCAAAAGTTGTATTAGAAGTTCTCACTTGTTATAATAATATTTATGGTCTGTCCTGGAGCCCAGTTTGGTCATGCCGGAAAAAGTAAAAAAAAAAAATAGCCTCCAAAAATTAAACTTAATCTGAATTTATAACCACTCTCTCTATGTCAGTTGTGTTTGAGAACTCTTAAAACTCTGTAATAGCTCATAACCTCTAGTCTTTAAATTCCATTTTGAAAGTAAAAGCTAACAAAGCCAGATGCTAGTTTCCTTCTGAATATATAACTTACATGTAACAGGACATATATAACCCATAACTTATAGAAATCAATGTATTCCTCATATTATGCAGAGGGAGACTGAAGTATCAGTCTCTACCAAAGACTTTAGCAAAAACAAGGCAGCATTGCATACTGCAAAACCATAAAACGAAAGCTTCCCGTAAGTGCTCTCATCTATTCTGAGCAAAAGTGAGTTCTCTGATTCAACCAGCTAAACATTTACCATCTGTTCTTAAAGCTGCTTTCTGCAGAATTTTCAGGTCTCTTGTCCACTTACCCTCCAGTACTTCTGAAATACTCTTCCATATCTCTCCTACTTTTTTGGTTACACATTCCATTTCTTAATACTTAACAGCCCCTTTCACAATAGTTTCTCAGAAAGATTAATAGCACAGTATAAACACTGTGAGGTCAAATAAATCTTACAAGACAAAGGAAACAGAACTAAGCTTGAACGAGATACTCTTATAAGTAAATTTACTCTCTTTAACTTGATTCAATTTGCTTTTCTTTTCTGGCAAAAGTTTTCAACCAACACCCAACTCATCTCTTCCCCCTCCAATTCTTCATTCTTTAATTTTCTGCATGAGTTAAAAGTATTTTACCCCACAGACCATATTCTACTCTTAATTTCAGTCTGCTCTCTACCTTAAAGAGAAAAGATGACAGAAATACAAGCCACAAAAAGCACTAACCTGGTGACCTTGACTGATCGACACATAGTGTTTCTGCCGGCAGTTTCACTGAATGATTGTTTCCTTTGCGATGACAAAGCCATTAATAACTTATGACCCCTCTCAGGCATGACAGGAACATGCCTGCACTTCTCCCCGTTTTGGATATTGAGAGGTTGAAAGCACCGTCGAGAGCTGCTGTACAGTCCACACAACAGGGAAAGAAACCCTGCCGCAACTGCTCGTGCATCTGCACCGAGCTGTGGCCAAAAGTGACGCCGAGGCAATGACTTGTTTCCTTTGCTACTTCCTGTTTCCCCCAATGTCAGTGGGCAGCACTATCTTTGTCAGATTTCCCAGCTTCCCGGAGAGGTTATAAAACAATTCCCACATACCTCAAACCTCTGCCAGACAGCGTGCTGGAAAGCAAAGGGGATTTTCCAATGCTCACTTTCTTCCTGCTCACCTTTCAATCAACCACTCTCTTCCATGGGAGAAAAAGAAAGTCGCCCCTTTTTCTTACAGTGTTCTCAGGCTCTCACAATGGCAGAGGCACAGCCCAGAAATGCTGCCTGTGCTTCTGAAGAGCCTGTGCCTCAGGTACTTGGCACTGCACCTCAGAACTACGGTAAGTATTTAATCTCTTTTCTCCCCCATAGCTGGAGCTTGTCCTTCCCTCTTCAACCCAAGAAAATCAAAATAGACATTTTGAAAAATTCTGAAGCATAGACATGCTTTAGAGCAAGACTTCTTGCCTGTACATGTCATACTACACACAAACCACAAAAGACAGTTAAATTTGAATTCAAGAGCCCATAATGCACAATTCCATAGGTGAATATCACCAACTGATGATGAGTAAATGCCATTCTTTTACACTTATTTTTGTCTGGAGTTCTCAGAATGATTCAAGTATTTCACTGATTTGTCTGGAATTAAACAATATTCCAGGTGAGAAAGTTCAAATAAGACAAAACTAACAAGCAAGTTTCTGAATGATGGACAAAACGTAGGTAAGCAAAGTTTACTTCATGTATTTTTGGGGAAATGGACATGAATTTGTACCCTAAAATAGAAAGAAGAAGAAGTCTCTATGCAACACCATCTCTTCTTGTAAACTACTCAGCAGTCAGAGCAGAAAAGAAAATAACATTTCAGGTATTGGTCATGGCTGTACTGGGCAGCTCTCTCACCACTGGGCATCCATTGGCACTCCTTCCATAGCCAGGCTCTATTGGAAGGGGAAGCAAACCCTAAGTATCACACACTTGTTGTTAGCCAAAGAATAAGCATGTCAACACAAAATCCCAATGCTCTTCAATAAGGATCAACACCCAGTTGTCTCGGTGGCTCAACTAGGAATTTTTCACACAGAAGATATGTTATAGAGGACTCCAACTCAGTGGCTTGTGAATTAAATTCACTTGCTTTATTTGCTGTAATATCAGTTACCCATTTAGACTTTAGGCATTAATACAAGCTGCTCCAAAGCAATTTTTCCTCTCCAAGTTCTCTCCCTAAGCATACTCTTCTAGGCCTGCATTAGCATCTTCGCAAGCTTTATCTCCACCCCAGTAAAAAAACCTACAATCAAAACGACAGCACTTGAGTGTATGCAACACTGGAAAAAATACTTCAGTTCCTCTTTCCCTTTTCTTGTATGACACACCTAAGTCTTGGCTTTGCCCTCCAAACTCTGCAACTTATACTACCATGCTCTTTAGCCTTAAGAGTCTCAATAAATTATGTCTCCATTGCCAGGACATGTTCCTCAAGTCCTGCTTTTCCACCCTTACCTTTCTGATTCTTTCCTCCTCCCTTTCCTCACTTTAGCACTCAAATGCAGCAGGATTTTTCATTTCAAGTTCCAAGATCCCATTTTGACTTTTCTGGTGATTTCCAACACTATCAAGATGGTCCCAAAGTCAAAACAGAAGCTATTGTATGCTCAAAAGCTGGTGTTCCACTAAGGAACAACATAAATTTAGATGTTTCACAGTTTGGGGAGAACAAAAATTCAGCTTAACTTTCTAGACCAAACATTCATCAGAAGAATTGTGTTTTCAAAATTGCAAACAAGGAATCTGAAGAGACATGAAAGCTTTATGGCTTTGACTGACATGTCTGTCAGGGAAGTGAAAAAGTACTAAATACACTCTTCTTCACAAAGCAAAATTCTGTCAGGCATGGGCCTTTGGTATTTGGTTTTCAGACCACTAACCTTCATTTGTCCCCACAAAAATCAATTGTGAGAAGCAGCCTTGCACCAAGCTAGCCTAGGGAGAACTTCACTCCAAAGGAGTTTTTCATTTGTTTAACATGATAAGACATCACACAGATAGCCTTAAAATGAAGGACCAAAGCATCTGGAACCAACATCTGGCTTTCATTCCAGCAGGGCCACTGTATGAAGGAGTCAGCCAATCATCTCTGCCACTGGTAGGCATAGCTCTTGCTGACAGAAAAAAGCAATTCAACTCCTCATTAGTTAATGGAACACAAGAGCACTAAAATACTGGTATAAATTCACTAGTGTCACTGCAGGGCTGAGCTGTCTCTGCAGCAGGAGTGTTTCCTCTTGCCGACACATTTACAGGAAACTGCAAGACTGGACTGCAAATAAAAGCAGCGCAAGAAGAGCATGTAACAGGCGAGGCAGAAAAATTAACAAACCAACAAAAAGATTACAATAGCATGAAAACCACTTTCTTTCAGCCACAACAAGAGGTCAGCTCAGTAGTCACGTTCCACTGAGAATAATGTAAGAGCTCACACATTATGTATTTCCATAAAAGCCCACAGTACAGTAAGGCATTAAGGAAGGCCACATTCTGTTAATCTTTTACTGACTAATAATCTTGGATCAGGAGTAGATTATTAGAAGACTTATTATTTTATTAATTCTACTGAACTAGTTTAGTCTCAAGTTTCTAGATCACAGTGGAAATGCATCCACTGTATTGAGAGACAATGTATTTGTCAACTGTATTCTTCACAATTGCAGATTGTAAAAGAGCAAGTGCAAATCTTTGCCTGAATCCCTCATCTAATAGGTAAGGCAGCCTTGTGAAAACGCAAATAACCATGCATCAGAATTACTTCTGCTGGGTGAACTGCTGCATTATCATAAAAAACCCCAAAAAACCCCAGCAACAAAGGGCAGAAATGAGGCCATAACTTCCAAAAATCCTCTTTCAAAGTCAAAAGAATTCCAAATCTTTAAACTTCAACTATCAGTCCTTCCTTCAGAAGAACTGAAGAAGTCCTAATAATATTTTTACTTATTTATTATATATACCTTAAAAGGTAGCTGAAATCTTGATGATATATATATTCAGTCTAAAACCACGAAACACTTGAGGAAAAAAAGTTCCCAAATTGCTACTTATACTCCTCTGGATCTTAAACTCTGAACATCTGTAGACACATTGTTGGTGTAGAACTTCAAAATGAGCCAGCTAGCACTGGTCTGCAATAAATAAGTCATCTCTCAAAGAAAGAGTGTATCAGTTTTAAAACAAAATTGGAACTCTTCATGATTGTGTCACCAAACAGCTTGGCACACCTCCCTAAAGATGATATCGTGACTTTGATTTTGGGATATGGTTAATGTTCAATTGCTCAAACACCTGTAAACCAAAGTACAGCCACAAAGTATTTGCAGTATTTGCATAGCTTCTAAAAAAGCAAATTAGACTGGAAAACAAGAACCTCCTGCAGAGTCTCAATATAAAAACATTATCATTTAACAGATTCTCTTATACCAGCTAACACTGAAAAATAATGCAAGATTTTATGCTGATGTATTGCCGGGTCCCTCACTACTAGAAAGATATTGAAATGCTGGAACATGTCCAAAGAAGGGCAATGAGGCTGGTGAAGGGTCTGGAGCAAAGTCCTGTGAGGAGCATGTGAGGGATCTGGGTTTGTTTAGTCTGGAGAACAGGAGGCTCAGGGGAGACCTATCACCCTCTGCAACTCCCTGACAGGAGCATGTAGCCAGGTGGGGCTTGGTCTCTTCTCCCAGGTAACAAGGGATAGGGCAAGAGGAAATGGCCTCAAATTGTACCAGGGGATGTTTAGATTGGCTATTGGGAAAATTTTCTTCACTGAAAGTGTTGTCAAGCACTGGAACAGGAGGTACGGAAAGTGGTGGAGTCACCATCCCTGAAGGTATTCAAAGATGTGTAGATGTGATACTTGAGGACATGGTTTAGTGGTGCACATGGTGTTGGTGCAAGGTTGACACTGGACTAGATGCTGTTAGAGGTCTTTTCCAAACATAACAGTTCTGTGAAATAAGGACTGAATTAAAATCAGTACAGGTATTGCAGCATAATTTTCTATGTTGGCAATTTTTTTAAGTGTAGCTTTTCAAGTTAAGTTTAAGGGATTTCTACTGAATCAAAAGCCCTCCCCAAACTGCATAGGAGCATTCACCCAGCAAGTTAAGTGGGTCAAGTCTATGCCAGTCAGACCACACCTGTAAAACTCAGTATAAGTAACACTTACAGTAGAAGGCAAGTTCTCAAAGCACTTGGCTGCTTTTCTTTTTTCTTTTTTGTCTGCTGGTTGTGGCTTTTTTGGTTTTTTAAAGAAGTTCAGACTCATTACCAAGATTCCACTTTAATTTACTATTCAAACTAGATGGACACATTCTTTGTTCCTTTTAACTGTTACCTATATACAAGGTCCTTGAAAAAAGACTGTAGTGCTGCTCTGACTTTGATTAGCTTCTATCTTTCATCAGTACTTGCAGAAAAATTTAAACTAGAACCTAGGAGTACAGTATGATTGCCAAAGCCCCATTCCTGCAGACAGCTACAAAGGGAGTTCCCCAAGTATACACAGACACTGAAAGTGGGACTTTCCACAAATGATTTATTTCCTTGGCAGATGTTTTCGACTCCAAAATATTGCTGTTCAAACAATTTTACTGCTAGGCTGGTTTGTGATGACCTATATACAATTCCATGAATAAGGTACTCATAACCAACAAATTAGGAAGCACTGTTGGACCCCAAAACAACTCCTGCTTAGTAGATGTCAAAACAGCTTTAAGCTTTTAAACTGGCAGACCATTGAACTTTAGTAAAAGCAACACCTAAATAAAGGCTTTCAGAAATTTATGAGTGAGTCAAATATCTATTCTGTCCACATCTGACAGGTACATTTACCCAGCAGAGATCTTGCCCTATAAAGTTAAGTCTGTTGTTAGGAAATATTTTTTCCTGTTTTATTACAATTTGACTTAAGTTGATTTAAAGTAGATCAAGAATCCAAGGAAAAAAGAAAGACAAAAAGCCCACCTTAGCAGCCTACACTTACGTTCACCGTATTCTACCATTTCTGATACTAAAGTATTCCGACAAGATATACAACATCCATCAGTTCATTGTATATTGTGTTTGTACCAGAACTTAGGTCCAGGACTACTATTGCCAGTTAAAGAGAATATTTTGTGTGAATGCATATGCAAATCAACAGAAAAATTACTAAATATAAGCAATTTTAAAACATTCCTGCAGTAGGATATTAAAACCAACAAAACCACAGAAAGCTTATTGAGAAAGTCCTTTCAAAAGGCTATCAGCAAAAACCTGCAATGAGTAAATTCATAAACTCCCTCGCAGACCTCAGCAACCAACTGAATCGTAAAGAAATGCAGCAAGCCCTGGTTTAGAGGAAGCATTTGGTTTTCTCATCTGAGAGTCCCTCAAGGCTGCATGTCCCTCTCCTGGTGAACTGCTGGAACTTTAAGAGTTAAGAAAATGTACCTCTGCAGGCAAATGGCTACAAGCAGCACCAAGGGAAGCCCAACTTCTGATAGACCCTGGAAAAACAAAACAAACCAAACATTTTCTACTTTTATTTTGCTTGTGAAGAGACTATGTGATCCAATTTAAAGACACAGTGTAACTGCAGAGGCTCAATCTATACTTCACAGCTCTACAACACAGTGGACAGTACTGGTTTTTAAATAACTATGCAGTGAAGCATCTCAGAGTTTGCTGTTCTCATACTTGGAAACTCTATGAACCAGAATATCAGAAGAAGTTAATAACCATGCAAGTGTAATTTATAGAATTAGAAGGCCCAACTGGGCTGTACTGCTAATGGACTGTCCCCACCTCCAGAAGCTTTGAAGCTCCCTCTGCTCAAAATACCATGCAAGTAAGTAGGTACATCAGAAACATGGATTCTTTATTCCAGTGACTGTTTCCTTAAGCATCACAATACAAATTCTTCATCCATCTCTGAAGGATATTGTAAAGCATAAGTATTTTGTCACTCATACCTCACAAAACACTAGATCAAAGGACCGAAACAGGTAGGAGCACAGTTTAAAATAACCAGCAGTTAAGGCTGCTGTGTATTTCATCACTTTGGTAAATATTACCTTTGGGTTTTGGTGGGTTTTTATGTTGTTTTTTAACAAGTGCCAGAAAGAAGAATCTCTCTAAGATCATGCTTACTTTCTACAAAAGCTGAATTTAATTATGAACCCTATGGCACACGTGGTTGGGACTTTAAGTGAAGATTTTAAAATAAAAACAAATGTACAACTGCAAAGTTGGGCCAGAAAGACAGCAGTAATCAGTTTTCATCTGGAGGACATGAGGTGGAACAGTCAATTCGTATCACTTAAAATAACCATAAAAATGTATAATGACAAACTTCTTCTAAAGACAGTTTGGACAACCGTCTTTAATATTGTCATTTCTTCATGGAAATCACTATTTGCCTCAGAAGGATGACCAAAAGGAAAAAAATTCATTCCCCCTAAATCTTGTTTAAATGATCTACAAGAGCAAGGATTAGCCTGACATTGACCTATGTCTCCGAAGTTGTCGAGTTGCACTCAAAAGTGAGTTCACACAGGGCTATTTCCATGTAGAAAAGACATTCATACACAATGCTTCGTAAGATAGGAACAACAACATTTATATTTTACACCACAGATCAGCTTGCCCAATCAAACATAGCACTGGCATGGTGCCAGCAGTTTGCAGAAAGGTTTCTCAAACAGTGCAAAGCCCATGCATAATATTATAAAAGCAACAAACACCTGACAGTAAGACAGGCCAAAGGCAAGGAGCTAAAGTGAAATCTAAATTCTTACTTTCCATCTGACC
The DNA here is from genome assembly GCA_013396735.1 of Grallaria varia. Lineage (NCBI taxonomy): Eukaryota > Metazoa > Chordata > Aves > Passeriformes > Formicariidae > Grallaria > Grallaria varia. Next base: position 125,395 of record VWZG01008799.1, on the reverse strand, counting down.
TTGATACCATTTAACTCTTCTCCTCAAATCAGTTGCTTCATTTACCTGTCTTGTATGTCAAGACACATACTCTTAAAAATGCCTTTATAAGGATTAACTCCTTCACACTTGGAAAAGGACAGAACTCTTCCTAGACTGGTGACTAGTAAAAGAGGAGGAAAAAAAGCAAAAAAGCTGTAACACATCTTGCTTAGTGCACAGCAAGTGAGAAACTGGAGATACAGAAACCCAGCTCAGATTCCAAGGTCTCAGCCTCTGGCACTTCAAAATGACACCAGTAAGTCCCTGAGCTGCAAATTCTTAGGCTGGAAGAATACTCTATACCTGTGCCCAGTTCCTACACTTTTCAGCTAGCACTCCTCAGATCTGACTCCATACCGCTATCCTTACTGTCCCATAGCCATGTCTACTCTGTCCATTCTTATGGTCACATCTAAGATGGTCCGAAGGTCATTTGGTTGATTCCTGGTCTCAGAGACTTTTCATCTCCAAAACTTACTTTTCTTTATCACAGCCTAAAAAGAAACATATAGATAGACAGACAGACAGACATCAGCTCTTAAAGAAATTACATATGCTATGAACTTCAACAACCCTTCTCAACAGGATGAGCTACAAAGAATACATGGCCTTTGTGTACTATTCTTTGTTACACTGTTTTCTTGAAAAGCTCTTTTAAAACAGTGTAGCCAGACTCTACACACATGACCTGGTTAAGACAGAAGGGTTCCCTTCTTCATGACTTCTAAAATCTTACATTTTGTGCACTGCCTAGAACTAACAGGAGTCTGTATAGCATTCTTTCATTTCCAAGTTTTGGTTCTACACAGAATTCATATGGACCATATAACACTTCCAGCAAAAGCTTTTAGAGTATTTACAGAATGTCTTCCTGCTTTACACATCCTAGATAATCTTAAGGCATTCTAAATACAAGTCACTTGGTGTACAAAAGGGAGAGCTGAAGCTGGATTTCACTTGCACAAAGGAAATTCAGGAATTTGGGTCAATGGGATTAGTCCTGTTTCAACCTAAGTAATCAAACCTGACATCTTTATATGTAAACACAACAGCAGTTCGCTCAGACCCAAGCCAAACAACAGAGCGTACATCTCACAGATGCATTGATTCAGCTCTGTGCATTATAGTCACCACAAAATAAAAGGTCTAAAAAAGCTGAACTTCAAGAAAAAAGTGCTCCCTCTGCACACTTTAAAGATATTTAATGCTATTTGTGACATTTATTTAGTATTTGAAGCCATACAGATTGATATACTTAACATCCTCTGAAAAACTGCACATAATAACTATATCAAAGTGCAGCTGCACTTTGACAACACATTTATATCTACAGCCATGAAAAGAACTCTCAGCTTTACAGGCGTACTAGAAAGTGTTCAAAGTGCATTACATTCTGTCCAACAATCATTTCCTTCTTCCAGAAAGCATGTGACAACCTTTTGTGAATTCTTGTCATATATTTTTAAGTAGCAAGTCACAACTTTAATGAAAGACATTTCCAAGATATAAGGGACTTAATTTTCAATTTCTGTCAGGTATACGTCCAACAGATCAAAACCTAATACTCCAAACTAAAATTATCCCATTACATACTCAAAACAATTTTGTCTACAGAATTTAATGAAAAATTTCTAAATTTGGCATCATCCCAGATTAGCAAAGAATGACACAATCACAAACTCATTGTGGGTCACATCCATTTCTCCAGTGCCACTTCCTCTCCTGTGCAGACTATCAGAAAACCAGCAGCTGGCATGGTACAGTCAGGAATAACAAGTGCAAAGACTGCACCAGTTATAGCTTAACTATATGTGAAAAAAAATAAGCTTTTAGTCAGAAAGGACAGGAAAATTTTTGAAAGAGTTCTAGCTACATAATGTATATCTTGAAATCTTAAAGCTCAGATTTTTTGCTCATTTGGAATGTTGTATAATTTTTCTTTATTTTTCATTCCACTCGGAGATGAAATCGTTCAGTTAGAAATCACAAGGAATTTATTCTCCAAGAGTCAGCATTCATTTGGCATTTTGGCTGTTCTACAGAGCACTACCATCAACCCTCTTCATTCTAACACAAGCTCCCTCTTCTTTTTCTAGGTCATGTTGCTGAAATACACAACATAAAACTGTCAGACCTTAGATCACTGAGGATTAAATAGTGAATAGTGATATAGTTTATCTTCTTCTTAACACAGGATTATTAGGACCAGATCAGGTTTGTATTTGCTTTTTATGTGGACTCATGCCCGAGTATCAGGCCAAGTTCATATTTGGTCTTTACCTGTGAGTTACTGAAAAACCTAAAAACGCAACCACAAGAAACTAAAAATAAAGAAAAGGAAGTCGGCCCAATGTCACTGCTACAACTGGTAGACTGTATCGGAGACAAAGCCCTTCCACAACTTTTGTTTCTGATACTTCTCCTGATTCATGTGTCAGGTATGTTTCTTCCACATACCTTTTCAATTAAAACAGAAGAGCAATCACATTCAGAACAAAATTCTACCAGGCCATGCATTTCATCTCCTTAGAGCTACAAAAATTATAGGGGATGAGTAACACGTGGCATGCAAATTACTCCATATGTTGACTAGAAAGATAGAAATGGCATAGGCATAGAAACAAGGATTAATTAGAAGCATCTAATTAGTATGTTCTTTGCTATCTAAAATGGAAGAGAACACTCCAGGAAGGAAGGGAAATGTGTAAGGTTGCCAAATTAAGGATTTCAAGCAAAAAGACCTCTGTTTGCTGGTTTTCATAGCAGAGACTCTGCTGCAAATCCCTTTTGCTTGGCTTCCTCTCAATAAACAAAGCTCATCAATCAAGTGCCATGTTCTTTCGAGTAAGATCTCCAGCTCGGAAGAAGAGACCCAACTCCCAGTTCAATTGCCCAGCAGTGAGCTTCTTACTGCCAAGGAATTATTAAGTAGCATGATAAGCCCATTAGTCAGCGTTTAGTACATCTTTAGTAATTAACATATTTGCCACTAAGTTCTTGCCACCTGCCAACCCAGTTCTGCTGGGGAGCCAAATGCCAGCATGCAAGCGCACAGGTGGCATCAGCACCACCTTCCCTCCCACTACGATATCCTTCTACCCAGCAGTCCCCCCATTTCTCTAGGATTGATGGGCTAAGCAGAGGAGCCACCAGCACTGCAGGGAGGAAGAGAAACACAACCACTCTCCACTGAAGGAGGAGGGATGCCATGCAGCCACAGGGAAACAGCCCAGCAGCGGAGGCACTGCAGGCAGAGTGCCAACATGACAGAGAGTTTCCAGACTTAATCACTTTGGTATCATCTAGTACTGTGTACATTTGGAAATATGGTATTCCATCTTATCAACGTTGTTTCCATCACTGTTAGGAAGCTTATCTGCACCTCAAAGCAAAAGATGCGAGACTCAATGAATCCACACATGCCTCTAACAATGCTTCAACTGGCCTCTTCGGAACATTCGTATCAGTGGTGTTCTGAACTACAACCTTCTTCACAACAGCTGTGGGATTTGCCAGAGGGCAGAAATAAGGGCATTTTCTTTTTTTTTTTTTTTTGAGGGGGGAAAGGGGCTGGGAGGAGGACAGGAGGCAGACACTGAGGCTTTGAGATCCGAAGGAAAAAAGAATTTTGCTATGTGTTCTTCCCAAACCAGCTTCCCACAAATACAGTAATTTCCTCTACGTGGCCAGAGAACAGTTTGGCTATCTAATCTGTTCTCTTAGTTTAAACATGAAGAGCAAATTTAAAATATTCCTCTTTCCCTTCCAAATTTCCTGTCCTCCCCCACTGCACAGTCACACAACAAGTATTTATCTAGCATAACCCTAGCAGTCTACCATTCTTAATTTACTCCTGAGTAAGAGTACCCACACAAGTATATTGGTGGCAGGACTGGAATACATTTGTGCCAGACTATGCATCATCTTTTTATTTGTTTGGGTTCTCCTAAACCCAGGATGACAATTCTGTTGTATATAACCCCATTAGCATTTTTCAAGGCAATTTTCTACCTCCAGCTCTTTAGGCAGAAGAAAACTACTAATCTTACAGCAAGACTTGTGTGCCCCTCCTGCAATGGGTGTTCTGCCTTCTCAGAAAAGCCTTTCAGGTTAGCACTCTGATGACTGTATTCACCTATTTACAGTCCTAATGCAAGTCCTCAGTTAAATATTGAAGGTAAGTACTCCCAGACACCAAATAGAGACTGCACAGCATTGACTGCCCCATGTTCCTATATGTGGTACACTCGCTTTGACTGCAGAAAGTCTTATTTCACCACACAATATGTACAAAATCTGTATACACAAATCCCACTTTGCTCACTTAAAGCGCGCAGTGCTTTGGAAACATGCCTGCCTTGCATAGCAGTGGAGTCTGATTAACTGACTGAAAAATTACAGTGGAAAGCTTGAGTGTTTAAGCCTGACTGATTAAAGGCAATTAACAACTGCAGATGCTCAGCAGCTGTGCAAGTCAGGTCACTTTTCTGCCCGAACATAGCTCAAAGTGCTTCATTTTGATTAGTCAAGCTTACAAATCAGTTTTGAATTAGCTAATTATAAGCTTTTCATCTGTCAATAAGACCTGTAGGCTCATAGTCCATGTTCCTTGTGCTAAATTTCTCTCTACATCATTATCCAGAAAAAAGTAGGAAAAAATGCTAATCCTTCCTGGAATACAGGAAAATACAGAACACAAGGAAAAGAAAGACGGATAGCTCTCACACAACCCTCTCTATCTAAAGTCAACAGTTTTATCAATATAAGGACATACCAGAAGCTGACTTCAGTACCTATGCTTGGTCAAAACACTGTGATTACTTGATTTCTGTAGAAGGTTTAGGAGTGCATATAATGCAAAACCAACATTCAGCAACAACCTATGCCATCTCTGCAATAAAATCATACCAGAGTGCTCCGAGATAAGATGCTTTTGCTTGAGGAAACAACTGTCGTGCAATTTTAACACATTGAACCGAGTCTCTTCAGAGTTCCAGCTTGATCTAAGAGAAATAAACAATTACGTGATGTGTTCTAATAGAATTACTGTTAAACATCATCAAGGTAATGATTTGGTCTTTTTGGTAGGGTTGTCACAAGATTAGAGACTAATAGTTTTAGCCTCTGCTGCTTGGTTGCAGGAACGAGCTCTCAAGTAACTGCTATTCTGGTCTGAATGCCAACCTCAGCACTTACATGCATGCAAGCAGCTTCTGATGAAGCTAAGGGGAACTAGGTAACTTTGAGGTGAAATTTGCAAGGATGTGGCACCTAAACCAAAACTTTTTACTCTATAGCAGAGCTTTAACCAGTCTTACAATATACCAATAGAGAGTTTGTCCCTTGCTCAAGTCAGAATGTTAAGAAGTATGGTAAGTCTTGTAGAATCATGTAAGAGCTAATAAAATATGATATGAAGGATCATTTCAAAGAGACTTTAACTTGCAATAAGATTTGCATGAAAATATTGAAAGGAATCACAGACAAAAATCTAGTTTTTAATTCTACAGATATTTATAAACTTTATATTTATAAAAATGACTGTCTCCAGAATGATGATTAATGTCGATCACCACAGTAGCTGAAGTCAAAATTAGAAGGAGGAAACAAAGCTTGCTACCAAACCACTGTTTTTATTTTTTTTGGTCTTACAAGATACATTTCAGCAGACAAGACCAAGACATTCACAATACTCTACTTCTACCTCTCTTCTTCCTTTTTCGCTACTAAGCAGTTATTACATGAAAAATGAAAATGAGTAACACACACTTTTACATTTATTAAAATCTGCTTCAGGATCTGGGATGTTGCCCTGGAGTGCCATATTCATAAAGACATCTCAGTGACTTGTTTCAGCAGAGTAAAGCTCTGCTGGAGAGTATTTGTCTAGAGAAGAACTGAATATGGAAGTGGAAACTGACGTGCTAAGTAAGATTTCGCTCCTTCAAGAGTTCTTGTTTTTTATCTTGCATATCCCTAAATTAAAAACACAATGCTAATAAAAGATGAAGCCGGAGTTATTTAAATCATCTCAGCTGAAAAGCATTTAGAATTAAATCTTGTTTTTGTTTAACGATTATTAAATTGCACAGCACACATTCATGGTTCATCTAGACAGAAATACTGCCAGCTAGACTAGACCTGACCTTATTTCCATCTGTTACACCAAAAGTCACAGTTCAGCTGGCAGTTCCATGTTAGCTAACGTAAACAGTGAAAAAGTACATTCACACTGAATAACAATGGAGTTCAGGTCACAGAAGTCCAATCTAAATTCATGTTCTTGTCCTAAAAGAGAGAAAATCCACACAAGCAGACCACCACTCAGTATATTTTTGCTTCATTTTCTTGACCATACAAGTATTAAACCTATGAATCCTAAATCTTCCTGCTTCCTTCTACTATTTGTTCTCCTCTTGTTTACTTGGCTATGCTTCAAAATGAGAAATCTTTTGCTTTTAGTCACATCTGTTATCGTAAATCACCTTTCATGATGGGTCTTGCAGCACACATCTCTCTCTCTACTCAACACTTAGACAAAAAAACATCCCTGAGGCAGCAACAGATCCAGACGTGCACACTGGTGCCACTGGACTCTCCCAGTTTTCTCTTTCCAAGCACTGCCAGAAGCAAGAATGAGAAATATAATTCAAACTCTAATGTGCAAGTTGTTTTTCTATAGCAAATTGGGATAAATTACTTAACTGGAACTTGGTAACCAGTGTTAAGTCAGAGTGCTGGAAAACTAAAAATCAGCTATAAGACAGGAGATTAACTAGGATATGAGATACTAACAGCCAGCTCTAAGAACTGCACATTTAAGTAAATTTTCAGTGTACATATTGCTGATTGTCCTCTGCTCCTTTTCTGCTTCTTTTTAAGGGTCCAGCTACTATGATGAGGGATTTTAGTTTCTGGTTTTTTAAAATTGCATGTTATCCTTCCAGCTAGAGGAAAGGCTTAAAGTACAGGCACGCTGGAAGAAAGTTAATAACAAATGCTTGCTTAAAATACAGACATAATCTTCTTGTTAGGGACCTCATTCTTGACCTTTTCATACTTGTGTAGTGTTCCTGCCAGAAAGAATAGAATTCTAAAATTTCAGGGTTTTGGGACTCAAAAAAAAGGTTAAATATTACTCAGCATGGCCACCAGATTTTTAAAAAAGTATTAAGGCGGCTGATAATTCACTCAGTTGTTGCTCCTATATGAGCTCCAATAGAAATTCCATTTTCATATTTTGAAGAAAACATCTGGAACTAAAGATTTCCTGTTTGAAGAGCCCTTACAAGGGAGTCCATGACTAAAGGCACAAATGCAAGTTTCTCCTAGTACTCTCATTTATGACAAAGCTGAAGGGATAATGAAATAAAAATCTTGGTTAAATATGGTCAATAAGTTTTCTGTTTGGGAGTTGCAATGTAATCCCTGCACTGAAACAATCAAGAGTATCAATGAAGTGTTCTACAGCAAGGGATGCAAGCCCTTTGGGCATGTACGTGTCAAGGTGCTGTACATGTAAACAAAGTTTAATTGCCATGTCTATTGCATCAAGCAACAAAACCCATAATCTGTTTACCTGGACCACTCCAGGGTTTTCATGAAGTGATCTTAAATCTATGTGCAGGAATTAAGTTTTCTAAATGTTCCACGAGAGAGTGAAAGCCATTTCCACACTGTAAAAGTCTCTGTAGGCACCTAAATCCATTTGGAATAATTGGGAATTACCACAGTCACCCGTAAGTGCTCACACACTACAATATACATAAATTAGAGTTAGTCAAACTACAAAGAACAGAAATCCAAACAGCTGTATTCCTGCCCTAACATATCCAAGGAAGTGGTCTACCATGACCAAAACAAATCTCTTGCTTTTATAAGTTACAGTAGAGTGGTTGCATTTCTCTATGAAAGAAGTGTTTACCTTTTTAAAATGTAAGGATGCAAAAGCAAGTTTGAACTGGAAAGTTTCTTCTTTGACAAATTAACACTAGGAGAGCAGGGCAGAGTTGGAATTAAAGACATGCATTTTTCTGGAAGACAGAACAGAACCAATGACTTAAATGAACCTACTGTTCCATGAGGATGGAAGTGATTCTGATCTTACATGATTAATGATGTAAAATTTGTCAGTTGAGTAAATAAAATAAAAATCCAGAAAGCTTTAACCATAACCAGCTGGACACTAAGAATTTTTCAAACATTAAGAGCATGAAAACAGGCATTCCCTGGCCTTCTTGGAGTCTTACCTGTGGTCTTTCCAGAAAGATAAGATTGTAAGGAAGTAAAGGTGTGCTTTTTCTACCTGAGGGCTTCTACAGACATGAAAATTAATCCAGCAACAAAATTCAGCTAGCAGCTGTTCCTAAACTTAGCCAAAGACTTGCTTATCTCACACCAGCTAGATAGCTCAGCCCCTTACAACTGTTTTAGGAGACCGGTCCAGAATGTCCACTTTCCATGAAGCTTTGCCAGAAGTACTTAGAGAGAGCCCTAACTACAGATTAGGTGTCTCTGAATTAGCCTGGTCAAACCAGCCCTTGACAGTGGCAGGAAGACACAACAGGAATCCTTACAACAGGCATGCAAGCTGTTCTCTTCCCTGCTTCTAAAAAACACAGTTTGCAGGAACTGAAGCCACAAGTATTGCCAAGGTTTGATTCTGGAGCAGTTGTAATTCATTCTCTGCATTGTACATCATCTTGAAGTTTCTTTCTGCCAAAGATATTCAGATATGCATAACAACTGCAATAACACCACCCTGGAAGAGATAAGAACTTGTTCATTACTGGAAATGAGCTGGCAGGCAAACAAAATAAATAGATTATTTCAGTTATGTTGGTATTCTGAGATAGGAGGAGAACAACATTTAGGTTTGTTTCCATAGGAAGTCATGTCTCTGCATTCTCCCCTAACTACTGCCTTGTTTAAAATTAATCCCTTACCCTCAGGAAAAATTGTTTTCAGATTCCTGCACATGTTAGATGAAATGTAGATTCTTCAACTCCCTTTCTTTTTAAGAAAAAGGTAAGAAATTCAACATAGGAGCGCATGGAGAAGAGGCAAGACTGAAAAAAACTCCAATCAGGTCTTTGAGAAATACTGTTTAGACAGTATGGTCTTAAAAAGAATAGTGTACTAAGAATTCTCTTACGTGTTCCAGTCTAGTCATCCAAAGCAAACAATCCAATGATACACATGCTTATAACATATAACATCATAAATTATTACCTAAAGTTTACAATGATACCCAGTGTGGTTATACTGATCAAAAATTCAGTGCTTTCAAATTTTCAACATATCACAAAAGGCATAACTCATTTAGCAATTCTAGTATAAAATAAGAAGTGTTGATAGGAGGAGAGGGGTGTTGATTGACAGAGAGTTCATAAATATTGGAGGAACAGAGAGTGACATATGTACATGTGACAACAGCATGAGAAATACACATTCCATTTAGTACCATATTTACAGAAATGTATTGTGCCTCTCAGATTACCTTTGAGGCTGCCTTAAGTCCCTCTGATTTTGAGACTCCAAAACTGCCTTCCCAACACTGTTCCAGTACAGTACAGGTTCAAAAGCAATTGTCAAGCAATGTTATGAGGAAATGCCTTTGTGGAATAAGTTTACCTTAAAAAAAGGCCAGAAGAATGCTTAGCTACACAAGAGAGGAATAGCCATCTAAGAAGTTATTTTCTCTCTTCCATGAGAAATCCCTCTCAAAAGAAAAAATGCATTGTGGAAGAATCATTATATCAACCACTACTTTTAAATCTAAACAAACCCAATTTATTCTGGCAGTTCCCTAGTAAGTGTTAGGAGTCCTCACCATTGCTTACAGAGCTATTCATCAATGCTACTGAGAGTCTGAGCTTCTATGAACCTTCCTCCAGGGTCCAGTAGAAGTAGTAAGCCAAGATCCTAATCCTACAGTAATACAAACAGTAGGGTTACTTACATCTGCAAGTGCTTTTAAGATCAGGGCGTAAGCCAGAAACAATTAGTGGACACAATACTTCCAGAGCTGCACATTCCAAACAACTTATGAAACTGCTGGATAGTCTGACAAAAGCATAAGTTACCCATTGTGTAACAACCCATAGGAGATACACCAACACTAAGGCAATGTTGACAAGTTAAAACACACACACCTCTGTTGGAGTAACAAATGTACCAACAACCCAAGGGCTGTGGGACAAAGAGCAAACAGTGCAAGCACGAGGGCTTGAGCGTCAGTCACTTTTCCTATAGGTAAAGTGACAAATATGTACGTGCCTTTTGGTCATCCCTGTCTGTGTTTCACTGCTGTAAAGGACAGTTCTTAATGCATTTCCATTTCAACTTGGCATTCATTACTAAAGTGGCTACTATGTTTGTTTTTTCATTAAAGCAGACTACTTCACATCCACTCAGGCAAGGAGGAAACTTTTCAGGCCCTCTGTTTTGCTCTTTTTGTACGCAAACTAAATTTTCTAACAACAATATTAGATTGGAAGTCTGGTCTTCAAACTACAAGGGGTTCATCTGCCTGCAGGAGCTTACAAAGCCACAGTCAACTGATCAGATCAGCCACAAACACAGGAATTCTCACTCAGCCCTGCCTGAGGTGTCTGCTGGAACTTATCTTGATGTATTCATTCTTACTGCTTTAAAAAACTTTAAACCCTTTCCAGAACTGTCATCTCTGCATCTCCCTTCTTGATAACTTAAAAAAAATCCCTCTTTACTTTCTGGACCTTTCATGCTTTGTGGAGAAGTTTATGGAAAGTTGGGAGATTTTAAACCACAAAAATGACAAACTGGAAACAGCATTTAACCCACCACTAAGCTGACCCAGGGCTGAATCCTCACTAATGGATATTGGCAAGGGGGTATCGATAAATTCACTCCTCTGCAACAGCAGGATGGCTCCAAAATACTGTAAAAGGAAGGGAAAGAAACGTGTTATGCCTAAAAGAAAAACAGCAAGTTAATTCTGCTTTTGTCTGAAGTGTGAAAGAGGTACATGAAAGAAACAAATTGCAGAGGTTCCTACTCTACATTTCCTGTACAAATACAATCAAAAATAAACAGAAGTAGTGTATAATTATTCAGACCTAAATTTGTTTCACAACCCCTAAGACACCAAACCTAAGAGCAGAGTGAAAGTGGAAATTTGCTTTTCACAGCAGGAAATATACCAGTTGAATACAACTAATTTCCAAGAGGAAACTTTCAACCTCTCTGTTCACAGCCAATCCGAGCACACAAACCAGCAGGAGACTCGGACAAGTGTTCAGCAACACTGCTGCACCTGAAATGATGAAGTTACACATGGTATGAGACCAGGTCAGTCCCACTCCTGACTTGTACTTGGCGAGCGTCAAACTCAAGAAAAGAGGTCTTAGCAGACAGGTTGGTAGGAAGGGAAACATTTATCCACTTTCTCAAGTCATTCGGGACAGCAGTACCCAATTTCTTCTGGTCATTTGTGGGATAAAAGCGGACAAATGAAATAAGCACATGCCAGGTGTCCGAGAGGCAGAGTACAGAGTTTGCACAGAGCCCACACCTGCAGATGAACGGGAACTTCATTCCTAGGCTGAGGTGACAGAGCCGAGTAAACAGCGGGGGACTTCCAAGATCGAAGCAGGTGATAACACTAAAGAAAATGCTGTCACAAGCGCGTTTGTACTCTATGCTTCATCTCTAAAAAGTCTTGCCTCATCCTTTATCGTATATTTAGATTACCACTGGAAGCGTGCTAGGAAATGACTCCTGATGCTCACAACACCAAAGACGCAGCTCAACACAAGAGGCAAAACCAGCCGCCGGAAAGCTCCTACACCTTTTTTTCGCCCCTAAAAGAGCCTTTCCCTCTCACGCGGGCGGACTCGCACCGATGACCCGACCCCATCCCTCCATCCTGCAGAGGGCCGGAGCGGCCCCAGACTGAGGGCGTCCCCGCAGGGGACGGAGAGACACCAAGGTGTGTGCCCGCTGTGCCCCTCACGGCGGCGGGAACGGCACCCCTTCCAGGGAAATCGGCAGCTCCGGGGCTGCCCGGCCCGGCGGCTCCAGGGGCTCCCGTGACTCACCTCAGGAGCTTCCCGGCGCCCTCCGGCACCGCAGCGGCGGCAGCGGGGAAGGAAGGGGGACGCGGGGACTGGGGCGGCGGAGACGACAGGGGAGCGGGAACGCCTCCGCCCGACCCGCCGGGACAGGGCGCTTACCTCAGCTCGGCTCGGCTCAGCTCCGCGGGCAGCAGCCGCCGCCGCACCAGCCCCTCATCCCCGCTCCGCAGCCCNCGCCCCGACCGGGGAGCTGCCCGGGGAGCTGCCGGAGGGCGGGGCAGCGCCGCGGCTCCCGGGGCTGTCGCGGGCCGGGCAGGGTGTGCTGAGGGCGGGGAGAACGCTGAGGTGGCCGTGCTGAGGGGGCAGAGGGCCGGGCCGGCCGCGCTGGGGGGGGAGAGGGTCGGGCCGGCCGCGCTGAGGGGGCAGAAGGCCGCGGTGGCCGTGCTGAGTGGGACAGGGGGCCGAGGTGGCCGTGCTGAGGGGGCAGAGGGCCGGCCCGGCCGTGCTGAGGGGGGTGAGGGCCGGCCCGGCCGTGCTGAGGGGGCAGAGGGCCGGCCCGGCCGTGCTGAGGGGTTAGCCGTGCCCTGTCGGGGTCTCGTCCAACTCAGCCACCCCTCGGCTCTGCCAGGGCCGTGTGCGGTGAACCTCCCCACGGTCACTGCCTAGGGTCTGACCAGAGCCGGAGCAGAATCACAGAGGTTGTACAAGATCTCTAAGATCGTCGAGTTCAACCCGTGACGGATCACCACCGTGTCAGCTAGATCATGGCACTGAGTGCCTCGTCCTCCAGTCGTTCCTTAAACACCTCCAGGGACGGTGACTCCACTCCCTCCAGAAGCTGCATCCCCAGAGGACGTGACTTGGGGATTGGGTTTTATCTGACCCAGCAGCAGGGTCTATCACAGGTGCCTGCCTGGAAGACACCAGGGGCAGGGAGAAAGCAGGTGGTAACGTACCTGCATATGGTGAGGATCCTTTGCAAGTTGCCCTGTGTCCATCGGGAAGGGTGGAGGCATTGACCCAAGTGTTCTGTGTCCATCAGGAAGCAGGTGGAGGCATAGACCCAAGTGTCCTGTGTCCATCAGGAAGCAGGTGGAGGCATTGACCCAAGTGTCCTGTGTCCATTGGGAAGCAGGTGGCGGCGCTGACCAGGCCTGGTGCACGGTGAGGATGGTGGACACAGGTGAGCTCTCAGTGCCTGGCTGCTGGTACCAGGGCACTGCAGAGGTAGCCTGTGTCCCAAACAGCCAAGGCCCTGCCAGCTGTGCTGGCTCCAGGCTGACCACACAAAGAGCCATGCATTGCCTCTGCACTCAACACTTATTTTATCCCGGTTTTCCCCATATCCCTGGTAGCCAGACCCCATGACTGCACCTTACCTGTGCCCCCCAAGAAATATTGTATGGTTGGAAAGGTATTTTTAAGTGCTCTAAAAGGTGACTTAAAATTTGATAAGATGAAGTTTGCTTCATTCTGACATGTTGAACATTAATTTAAGATATGCTTTTATTTCATTAAATATTTTGGATTTTATTGGCCTTTTGTTTGTTTCTCCATTTGCCTCTTATTACTTCCCAGATGTTTTGAGGTTTTTTTGTAACTGAAAAAGAGTGGGGGTTGAGGTTTTTTTGTTTTATTAGTTTTGTTAATGGTATGAGCAGAAGATTGAAAAATCAAAATTATGCTTAAAAATACAGAAAAGCAAAATAGAAATACAAAAAAAGCTATTTTAAAATGTTCAGCAAGTTAGAATGCATTTTTGTCTTGTAAAAATGGTCTACAGAGTAGCGTTACTCCTGTGAGAGTACTGCTGTGAGAGGTACAAAGTGGTCAGTTTTAACTTCATTTACTTTTCTAACAAGAATGTAACTGGAAAAGAGCACTTAATAAGGCAATATACCCAAACCATGATTTTTATATTATTCTGAGATTTATTTGAATAAAAAGCAGCAGTTTTCTTTCATGATTAGTCAGCTAAAACTTCAACTTAGTTTTAAAGCCTTTAACCTTTACAATGGTATCAGCATAGTTTCTGTGGTCAGAAGATAGTGGTGTGGTATTTCCTGTCAATGTCATTTATTTGTATTTCTCTTCGCCATTCACAGAAATTTGTATTAAGAAGTAGTAAAGACAACCCCTTTTCCAAATACAGTAGCGAGGGGGCTTGGTCTGTGGAATGAATCCCTGTATTTTACGTACAACAGAGGCTGGCAATACCTGGAAATGGGGTTTGGTGATGACCTTTGATTGATTTATAAGATAAATACAGCACTATTTGGACTTGAAGGAGTGTCTACATAAAGAAAGTAATAATTTCGTAGTACATGGAGGGCATTGCGCTGGCAGAGCTTCAGGAAAATGAAGTTTCTTAAGCCTGCCCACGGTGTGTATCTCAGTTGCAGCCAGCAGCAGCCTTTCCCCTGGCTTCAGGTTTCTGTTGCACAGAGACTGAGAGCTGTGTACAGCCGTGGGCAGGCTGAGTAACACAAGTCCCATATGAAGACCACAAGTAGGAAAGCTTTTCGAATGCAGCTCTTCCATCGATTTTGGCGCAAGTTCTGTGTCAGAACATCCTGACTTTGTTGGTGGAAATTACAGCATTTATTTTCCTGCCTGACTAAACCCAGAACTTTCAGTCTCCAGAGAAGACAGATCAGTGCATTGAGCACTGCATTGAGCTGAAGCAGGTGTGGGGAACCTTCCCTTTGTTGGCTGAATATGCCCCGTGACTTCATTTTATAGGGTACAGGCAGTGATTAAAATTAGTGTGTATGTTATTACTGGACAGCAGATCATGTTAATGTGTGGTCTGCCAAATGTGTTGGAACAGCATACTTGGTGCTTAGCAAGGAAAATATTCCCTATCCCCAATCCAAAGGCTAAACTGACAACCCCTGACACAAACTGTATTACAGGGTAACCAGCCCTCCTCCATCTCTCTTCTGAGTTGAATTTTGGCTTTGGACAAGCTAAGTTTTCTGTGTGACCTAACTTGTATGTTGTGTTCCTCCTGAGAGGACTTGAATGCTTGCTCATACCTCCTGGAAAAGCCCTGCCTGGTACCTTTTAGGATCACACTTGTGTAACATTAGGAAATCAGTTATTTTGTGAGCTCGTTCTTTCTCAGTTGTCTCAAACAGATAAACTCCTTACTTGAATCTGAAGCTTTTACCAGCTCACAGCTGTATTACATACGATTGAAATGACAGAATCATAGAATATCCTGAGTTGGAGGGGAGCCACACGGATCATCAAGTCCAACTCTTGGCTCTGCAGAGGACGACCCCAAAAGTCACACTATGTGCCTGAGAGCATCGTCCAAACACTGTCTGGCAGCCTTGGTAGTCACTGAAGCCATCCAGTTATTTTTAATTACAATAATCTTCTGTAGTGAGGAAAAATTCCAACTTCATTCTATCAATAAATATTTCATTACCTTAATCTAAAAAATCCATGCTCTTTTCAAAGAGAATGGTCAGGTTAGTCTGACATGGTCTGCTTTGTGGGAAAAAAAAATCCATTGTATCCCATTTATCTCTAAATCTTTAATTATTTTTTCCCTTCAAATTTGCATATAACAAATCAGATTGAAGGGCCTATAGTTGTGATGCTGCTTTCACCTCCATTCTTCTTAAATACAGAATTTGCATAAGCCTCATTATGAAAAATAGTATGTGATTTTTAGCTGGACTAGATTCCAAATCTAACAGACTAATTAAAGTATTTATTTGTGATTTCTTTAGCCGGCTCACCCAGAATTCTGAGAAAGGCACTGACCCTCACCATCTTGTGGCTTTGCTTCCTCCTTCCTTGTTCTCTTTTTTGTTTTTAATGTGCTTGTAAAGCCTTGGTCTCTTTGTTATAATTGTCCTCACATGTCTAAGTTAGCTGACACTTGGCAAGTCTCATTTCCTGGCCTCGAGACATGGCTTACCTCTGGTTATCAGTCTCTCTGTTTCTTGTACAATCCCTGCTTATACCTGATTTCCCATTTGTGATGGCTCACTACACATTTCGAGCTCCAGCTGCTCCGTAAAAGTCTCTTTCCTTGCTTTCTAGGCAGTCATGTGGCACAAGAAGTCACAAAGAGCCCTGTGTAAGCTGTCTGCACCAAACTGGGCATCATCCAAATTGCAGACCTGGGGTGGGAAGCAAGAGTAGGGTGGTTGCTTTTTTTGGTGACAATTATTTGTAATTCTGTCAATTATCTAGTAAAATGTGTGCAAAAACATGCTCAGTCTCAAGGAATAACATGTACTTGTATTCTGCTTGAAAAATGTCAGAGATTTGTATCCCTACAAAAAGACGGAAGTGACAGATCAAAAGCTGTTACTGATACCAACAAGATTCCTGACTATGGAATTCAGGAGTAGGTTACTTATTTAAATACGCAACACACCTAATACTTTAAATATGCTCAGGTGTTTCTCATTCTATTGTTTACTCCAGAACCACGGTCAGTTTTTATTTTGCTTGCTGCTCTTTCTTTTAGCTGCTCTCCCATGGGAATGCAGACTGCAAGCACCAGTTTGGCTCCAGAGACACTGTCAAGGGGCCCTAATGGGGCCTCTCAGTAACAGGGCAGTACACATCAAAAACAACATTTGCTCCAGAGGCACAAGGACTCTGATTGTTCCCCCAAAAAGGCATGCATTAAAATGACAATATATTTAGGTGAAAAGAGGGTGCTTTTATTTATTTATTGGTTGGAACGGCTAAAGAAACATGCCAAATATTTAAATTCCGAAGATACAGAGATCTAAAAAAGAGCAAATGTTTTCATTAGCTATGTTCTCTGTTGTGTTTATAGGACCTTTACTAAGCCTTTGGTAAAAATAAAATCTCTGTCTTGGCTTTTTTTGTTGTTGTTTTTTAATGCTGACAAATACTGCAATTAATTTGTTACATAATCCATTCCAGGGCCCAACTGTATCCCTGTAGAGATAGAACGATCTATTATGGATTGAGGAAATATGCCAGAAAAAGCAAGGCTCCATGAAGGCATTTTGCCTATTCCTGTCATGCTTTCCGGCCAAAGCTTTAAGGAAATAAACTCACTAATACTTTTCCAACATATTTGGCTGACAGCTAGTACATCCCTTCTTGTCTTCAACATTACAGTGTTGCTGATGTGCAGGATGAGAGTAAAGTGATCTATCTGTGGTCATTGCTGTCGCTGGCAATGCAGATTATTCCATTTCTTCTTTGCGGCGCTGCATTTGCAATCAGATCATATCGTCCCTCTCTACAGAAAACAACAATCTCCTGCCTGGCTCTTAGTGTGGCTCCGTCGAAGCAGCTGCAGTTTGGGTTTGGTGTCTACACAGCTGAGTTCTGTCATGGGAGACTCAGGGATGTCCATTTGATGAACATGTTTTGAAGTTGCCTGAAATATCTAGAAAGAACACCAACAGTATTTGAAAAACAGGATTTCATAAAAATTCCAAGAAAGTAATCCATCACATACCTGGTTGTCAGAGGGAATAACCATACTGTGGATAGCTGGGATTTTCAGTCCTCATGCTTGTACTTATTAAGTGAGGGGAAGGCCTCTATTGAGACTAGAAGAATGTATTTTTCTTAACTTGCCTGCTCTTATTAGCAGAAAGTATGAACTTTGCTCACATGACCTCATCTGCTAACCTGTGTTCTGGCAAGCCAGGTGGGAAACATCAGTTTTCATCATATGTTCCAAAGGAATATTTCCTTAAAATCCAAAATGTAACCAGTTTCACATTGAGCATATAATTAGAATGACAGTAAACACCAAATTTTTAATGACAGTGAAACATGTCTCCAGGTAAAGTGCTCTTTTTTCTTTTTTTTTTTTTTTTTTTTAATTTTTTAAACTGAGTAAAAAAAATTTACCATCAGG